>SJXQ01010822.1:195246-232911 GCA_006408695.1 Aepyceros melampus | reverse complement strand
AAAGGTCCGTCTAGTCAAGGCTATGGTTTTCCCAGTGGTCATGTATGGATGTGAGAGTTGGGCTGTGAAGAAAGCTGAGCACTGAAGAATTGATGCTTTTGAACTGTGGTTTTGGAGAAGACTCTTGAGAGTCCCTTGGACTGTAAGGAGATCCAACCAGTCCATTCTTAAGGAGATCAGCCCTGGTATTTCTTTGGAGGGAATGATGCTAAAGCTGAAGCCCCAGTACTTTGGCCACTTCATGCAAAGAGTTGACTCATTGGAAAAGACCTTGATGCTGGGAGGGATTATGGGCAGGAGGAGAAGGGGACGACCGAGGATGAGATGGCTGGATGGCATCATGGACTCAATGGACGTGAGTCTGAGTGAACTCCAGGAGTTGGTGATGGACAGGGAGGCCTGGCGTGCTGCGATTCATGGGATCACAAAGAGTCGAACACAACTGAGCGACTGAACTGAACTGAACTGAAAATAGCATATTGAAAAGCAGAGATATTACTTTGCTAACAAAGGTCTGTCTAGTCAAGGCTATGGTTTTTCCTGTGGTCATGTATGGATGTGAGAGTTGGACTGTGAAGAAAGCTGAGCACTGAAGAATTGGTGCTTTTGAAGTGTGGTGTTGGAGAAGACTCTTGAGAGTCCCTTGGACTGCAAGGAGATCCAACCAGTCCATCCTAAAGGAGATCAGTCCTGGGATTTCTTTGGAAGGACTGATGCTGAAGCTGAAAGGAGATCAGTCCTGGGTGTTCATTGGAAGGACTGATGCTGAAGTTGAAACTCCAATACTTTGGCCACCTCATGTGAAGAGTTGACTCATTGGAAAAGACCCTGATGCTGGGAGGGATTGGGGGCAGGAGTAAAAGGGGACTACAGAGGATGAGATGGCTGGATGGCATCACTGATTCAATGGACATGAGTTTGAGTGAACTCTGGGAGTTGGTGATGGACAGGGAGGGCTGGTGTGCTGTGATTCATGGGGTCACAAAGAGTTGGACACGACTGAGCGACTGAACTGAACTGAACTGAACTCCACCTACCTGTTCTGAATAAAACCTGGCTGCCTTCTTAGGATATCATTTCCCTGCCAGCTTTTGAATAGAGCCTGATCTTTTTTCTTTTAATCCTGCTAGATTCACTGCGCTTACTTAATCAGTTGATTCATACTTTTCATCTGTTTTAGAGAATTCTTGATCATTTTCAAATTTTGCTTCTACCTAACTCTCTCTTCTCCTTCTGGAACTCCCATCAGAAATATGTTAGCTTTTTCTTTTCTTTAACCAGGTCCTATGCCTCTTTTGTTCTTTTCTGTTTTTTCCCCATTTTCTTCCCTCTGTGCTTAAGTGTGGATAGTTTTCATTGATTGTCTTCAAGTTACAGATTCTGTTTTATGCTGAGTCTAGTCTACTGTTAAATACATCAAATGAGTTCTTAATTTCAGATAGTGTATTTTTCAGTTCTAGAATGCCCATTTGATTTTTTTATACATTGCAATTAAAATCCTGCCTCTTTTCATCCTTTTTGCCTATCATTTCCTATTTTCTTCAGCACGTTAATTATTATTAATTTAAAATCATTGTTAATATGAACAACTTTGAATTAAATTATTTATTAGAATTTAGTTATTAAAATAGGATAAATGTTCTTTATTCAAATTACTGCTGTGATTTCTCTCTCTTAACTGGATCCTGACTAAATTTCAGATAGTGTATTTTTCAGTTCTAGAATGCCCATTTGATTTTTTTATACATTGCAATTAAAATCCTGCCTCTTTTCATCCTTTTTGCCTATCATTTCCTATTTTCTTCAGCACGTTAATTATTATTAATTTAAAATCGTTAATATGAACAACTTTGAATTAAATTATTTATTAGAATTGTTATTAAAATAGGATAAATGTTCTTTATTCAAATTACTGCTGTGATTTCTGTCTCTTAACTGGATCCTGACTGATACAGAAGGCTAAACTGGAAGGCTACACAAGGGGACTTTCTGGGGAGTTGGAAAATGAATGACATTTAAGTGTATCCATTGTCAGAATTATACAACTAGGATTTGTGCATTTGAATTCATGTAGATTTTACCTAAAATATTATAATAGAGAGCAGGTGGAAAATGGGGAAACATATAATCTAGATGAAAATAATGTTATGATGATTTAACCCAAAGAATCACATAAATCACAGAATGGTGACAACTGTTGAAACCGAGTGATGGGCACACAGGGGTTCATTGTTTACTTTATTCAGTTCAGTTCAGTTCACTTGCTCAGTCATGTCCGACTCTCTGCGACCCCAGAATGGGAGAAAATAATAGCAAATGAAGCAACTGACAAACAACTAATCTCAAAAATATACAAGCAACTCATGCAGCACAATTCCAGAAAAATAAACGACCCAATCAAAAAATGGGCCAAAGAACTAAATAGACATTTCTCCAAAGAAGACATACAGATGGCTAACAAACACATGAAAAGATGCTCAACATCACTCATTATCAGAGAAATGCAAATCAAGACGACCATGAGGTACCATTTCACACCAGTCAGAATGGCTGCAATCTAAAAGTCCACAAGCAATAAATGCTGGAGAGGGTGTGGAGAAAAGGGAACTCTCTTACACTGTTGGTGGGAATGCAAACTAGTACAGCCACTATGGAAAACAGTGTGGAGATTCCTTAAAAAACTGGAAATAGAACTGCCTTATGACCCAGCAATCTCACTGCTGGGCATACACACTGAGGAAGTCAGAATTGAAAGAGACACATGTACCCCA
Source organism: Aepyceros melampus (assembly GCA_006408695.1). Classification (NCBI taxonomy): domain Eukaryota; kingdom Metazoa; phylum Chordata; class Mammalia; order Artiodactyla; family Bovidae; genus Aepyceros; species Aepyceros melampus. The sequence goes on along the minus strand of SJXQ01010822.1, from coordinate 230,140 downwards.
ATGTTCATCACAGTACTGTTTATAATAGCCAGGACATGGAAGCAACCTAGATGTCCATCAGCAGATGAATGGATAAGAAAGCTGTGGTACATATACACAATGGAGTATTATTCAGCCACTAAAAAGAATACCTTTGAATCAGTTCTAATGAGGTAGATGAAACTGGAGCCGATTATACGGAGTGAAGTAAGCCAGAAAGAAAAACACCAATACAGTATACTGACATATATATATGGAATTTAGAAAGATGGTAACAATAACCCTGTATGCGAGACAGCAAAAGAGACACAGATGTATAGAAAAGACTTTTCGATTCTTGTGGGAGAGGGAGAGGGTGGGATGATTTGGGAGAATGGCACTGAAACATGTATAATATCATGTAAGAAAAGAATCGCCAGTCTAGGTTCGATGCAGGATACAGGATGCTTGGGGCTGGTGCACTGGGATGACTCAGAGAGATGGTATGGGGAGGGAGGTGGGAGGGGGGTTTAGGATTGGGAACTCATGTACACTAGTGGCAGATCCATGTTCATGTATGGCAAAACCAATACAGTATTGTAAAGTAAAACAAAGTAAAAAAAAAAAAAAAAAGCAGATAGCTATCTAATTAAAAAAAAAAACACAACTCTCTGGCTGGCTCTGTATTATTCTAGAAGGAGCTCTATCTCACACGAATTTCCAGTTTCTCATGTAATAGTCTCTTCCTGGTATAACTTATTTATCAGACATTCCCCAGACAAGTATAACTTTAAGTTAGACATAATTTAGATTTAACCCAATATTTCAATCTCTTTGTATGAATAAATATGGTAGACTGCATTGTTAATTCCATTTCTTACTCCATCATATTAAGATTGTACATTTTACCCATTGCCATGTAACTTGCAGGGCCCACCTTCTGAGGGAGGAACTTAGGCCTCTACTCCCATTGATTTCTGGCTTGGCCATGTGACTTATTTTAGCCAATAGAATGACAGCAGGCATGACCAAGCATAAGCCTCATATAAGCATGGATGCTTGGCTTGCCCTCTTGTACTCCTTCCATCTTCTGCGATAAGAATATCCTTGGCAAGCAGCTGGTCCAAGAATAAAGCTCGGCAGAGGAGACCTGAGCCCAATTAGCACACTCAAGATCAGATGATCATGGGCTAACTGAAAGGCCCATGAGAGGGAAATATAAATTAATAGAAGAGGCAGTTCAAGGTACCACATAATTAATTATTATATTCTATCAGGTAGATGGAAGAATCAATAACAGACTTATTCAGAGAAAGGTGAGACCGTAATAAACTAGATTATTCCGTCAAGTTTCGCCCCCACCACAAACTCATATGTAACAAAAAATGTCATATTTTTTTGAGACTCAAAATGAACATTTGTAAGAAAAAGACATAAAACATTTCCTTTCGGTTTCTAGACTAAAACTCTGGAATTTGAGGGTGGCCTTACCATGATTGTGGCTGTGGCGGTAGAATATTCTCCACCTCCCCAACACTCTCCAATATTGGGACATCGAGCTTCCTCACACACCTATGAGTAAAAGGGGACTGAATACAATCAGGTTGAAAATATTTACCAACTGAGCAAATTAGTCATCAGGCATTTTATACTATCATTCTTTATACAGTATGTTAAGAAATTCACTATTTGGAAATGCTGTTAAACTGCCAAACTACACAGATATTAGGACTCTATTCTTAAATTAAAAACTATGAATGTATATGTTTTATATGTACAAATAAAAAAGTCTGCAAGGATATATGTTGAATAGTTAAAGTGGTATAACAAACATTTTGAGATTTCATATAGTATGTTTCACATTTAATATATCCTTTCCAACAAGCATGTACTTAATTTATAATACATGACAAACAAAAACTCTCATTCCCTGAATGGCAGAAAAAAATTTTTTGGTTTGTACTATTAAATAAGTGGCTAAGAAATACAATTACTTTTTGCTTCTTTTGCAGGGAAAATAACTTTTAAATCTATTTCCATTACTAAGAGTAACGTGAAAATGTCTTTATTTACTTTCCTTGCTATTTTCAATATGTATTTTATTTATTTTCAAGTTATATATGCATAGAAAAATTATGTCTTCTGGTAAAGAGGGATACCTAACCCTTAACAGTAAATAAGAAAACTTACTGTGTGAAGATTTAAATTCCGCAAAGTGTTTTTCAGTTTATTGTAATTTTTCCCCATAGGAATCTCTGTCTTTAGCCATGGAGGTAGTCTTAACCTGCGGAAAGCCAAAATAACTATATGTTAATAAATATGTTCCCAAATAAGCACACAGCTTTGAAGTTACTTTACTCTATTATGATGACCAATTGGGAATTTTCCCCCTATAATCCTGGAATGATTCTTTTAATTTCTGCCATAGGAGATAACAGAATCAAACTTAGATTTGCTCAAACCACTTTAGAAAACACTCATAACTGTGTCTATCAGGGCACTTTGCCCATGTCTTTGTTTTGCAAAGGCACAGAGTAATACCATCTTTAAAAAAAAAAAAAAGGAGCTTTTGAAACATCTCATTCCCTAATGAATAATACTGACAAAAAGTTCTGTATTTGTTCAGATTAAGAAGAAACCCCACAAGTGAACTTTCTGCTCTTCGATTTTAGAGTCGACACAACTGAGTGACTGAACTGAACTGAAATGGAAAAAAATCTAAAATTTGGAGTAAAGGCTACATATCCTCAGGTTTCCCCTGACTTCCACCCACTTGTAGTCTAGAAGTTGCTTGGTAAAGTATCTCGCCAAACAATTTGTGCTCTGCACTAAATTCTCTTACCATTCTTTTAAACTAAGGCATGCTATCCATGCTAGGAGAAACAAGTTAGACCATCAGCATCCAGTAACAATGAAAACCTTATCAAAGTGTAATAGACTAATATCAAGGTGATAATCTTTGCTCTCTGAAGACATTTGTTGCTGGATGGACAAAGGGAGATGGTGGTGTAGGATGGATAAGTCCTAGCAAGGCTGTCAGGGGACAGAGAGAAAGAAAATTTCACCTATTTGCCTATTCTATGTTAGTTATCAGTTCTTTCTAATGATTTTTAGCTAAATTTAATAAGCTGATTAAAAATGTATTTCAGGGTTTGGTTATATCTGAAAATGATGCACTATGAAGAAATGGGATGTTAAAATTAACCCAAATTTTCAATTACCTTTCTCCTTTCTGGCGTTTTAAATTTCCTTTATATTCATCCCAGGTACTCTTGTCAGCCAGATCACCAGATATAAATTCTTGAAGGTCTGGTCCACTCTGTAAAAATTCCTTTTTTTCACCTGGCAGGGAACTTACTTCTCTAACAGAGCTGCATAAATATCTTCCAAATACCTACACAAAGGATTCATTATGACATTTATTTAGTTTGCTGTTTAGTCACTAAGTCGTGTCTCTTTTGCAACCCCATGGACTATAGCCCACGAGGCTCCTCTGTCCATGGGATTTCCCAGGCAAAAATTTATTTAGAAGAGTTAGTAGTAACTTAGTTTTAACCTATTTACATAGTTAAAAGGAAGAGTAAGCCCCAGAACTGATTCAGAAATGATGTTAAACTATTTACAAGCTCTGTGTTGAAGCTTAGAATCTAAGGTTAAGGAGGACCCAAAGGGAACAAAACAAACCTAAAGAAGAAAAGGATTAACTATTTCTGTCTAGATTTAAAAGAGATTTGGAAACTTCTGGAACTGGCTAACAAAACATGCCACACTTTATCCGTATCAGGACTAAAAGTCTGTCATTCAAGTTTAAACTGCAATAACAGGAGAAGATGCTACAGCTTTGAATTTTCTATTCCTGACAAGTCAAGGACGTTTAAATAAAATCTGAAGTAAATTATCTCTGCCTTGGGCTTTGGATAAACACATGTGTTAAAACTTAAGAGGTTTAAGGTTTAACCAGCTGATTTCAGAGAACTTGAAGTAGGGAAACCAAACTTACTATTCCAATTTTCTACGTTACATTCTGTGTTTGATCAAAGAGGTCACTCAATATATATTTGTTGACCAAAAGAAGCCGTCAGCTTATGGATCTGAACACACACATGGACAAGACAGCCAAAACACTATAAAACCCAAAGAGTTTAAAAAAAAAAAAAAAATGTGCCTATTAAGATGCTGCACAATTGCTACTGTTCTTGCCCAGGTCTCCCGCTCAAGCTTACAGCACAGATTTGGGTTCTAACTGCCCAAACCGGTGACTAGTACAAATCACTGATACGCAAGGGGAAAAAAAAAAAAAAAGGACACCTCTCAGCGTCAGCCAGAGATACCTACAAACAAATCACTACCAAAGACTTAACTTCGTGGGGTGTCTAAAGAATTAGACGAGATACCACACGAAAAATGTTTAGAAGAAAAGCTGGCTAGAAGTAAACATTCAGTAAATGCTGCATTATTGGGCGCTCTAAAGGGATGGGAGCCCTCTACCCTACGCCCGCACGCCGCTCCCCCAGCCGCTCACCCGGGGGCCCACAGTGCGGACCGCGCCCCCGCAGCGTAGAGACATCTCGCTCTTTCCTTCCTAGCAAGGACGAATAATCAGTAATTCCCGGGAAAAGAGAAAAGGACAAACGGTCGCCAAATTTATGACAAGTGAACCACCCTGACCCGTGGAACTCGCGCAGCTCCGCGATTGGCTGCTTTAGTCTAGCGGCGTCGCGACTGATGACCCCACACGCAGACGTCATACGGACTATAACAGCGTGATGACGAAAGACGCTCTCTCTTTGCCGCATCTACTGCGAGGTGAGGTGGTTTCTGCAATCGGTGGGCTTTGGGAATCTGAAGCCATCGGCTCTGGGAAGGCCAGCGGCGCGGTTGTGGCCCTTGGGGACTCTATCGTGGTTGTCTCCCCACACACCGAACGCCATATGAATTTGGTTGCGCTGGAATTCGAGCCCTGTACTGGGCTTTCAGGCCTACCCCAGCTCCCCAGCCTTGCCAGGATGGCGCCAGCTTGACAGGACACCCAGGGATGCGCTGAGCGGGGAGTTCGCCCGCTGGGGTTATAACGTGCGGCTGCGAGTGCTCCTTCCATACCAGGGCGCAGCGGGGACCACTCTCGGTTCGGGTCCTCCCGTTTTTTTGCCGGCGGTCTCCGGTAGGAGTGGAGCTCCGTGCGGTGGAGTTTGGTCGTTAGCGGCCTTCTTCTTACCCTAGGTGTTTGTGTTTCAGAATGAAGACCATTCTCAGCAATCAGACTGTCGACATCCCAGAAAATGGTACGAGACTTGGTGTTTGCGTTTTTCTTACGTCTTTACTACATGCTCTATACCTTGTTCCGAGGCCTCACGAGTACTTTCTCTCCTAGTCGACATTAACTTGAAGGGACGGACAGTTATTGTGAAGGGCCCCAGAGGCACCCTGCGGAGGGACTTCAATCACATCAATGTAGAACTCAGTCTCCTCGGAAAGAAAAAGAAGAGGGTGAGTTGTTTTTGTTCGTTTTGGACACAGTTGTTTGTTTGGAAGGTTGTGATTTAAGAGGAACAGATGGATTGCTTTTCAAGTTACAAAATTGAGATTCTGTGTTTTAGCTTCAAATTGAGTGTCCAGAATTATAGCTAGTTTCAGTGTCGTTGCTTTAACAAAATTGGAAGATCAAGTTCTGAACAAAGTGGATTAGAAAAACTTCCAGACCAGGGTGCAGCGGGGTAGTAATTATTCGTAGCAGATCTTAGTATACTGTTACAAGTTAAGTTTATGTTTTTCCTGATTGTTTTGTAAACTTAGGGATGCAGCAGTGGGTCTTAAACCTGATAATTTTCCAGGATTGACGTTTAATGCAGCTTGTACCATACTTTTGTTTCTGGGTTGTGGTTCCTTTGTGAAATAGGGTACCTGTAATGCATAGTGATACAAATACTTTGAGGTGGTTTTTATTTTTTGGCAAGTGGTACTTTTTAATTAGAGCAAGTACTAGAATTTGCAGTGATTGTTGTGAATAAATGGACTTCTTTCTAAGCCTGCTTATTTCTGGAAAGAGTTTTCTAAAGTTTTTTTGTTCTGTTACAGCTCCGTGTTGACAAATGGTGGGGAAACAGAAAGGAACTGGCTACTGTTCGTACAATCTGTAGTCACGTACAGAACATGATCAAGGGTGTTACACTGGTAAGCAGATTCCTCAGACTACTTTGTCTTGGAAGCGGGGGTTTCTCAGCTGTACTTCATGTATGCAACATAAATGTTTGCTGCAGAGAATAGATTATGCATGTAATTGAGTGGCATACTTGGGAAGAGGTAATGTTGGAGATGTGCCCAATAGGCATTCCTGGGTCTTGGGATTAAGTGATACATGTGTGTATGTGTGTAAAGACCAGGTAGTCATTGATAGTCTGCTGATGGTTTTTTTCCCCCTACACAAATTAAGTCTCATTTTCAAGGTGCATGCTTATAGAAAAGTAACACATGGGGTAGACTTTGGTTTCTTGTTTGATGCCTGTCGCTACTACTCTTGTGGGGATAGAAAAAGGTGGATCTAATATCTGAACTCCATGTCCATTTCCTTAAAAACATACCAGGGTAGGTTCCTTGAGTCTGGGTGCCTTTGTATCCTTAATTCTTGCTATCTGGTGTACCTTAGTAATTCAGTATGTTAGCCTCAGTGCCCAAGGCGAAGAGTTTCGGGGTTGCTTATGAGAAACTAGCATTGTTTACTGTGGGCATGGTGGTTAAATCGCTGTGGTCTCCTACCCTGGCAACCCTTTAACTGTAGTCCACCATGCTCCTCTGTCCATGGAATTTCCCAGGCAGAAATACTGTAGTAGTGTGCGATTTTCCTTCCCAACCAGGGATCAAACCCATGTTTCCTGCACTGGCAAGTGGTTTCTTTACCACTGAGCCACCTGGAAAGGCATAGGCGGTAGTAGAACACTTTTCATTAAGGTGGGCACTGCAGTCCAGCAAAGAGACAACAGAAACAGATGTTTCTGTATACAGTTGTTATAAGGATTGGTGTGGGTGATTTTATAAAACCTTGATATGAGTATGTGAGAACAGTTTTCAGTTTCCTTTGTCATGGAGGAGGAAGTTTTCCTCTAAAGTCTCAGTAGAGATTTGGTCATCCTTTTCTAGGTGCAAAGAGGGAGACAATCCTGACAAATATGTAAATATTCCTTACAAAAGGGCAGTTCCTACTTGGTTTTCAGAGAAAAACTGGGTATCCTGTTCAAATTTCTCAGCATTACTAATAGCTTCTGTATTTAAATCTAGGGCTTCCGTTACAAGATGAGGTCAGTGTATGCCCACTTCCCCATCAACGTTGTTATTCAGGAGAATGGTTCTCTTGTGGAAATCCGAAATTTTTTGGGTGAAAAATACATACGCAGAGTTCGAATGAGGCCAGGTATGGTTCATAAATTTTTTTTTCTGCTTGTGAAGGCTTAAGTATGTTTTGGGTTAGTTATAACTAAGGCCAGATTATTTCAGAATTACCCAGTACAATTAAAGTAGAAGTGCACTGAAGATAGTTTTTCTCTGATACATAATTGATGCATCTAACACTGAAGCATTAGAAAATTTTAACTTAGTGCTCTTTGATTCTGCTTTTTTTTCCCTACTGAATTGAGGGGGAGTGGGAGGTCTTGCACAAAGCTTGTGAGATCTTAGTTCCCCGCTAGGTATCAAACCCTCGCCCCCTGCATTGGCATCATGGAGGCTTTAACCACTGGATCAGCAGGGAAGTCCCAAAAAATGAGCTTTGAGGAATGCCAAACATATACAATAGAATAAGAAATAAAATTGGATACAAAACTTATTTATTTATCTGGCTGAGTCTTAGTTTGCTTATTTAGCTATGGGATTCTTAGTCACAACATTCAAACTCTTTAACTTGCAGCATGTGGGAACTAGTTCCCTGACCAGGGATTGAATCCAGTCCCCCTGCATTGACAGCCCAGAGTGTTCCCAGGAATACAAAATTTGCCCAGATAATTCAGATTCTATTACAAAACATATAGTTTCATTTGGTGTGTGGAATTTTAAATCAAGTAAATTGCTCCTTAATTTAAACATTTTAAATATTTTACAGATCTTATTTTATGTTGACACTATGCAAATACCCTCTTATATTTTAGGAGTTGCCTGTTCAGTATCTCAAGCCCAGAAAGATGAGTTGATTCTTGAAGGAAATGACATTGAACTTGTGTCAAATTCAGGTTGGTATGTTTACTGTGCATAATTAATGCCTGTAAAATCTTGTCTATCTAAATCCTGGAGTTGAATACCTGGTATTTGTTCATTTGGTGAGGGTTTTTTTTTTAATTTTGGGGATTTTAATTAAAAGCTATAAAGTACAGCATGTGATGAAATACTTGTGATTGGTTTGGCTGATAATTGCCTTATCTTTTTCACCCTTATAGCTGCTTTGATTCAGCAAGCCACCACAGTTAAAAACAAGGATATCAGAAAATTTTTGGATGGTATCTATGTTTCTGAAAAAGGAACAGTTCAGCAGGCTGATGAATAAGATCTCAGGTGGGATTTTGTAATATCTGTATAATTTTATTGCTTTAGTTGGGTCTAACTAATTAAGAAACTTAAACTGCAGTTGTAGCAAAAGCAGAAAGTATGTTTTACATGATTGAGAATAAAACGTTTCTGGGCAAGAATATTGATGGAGAATTACAGACTGTTTCTTTTCTTTTTACAGTGATCCTGCTGCAGAAACAAGATAGCAGATGGTTCTATGGAATCAGTTTTGATCTTTTAAAGAGACAATAAAAACTCTTGATTTGAGATTTTTTCCTACGATTATCATTTCAAACTATTTGGCCAGTAAAGAGTTAACTAAATTCTAGGGTGTTAGGAACAATAACAAGGAATAGGAGTGGTTGATTTTGTTGTTGTCAGCAAGACTTAATGACAGAAGGGGCTTGAAGGAATACCAAGGACATTTCAGGCGAGAGGAATATGGTTATCGTGGGAAGAACTTTAGGAGATGCCCTGAAGGTATCTAATTTTACAGTGGCATACATTTGAAGATTTGTGAGGAAAATGCCTGAGTCACAGTAACTGAAAAAGCAGCTGAGAAGTGATACTTGTCTTAGTAAGAATTAAAAGATAGAGTTAATTTATATTTACGATAAACATGGTTGCTGTAGTCTAAGGTTCTCTCAGACCCAAATTTCAGCCACTTCTATATCTTAGTCTTTGATAGCTTTAAAAAAAACTTAAGAAACATTCCATGTGTCATACTTCAGATACACTACTAAACAATACTGTGTTTTAACTCTGTAGGATTGCCCCTAAACCTGCAGTCCTCCCCTGTCTCATTTGTTAGAAACTCTTAACTGTGTAATTTCTCAGGCAATACGTTTAACTTTGTCTTACCTACTGTGTCTAGTCCATCAATAAAATCTGTGGGCTTACTAAGATCTTGGTTTAAATAAATGAAATTAATTTTTATATTGAGTTAATCATTGGTTTGATGATAACAGTTAAATTTTTAAGAAATGGGTGAAATTGTAAATACAGATTTTGCTTTGAGTTATTTTGAGATGAGGTTTGGGGTAGGTGTTGGGTGATTATGTTGTCTTTTCCTCTGAGTGACAGGTTAGCAGTCAGATATTTTCAGTGAAGCCTGTTGTGCTCATTCCTCATGTCCATCCTAGCATACCCTGCTCCAATTTTTGTCCATAATGTTTATAATGTCAGATTAATAGTTTACTTTGTTGGGTATTGATTGTATACTTTTTTCCTGCTAAGGGTCTAACCTTCATGGTATGACCTTGTCTACCCTGGGATATTCCAAGTTCTTAGAACAGTGTCTGGATATAGCTGTTTGCTGAGTGAGTGATTCCCAAATTGCTGGGGAGATTCAGGTTGTGGAGATTGAGTAACAGAAATGGGCCTCGAAAGATGTTTTTAAGGTATTGACAGAATTTTAAAATTGAATTTGAGGGTTGAAATTTCCAAGTGGCAATGTTGCAGAGGGATAAAGGTGTTAGTATTGAAGAGTGTTGGTATATAGGCAGTGGTAGCAACAATGGGAGTGTGTAACACCCGAAGTGAACTGTGGAGACTTTAAAGGGTAACTATTGGCAGTCTGGTTGTAGCTGAGGAGTTACTTCAATTTAATAACTTAGATATGGTAAAGGAAAGTGTAGTTCTCCCCAGGGAAGCTTTCCGTGTTTTCTGTTTACCATGGATAAGCATGTAAGTGCATCCTCAGTTTTGAGGTGTAGCAGTCTACATTTTCTAATGAGAAAACAAACTTGGGAGTAAATTGCCCATTTGGCACACAGTTTGGGAGGATGGAGGGAGGGGGTGTTGGCAGAACCCAGTTAAAACACCATTCACATTCCACAGTTCTTAAGTTGAATATAAATAATCAGCATAAGCCAGTTTATTTGGAATAAATTACATTGAGAATTAAAACATCTAGTCATAATTTACTGACCTCAATTTCCAGAGGCTCTTTAAACACCATAATTGCGATACTTCCATATATATCAGACTTGGTGGTGAAACGGTTGTTGAATGTGGAGAATGCAACAATATACAAAGTAGACTACATTTTAAGATGTTCAAGTTTCAAAAGGTAAATTAAAAGATCCCGTCAAAAGCTGCCAACAGTTCCTAACTGACTATGGTTTTATTAATTAAAAAAAAACATGTATTTGGTAATGCAGGATCTATGTTGTGGCAAAGGCTCTTTAGATGTGGTATGTGGGTTCTAGTTCCCTGACCAGGGATTGAACCCAGACCCCCTGCATTGGGGCATGGAATCTTAAACCACTGGTCCACCAGGAGAATCCCCATTTATGATTTTAAAATGAATTTAAGAAAAACCTAAAAGCATAACTGAGCATGAGCCAGATTAAAATATGTGCCTAGGGACTCGTGTGTGATGAGGGCTTAAAGACTAGTAAAATTCCCAGGGGGCAAAAAAGGGAGGACAGTATTGAATTAGGGACTTTACTATTGATACCTTCTCTTTGATGGCTAAAGATGGTAAAGAATCCGCCTGCAATGTAGGAGACTCCATGAGATCCCCTGGAGAGAAGGGAAGGGCAGCCCACTCTAGTATTGCCTGGAGAACCCCATGGATGGACCATGGAGCTTCAAAGAGTGACTAACAGTTTTCACTTTGTGGCAAGGTGACAAGTTTAAAAGATACATTAAACACTAAATGTAAAGACTTACAAACTGAATACAAGATAAAACAGGACAGGAAAGCAAAAATCTTAATTCCAAGTCTTAGGACTGAATATGGATTTCTTTTTCAAAACCTTGGATGTTGATGAGTTGCTCACTGATACTCTAGGAATAAAAAACTAGTTACTATAATCATGTATAGCCTCAAGCCTGATAATCAGATGAAAGTTGCTCAGTCTGATCTTTGTGACCCTTTGGACAGAAGGTCTCCAGGACAGAATACTGGAGTGGGTAGCTGTTCCCTTCTCCAGTGGTTCTCAGAGAAATATAAAAATTCTTGGAAAATAAAAGCTGCTAAGGTTGGAGGAAGGATGCAGTTGGGACAAGGAGACAAAAACATCTAAAATTTTACTATTTGAATTGGCCAGCCGGAAAGAATATTGATGTCAACCACTTTTGCACCAGGCTTTCCCTGGTGGCTCAGAGGTTAAAACGTCTGCCTCTAATGCAGGAGACCCGGGTTCAATCCCTGGGTCGGGAAGATCCCCTGGAGAAGGAAATGGCAATCCGCTCCAGTATTCTTGCCTGGAGAATCCCATGGACAGAGAAGCCTAGTACATTACAGTCCACGGGGTCGCAAAGAGTCGGACACAACTGAGTGACTTCACCTTCAACCACTTTTGCATTTGTTTGAATTGACCAATTGTGTTATCTCTATTTTTGAACTTAATACTGTTATCAATTAGTATCTCAGTTACGCAGGAAATAAGCTTTCCTTTGACTCTGGAAGTCACACTTCCAGAGGAGTAGACAGTTAAATATTGAGTCACCTAAGGAAAGAATGGGTATAAAGGGGTTTAGATTCAGGTTTTCTTCCTCCCAACATTTAGAATACAGGAACGTTAAGAACAGAATTTTAAAAAGTCAAACTGCAAATTCAGTTTTAAGAATTTACTTAATCCTAGCTTCAAAGGTTGCAATGTAAGAATAGTTTACTCAGGCCACCAATATTCTGAATTGTGTCCACAGTAGGGAGGTGCTTTCTACACCTTGAGAGGTCCATACATGCTTGTGTTAGATCCGTGAAGGACTTAAGGGGAGAGAACAAGTCTCATGGGATAAATGGTAATTTGATAACGATAATATAAAAAAATCATATCTTAGAATGTTTGCTGCATCTGTCACCTCCTAAGATTCAGGTGAGGAATAATACCAATTTGAAGGAAGTTGCTGTACTGTGAGGTTGAATGACCTCTGTCTTCACAGGCAGTTGGATCTAGTTGAATTTAATCTTTGTCCTCTGATGTTTACATGAGTTACTAGAAATTAAATGTTATTTTTAAAACAATCATCTGGTAAAAGATCTCATAAAATGTTTTATAAATGCTCAATTTTAATTTCTATTGAGAAAAGCTGGGGGATTGATGTGCTTAAGAGTCTATAACTGGCTATAGACAAACGATACTTCTTAACCCTATTTTTTTTCCATTTGAGAACCACCCTGACCAAAAAGGAAAGCACCTAAAAAGTGACAGAATTTTATCACTGACAATCTCCACTGTGGAATCTTAACAAAGTTGTACTTTCAAAACAATTTCTTTTATCAAGTAGCTACTGGTATGAATAGAGGAAAACTAGAGAATAATGATAGGAAACAGCTCATCAAACACCATGAAACAACATATCAGATAATCCTCATAGGCTTACTGTCTAGGGAAACCTTTACCTTAGATCCAAGAATGAATTCACTGATGTCAACACCTTTTAAGGGAAAATTTGAACCATACAATGGAGACCGAGATTGTCATTACCTTGGCTATCACTAAATTCTCAAGTTGTCTTTTTTTCTACAATATAGGTGTATCTTCCGTAAGTTACCAGTATATGGAACTGGAGTGAATTTTTAAACTTTTCCATCCTGCAGACAGAAATAAGATCAGCTTAGCTAAAAACTCTATTGTGACCTTTCTTTAATGGTATGTGCTGTGAGTTCTTTGCTTTCCAAATTTTTCTTCTCTTTCGCTTATGAAAAATGGTAATTGATAACAGTAGAATCAGGGTGGAGAAGAGACAACATCCAAAGAATATCAGTGGTTTCTTCTGCCCAAGAAGTAAGCAGACAATACATTCTGTGTTTCTTTGAGCCTGACTGCATCTAGGACTACCGTTCTCAGAAAGGAAGCCATTGTTGCTGATGAGTTTGTTGTAAAACTGGATTGAGGATTTAGCTTTGAAATCGGGTGTGAAGAATCCAAATCTGGGTCTAGATTTTTCTTCAGTCAGTTTGAATACATAATAGCCTTTGATTTTGATTTTATCAATCAAGTATGCTGAAAAATACCAAAAATAAACATTAATCACATGTGAACTATTAGATATCCTTGAGAATTAGTTTTCATTGAAAACAGTCTAAAACTCATGCTCATAAAACATGATTTTCATTAAAGGTTTTTTGACATTCTTTTATCAGTGATCTTTCTTGAGAAGATGAATACAGCTATAATTAATTTTTTAAAGATTGGATTAAAACATAGCTATTATAATACAAAAACACCTGCAGGAAACTCAGATTTAAGAACTGGAGCCATAAAGGTCAAAGGACTTAACTGTCAACTTGTTCACAGTGTTAAAAGCAGAAAAATATTGCTTATTTACCTTGATTCCAGAGCTCAGATGTGAGATAACTGCCCAATAACTGCACTTGGTTTCCCCAGCCACTCACTCTGGCTCTCCTACTCAACTCTTATACCTTCTGCCAACAACGTGCAGCACCTCCTCTGTTGGAATCATCTTTGACTCTACTCTCACACACATCCAATCCTGTTGACTACCTTCAAAACACATCCAGAACCTATCCACTTCTCACTATCTCCACTCTTAATTGGAGAAGGAAATGGCATCTTACTCCAGGACTCTTGCCTGGAAAATTCCATGGATGGAGGAACCTCGTAGGCTACAGTCCATGGGGTCCGCAAAGAGTTGGACACGACTGAGCGACTTCACTTTCACCACTCTTAATAACCTGACCCAGTCCACCATTATTCTTACCCAGACCAGTGCAATTCTCCCTATATCAATTCTTGCTCCTTTACGGTGTATTCACAAGAGAGCAGCAATTTTTTTGGTGTGAGTTGGATGTTGTTACCCTTCTGTTTAAAACCTAGAACCTTCCCATCCCTGAGAGTAAGCTACAGTTTTTACCACGGCCTTTTTCTAAGCCCATAATAGACTGTCATTAATGAGCCTGTTCTCCCTCTTTCTTTGGTTCATATTACGTGGGAATGTCATATACTTTGAGGGAAATGGCCCTCGAACCTCACCTTTCAAAGCCTCCTGAATGTACTTCTCTAAGTAGTATTTTCGAAGCTCATCATTTTCCAGAGACTGGTCATCGATGCCACTGGCCGTGATGTAAACATCCATGTCTCCATAGTTCCTCCGGATCCACTTCAGCACCCTGCGCTCTCCCCAGGGCATCACGGCTAGGCGGGAGGGGGAGCTCAGGCAGGTGATGTCCTGCAGAAACTGGATGTCCCTGTCCGTGTCGTAGGTGCTGCCGTTCTGGCGCTCGTGCATCACTAACCTGGTGGTGAAGTGGTTCAGGGCGTAGAAGTCCGCAGTGCCCTTGACCAGCCTCCTCTCCTCCTCGGTGAACTGAGGCAGCGTGGACCGTGCGAGCCCTTGCCTATTCTTGAAGGCGACGTACTCTCTCATGGCCAGCGGGTAGTCTCCCGTCTTGAAAAGAGGTTCTGCGAACCAGGCGATTTGGAACTGGAGGAAGCGCCGGCCGCCTTCCAGTGCGAGTCCGCGTAGGGATTGGCGGGCTCGGCCCAATCCGAGTGCAGAGACAGCGACACTGCCCCGCGCTGCACAGGCCTGTACTGCCGGTCGTAGAGGTGCCAGGCCAGGGCGTGGGCGATCAGCAGGTGGTGGGCTGCCCAGTAGGTGTCGTTACTAGACTGCTCGTAGATGTCACTCAGTCGGTTAGGCTCGTTGATGGTGATCCAGAGCTTCACCAGGTCCCCCAGCTCCCGGAAGCACAGGTCGGCGTAGTCCTGGAAGGCCCGGGCCGTGGACCGGTTCAGCCACCCTCCGCTGTGCAGCAGAGGCACAGGGAGGCCTAGGTGGGTGTGGGTCGGATAGTACAGCGTGACCATTGAGGAGATGTTGAGCTTCAGCCCCTCACTGACCACACACCTGTAGTACCTCAAAGCCTGTCGGTTAGCCATGGACAGGTTGCCAGTGGGAAGGATTGAGGGCCAGTCCAGAGCAAACCGATAGTGGGTCACTTTCATTCTTGCTAACATCTCAAGCTGTCTTTTGATGCTGACAAAATCCGTGCACTGAGCTGGCCTTGTCTTCAGCCTCACTCCCTCCACCCGGTGCAAGAGTCTGTTGCCCGTCACATTCCACACATACAGATGAGGATCGCTGAACTGTGGGGAGGACGCCACCGACTCAGACTGTGAAAACAAGCACATGCAGGCAGGCAGAATTTTAGCGTGCGTTCTCTAAGAGAAAGAAGTGTGTGTGCATTACTCACTCAGTCATGTCCAGCTCTTTTGCGACCCCATGGACTCTAGCCCACCCGGCTGGAAGTAGGTTGCTATTTCCTCCTCCAGGGGCTCTTTCTGATCCAAGGATGGAACCTGGGTCTCCTGTATTGCATTCGGATTCTTTACTATCTGAGCCACTTCAGACCAGAAAGGAAGAGCTTGATCTTATTTTGCCTCTCACAATAGAGAAAATAAATGATGCACATGTCCTTCAGAACAGCCTATGTCTTCCTGCTTTTTTCCTGTTGATTCAGCAAAAAAGGCCTGATGGATTATCCTCCCTCCAGGCCCTTGAAATTTACCAGGGAGACAGGAAAATGTAGAGAAAGAACCGCACCTAGGGCTTGGCTTGCAAAACAATTTGTCTTTCAGAAAACAAGAGGATGTTTTCTAGTTCCTGGGTCCTAAAAACCAGGTAATATGGGGGTGAAGGTGGGGGTGTGTGGGGTTCTTATGTGATTCTGTTCAAATGCATCAGGAAATTGGCTTGGTTCTCTTAGTTAAAAGGAACCATAAAAGATGGACCTTCCAAACCTGCCACAAATTAAAGGCAAATTAGCATCCCAGTTGTGGAGGATTTCACTGAGATTAGCATTTGGGGTTAGAGGAAGCTGGTGGACCCCAGCCACAGTTCCTAAAATAGGCCAGTGGGAAAGAGTAGGAAATGACCCCTTGCATTTGCTGAATGCGGCTAACACATCCCATTTGAAAAATCCAAGTGATGTCACACATCCATCATTCAGTTCTCCCCTTCCCATGTGCCTGTGAGAACACAGTATTTATTCCTCCAAAGGGAGGATTCTGAACACCCTCCTTATATAAGGTAATGAAGTGTGAAAGGAGAGAACCCTAAACTAACCCCCAGAATCTCGCAGGTTGACTCTTGAATCCATTCTCTGCCCCTCCACTAAGCAGAGAGCCCTGGACTCCTGCTCTAGTTCTGTCCCTTTAAAAGCCAGGCTTGACAACTCTGTTTAGTGACAGAGCAATCTGACCCACCTCACAGGTGTACTGTGAGAAGTCTGTGACTCTGGGCAATTGCTCTGTCAACTCTAAAGCACTCTACAAACATAAGGTACTTATGACTTGGGTTTAGTTCTCCCTGCAATTATCACCTGTTAGGCCCATGAGTCTAAATTAAAACAGAAAAGTGCATAAGAAAAACAAGTTCAAGATTAATAAGAAAAAGTAGAGGTTCTGTTCTTATTTTAACATGCTTTTTCTTCCCATGACTGAATTTAAACGCACCTGGAAATCAGTGGTAATTAGCCTCGGTAAATATTTTCCCTCTAATTGTTTTCTCATGTGTCATCTTTCATAGTCTAATTACAAAATCATATCATTGCCCACTTGCCATCTGCCAACTAGCTCTCTAGAACATTAAACTGAGAGAACATTGATCATGTGAGCATGAAGCTAAATCTGTATATAATTATTTGAGTAAAATCCTTAGCCTAGGTAGCCAGTTTCAGTGTTTTGAAACCTCAGAGCATGATGGTATTGAAAGGGTATTTATTTACAAAGGGCAATCTTGCAGTAAGGTAAGGTACAATCAAATGAAAATCTGTTTTACTTTTAAAAATCTCCAGAAAGCATTAGTCTTAGCAACTGTGTGATTAATCTGCTAAGAGAAATAGTTAAAGTATTGCACTCTGACCTCAGCCCCAGAGCTTGGTTCTCAAGTTCTATTTTCCACTAAAAGGATCCTGGACTCCTTGGAAAAATGGCTGTTTTCAGGTCTGGTTCAGGAAAGGAATGAGGGGATCCTGGTGAATATTGTGCCAGAAAAATAAGAACATACTTAAAAACTGGAAAGGAAATGTCAAAAAGATATAAGAACAGCTTGAAAGAGTCCTATATGCCAAATTTGAGATAATTTGAGCATCAAAAGTTCCAGTGAATCAGTGACAACAATGAATTATAACATTGAGTTAATTCACTCATTAAACAATGCATTGAATTCACTTAATAAATATAGAAGAAATAATCTAATTAGAAATTTACCATTTTGCAATCTACAAAGTAATAACTAATTCAGGCAAGGTTCATAAATCAATGTTAAGAGCATTGGTTGAATGCTGAGAAAGGATATTTATACAGTCTCAAAATATCACTATCAGATTAATTCTTAATTACAAATGGAAAAGGACCTTTCAGTTAAGAGATCTGACAAATGCCACATCAAGAAATCTGGTGACTGCTACTTCAACTAGTGTCTCCAGTAATGAAAGAAACTGACTTTATGTGCCTCCTATGGGCTGGAGGAAGCACAAGCTGGAATCAAGATTGCCAGGGAAATATCAATAACCTCAGATATGCAGATGACACCACCCTTATGGTAGAAAGTGAAGAGGAACTAAAAAGCCTCTTGATGAAAGTGAAAGAGGAAAGTGGAAAAGTTGGCTTAAAGCTCAACATTCAGAAAACTAAGATCATGGCATCTGGTCCCATCATTTCATGGCAAATAGATGGGGAAACAGTGTCAGACTTTATTTTTCTGTGCTCCAAAATCACTGCAGATGGTGATTGCAGCCATGAAATTAAAAGACTCTTACACCTTGGAAGGAAAGTTATAACCAACCTATACAGCATATTAAAAAGCAGAGACATTACTTTGTCAACAAAGGTCCGTCTAGTCAAGGTTATGGTTTTTCCAGTGGTCATGTATGGATGTGAGAGTTGGACTGTTGAAGAAAGCTGAGCACCAAAGAATTGATGCTTTTGAACTGTGGTGTTGGAGAAGACTCTTGAGAGTCCCTTGGACTACAAGGAGATCCAAGTAGTCCATCCTAAAGGAAATCAGCCCTGACTGTTCATTGGAAGGACTGATGTTGAAGCTGCAACTCCAATACTTTGGCCACCTCATGCGAAGAGCTGACTCATTTGAAAAGACTCTGATGCTGGGAAAGATTGAAGGCAGGAGGAGAAGGGGACAACAGAGGATGAGATGGTTGGATGGCATCACCAACTCAATGGACATGGGTTTGGGTGGACTCTGGGAGCTGGTGATGGACATGGAGGCCTGGCGTGCAATTCATGGGTCACAAAGAGTTGGACACGACTGAGTGACTAAATTGAACTGAATATGATGTACTGGAAAATACACAACAGCATCTATGTAGTATTATTTCTAGAAATGCTTAACTGAATCTAATAAAGAAACAGAAATCCATGCTTGCAGACATTTTACAAGCAACTGGGATGTTCCTGGTGGCTCAGTGGTTAAGATTTCACCTTCTAGTGCAGGAGGTGTGGGTTGAGGAGCTAAGATCCCACATGCCTCCTGGTCAAAAAGAAAATAATAATAATAAAACAGAGCAATATTGTAACAAATTTGATAAAAACTTAAAAAAAAATCCCACATTCTACAAAGCAACTGGCCTGAACTCTTCAAAACTATCAATACCATGAGATTAGGGGGATTTCTCTGAATTAAAAAAGCTAAAGATATCCATAGACCCAGATGCTGGGGAAGGCATAATAGTATTTTTTAAATGTTATTTTCATTTTGTAGTCTTCCTATAGAGTACATCTACTCTTGCTTGCCCATCATCTATTTATACAACCTTTGGCTTGAGTTTTCAAAAAGCATCCACATTTTTCTTGGTAAAGCATTTATCCTCATTCCTTAAGTGCAAGGGAAGCTGACTCCTCAATGGGCTCCAGGTGTGAGCAAGAAGCCCAGGTCTGATTGATCACAGCATTACTTTCCCCTGACCAAGTGATCAGCTCTTGCTCCAAGGAATAGGGGTAGGGTCCTCAGAGCAGACTGACAGTCATAGTGTCAGTTACTGGGGAGCAGATGGGCCTTCACATGAAGCAGGAACTTGCAGGTTGGGTTATGTACAAACTGGAACTCTTGTCCCTCCTGGGGCCTGTTGTTGCTGGTTCTAGACTTTGCAAAACATAAACCTACTTGAAGTGGTAGGGAAAAGATGGTCTGCCTGTGCCATGAGGAAGAGGAGAGAGATACTGGGTAAGTACATGCCTCTCCAGGGGACACAAACTGAAGGTGGGTCACTGTGTTTATTTATTTATTTATTTTTCTCAGCCTTAGCTGCTTTTTTTTTTTAATTTTTATTTTTAGTCACTGTGTTTATATCACTCCCTATATCTTTCCTCCTTTTATCACTCCCAGGCCTTTACTAAAGTTTTGTTTAAATACTGATAGGGGTTGAGATTCATAACTTTGGTCACTCATGGTTTTGGCCCTTTTGTCTAGTCGTATCCCTTGCACATCTTGTTTTTCCATAAGCTTCTAGAATACAAGTATTATGAGGTCTTATAGCATAATGGTCAGAGACAGACAAATCAGGGTAAGTTGGACAAGTTACGTAACTTCCTAAGCTTCGATTTCTTTGCCTATAAAATGAGGGTTTTATGATTAAGTATACTGAATGCACATACATTCAGAAGTTAAGTGCTTGGAACATAGTAGGAGCTTCAAAAATAGTTTCGGAAAAATTATTTCAGAAAGAGCATCGTGCATCTGAGAACCTGAGGATAGCTTGCTACAGTTCTGCCACTATTTGTTACCTTAGGCAAGTCACTTTCTGTTGTTAATTGATAGGCCTTACTTTCCTCAGCTATAAAATGAAAGATTTTGTATAGGAGGTTTCTAAGAGCTCACCTGGGTCTAAAAGTTGACCTTTTTCATACACTATGCACTGAGCACCTACCGTGTATCTGAAACTGCTCTCGTAAGGCATCCAGAAGGCAGTAAAGCCTCAAATGTCTCCACCCTCTTGGGGAGAAAGTTTGCATTCTAGTAGGAGAAATGAGTGATCAGTAAGGAAAATGTGTAAAGCGGTTACCAGAGGATGGCAGTGGGGGAAATGAGATACTGATTGAAGGGTACAAACTTCCAGTTATAAGATTAACATGTTCTGGGGGTCTATTATACAGGATAGTGACTATAGCTAATAATATTGTATTGTATATTTGAAAGTTGCTAAGAAGATCTTAAATTTTCTTACCATAAAAAAAAGAAATGGGGTTTGCCTGTGATGGTATGGAAGTGATAGCTAATGCCATAGTGGTAATGTTTTTGCAATGGAAAATGTATCAAATCAACACATTGTACACCTCAAACTTACACAATGTTGTATCTCAATTGTATCTCAATAAAGCTGGAGAAAAAAAGGAAAATGTGTAAATACATAGTATGATAGATGTGATGAATGCTATATAAGAAAATAAAGGAGGAAGGGAGACTAAGTGGTGATAGTGATGAAGTTATGCTGTTTAGAGTAGAGGAAAGCCTTATCGAGAGGTTGACATTTGAGTTACATTTGAAGAAGGTGAAGAATGAGGCAAGTCAGGAGGCCTCACTGGGGTATAAAGACCTCATAAGGCAAATGCCCAAATTTATCATAAATCACTTAGATGAAGGGCCACTAGTAACTTGCTTCTGGCAAAACAAAAATCTAGGGAATTCCCTGGTGGTCCAGTGGCTAAGACTCCACGCTTTCATTGCCAAGGGTGTGGGTTCAATCCTTGGTCGGGAAACTAAGATCCTACATGCTACATGGTGCAGCCAACAAATTAAAAAAAAACAACACTGTAAAATTTGTTTCCTATAATTTTGATACTACTGACAAATGGCTGTCACAAAAATGACTGGAAGATCTCTCTAGACTATATGCAACTTGAGGGCAGTATGAAAAGCTCTCAGTAAGCAAGAATTCTTCCCTTCCTCTCTCTTCTTTCCCCAATGTCCCCTTATAACCCCCAAAGAATCATGGTATTTGATATTATCTGACAGCTGTTTCTTAGATGTCATTGAGTAAAATGAAAGGGAATATTGTGTATTATCTGTACCACTTTATAGTTAAATTTGTGGAGCTTCCTAGGTGGCGCTAGTGGTAAAGAACTTGCCTGCCAATACAGGAGACAAAAGGGATGCATGTTTGATCCCTGGATCAGGGAAGAACCCCTGGAGGAGGGCATGGCAACCCACTGCAGTATTCTTGCCTGGAAAATTGCATGGACAGAGGAGCGTGGTGGACTACGGTCCATAGGGGTGCAAAGAGTCAGACACAACTTAGGGACTTAGTATGCATGCATAGTTAATTTGTAAGTAGCCACTTACCTTAAGGACAGATTCAGTGACACCCCAGGAGAAATCACAGGGAAACTGACCCTGCACATCTGGTGTGGACTCTTTCACAGTGAAACCATTTTCTTGAATGATCTGTTTATAGTAATGTGCTGAAGACTTGGGCTTTCTTTCTTTTTGTTTACTATTAAAATCCACATAAAATAATCCCCGGCGAGTGGTGTAAGCATCCTGCCATTCAAAGCCATCCAGGAGGGACCAGGCTGTGTAACCAAACACTTGTATTTCATCAAACTTGATTGCTGTACAGAAGGACAAAAGCAGTGTTCAGAGGCCTAAACACTCTGGTTCATGTTTACAGCTTCACAAATGACATGCCAGGGGCAGCATATTGTGAAACCAACCTTTTGCCTAATTTGCAGGCCCGTTATATCAACTAGGAATTTTATTTTATTTATTTTTTTGAATTTTATTTTTATATTTGAAAAGTGGCGGTTATTTTCAACTAGAATGGTCTTCCCAAGTGAACAACACAGATAAAGGGTCAAGTTTAAAATATTCCTGGTCAGGGAACTAAGATCCCATGTGGGGTACCACATGGCCAAAAAATAAATACATAAAATAAAAATAAAATTATTCATGAAACTTAACTTAGTGTGCAAATCTGTGTCAGAGGGCATGGTAATTTCCAGAACCCTTTGGGACCAATGCAGATGCCAGCTTTGACCAAGAGTTTCTCATTTCAAGTTTGGGTTGTTTCCCATTTGTGGACAAACTGTCTTCTATGAAACAATCCTCAGGGACTGAAACATCAGCTTTGAGAATGAACATATGTGAATGCAGATTTAAGGAGGAGACAGAAGCACAGTGATGTAAGAGAACAAAAACTGACTGGGCCGAGGGGCAAGAGGGGAGAGGGCTTGTTCTATTGTGCTCCTGGGCGGGGCTATTGGGCAGGTTTCTCGACCTCAGTTTTCTCATTAGGAAATAAAGAGGATTTAAAAAGATGATCTTTCAGAAATTTTCTAACTTTAAATTTAACAACGTTTAGGAATTAGATAAAAATTAAATATGCAATAAAAACAACAATGGTTCAATCAAACATGAACCTTTGTTCTTAAAAGCTTTCATTTTTTCATGGAAATGTCTCCTTTCTGTACTTTGGGGGTTTTATCACAGAATTTCTTTTCCGAAAAGGTAGAATTGATGTCAAGAGATTCTAATGAGATAAATGTTTCAACAGGCCCTGGGTCTCCTGCTTTGGTGTCATAGGGCCCTGTGAAAGGAGGAATGGTAATGCCTAGGGCATGACACCACCTCTGCCCAGGCGCTATGGGCAGAGTTCTTGCTCTGGAGGCCCCCATGTGCATGAGCCCTGGGGCTGGGCCTGGCACAGCTCTGTTCCATGTGATCCTCCTGCAGGTTAGAACAGTAGTGTCTTGCTCTCCCTGGGGACCTTCCCTGAACACTCTCTACAGAACCAGGGATTTTTTTCTCAAAGTTTGTGACTTTTGTTTTGGCCACTCCATGCAATTTGCCATGGTCTTAATTCCCTGACCAGGGATCAAATTCATGCTTTGGCAGTGAAAGCGCGAAGTCCAAACCACTGGATCCCCAGGGCATTCCCTTCAAGCTTGTGACTCCTAAAGAGAGCTACAGAGTTGTAGAAAGAGCCACCGAGAATTCTTTCATATGGGAGAGAAATGGAGCCCAACTCTGTAGAGGACAGAACCATCATAATTAAAGCTTGTCTTCTGCTTCATTATTTCAATCAGCCACCTGCAGATGTCACTCCCTGAGTAATGGAAAAGGAATGAGAGGATGAGCCCGGCTTAGAGAAATATCCAGGAACAATAGAAATTGTTCAGCTTAGTCATTCATGGCTCATTCCTGGTATTCAGACTTTTCATCATCGAGTTGTGTAATAGAGTAAAAGGACTACAATCAAGAAAAGTTTTCAGCATCTTAAAACTGTTAAACTTTGGACATGTCTCTTTTAGCACTGGTGGCTCACACGGTAAAGAATCTGCCTGCAATACAAGAGATCCAGGTTCAATTCCTTGGTCAGGAAGATCCCCTGGAGAAGGGAATGACAACCCACTTCAGTACTCTTTCCTGGAGAATTCCATGGACAGAGGAGCCTGGTGGGCTACAGACCATGGAGTTGCACAGAGTTGGGCACGACTGAGCGACTAACACTTTCTTTTCATTTTCCTTTAGCATTATGTTCTTTCTGAAGGAATGAAGCAGCACCTTGTTGACAATTAGGATGTGTCTACAACCTAAAATTATTTTGCTTTCAAACTCATTTAAAAAGGACATAAAACTGAAAACAAAAGGGGACATGAGAGTAACATAAAATTCTGTCTCACTGCACAATAGAAAAGTCCAACAATACCAGCAACCTATTCAAAGGTGACCTTAAATATCCTATAGCGAAAGTATTCGAAACAGTTTTTTGAAATTGAGCTGATGTATGACCAACCTTGAAGAACCTGGTTGAGGAAGTTCTTCATCATGTAGATAGCTGTGGTATCCTCTGTTTTTACGTGACTGTCCGTGAACCAGCCATTCTCAGTAATCAAGATTCGGGGATTGCCATATTCCAGTTTAATCCAGTTGAGCACATCTCTTAAACTGAGTGACACATTTTGTCCCAGTTTAGCCATAGTGTTGTGGGGCTTGAAATTGTTGGGTCCAAAGGAAAAGGCAAAGAAGTCTGCTGTGCCCCTCACCTCATTCTTCTCTGCTTCAGAGAAACTAGGTAGAATGGAGAGCAACTGCTTTCTCATTGCTTCTGGATAGTTGCCATCCCTGTGGATAGGGTTGGCAAACCACCCGAGCACAGAAACCATGGATTGTTGGCACTTGAGTATATCCATTGTATTTTCTGATCTGTTTGGTTCAATCCAATGGGATCCCAACGTGATTGACAGCTGACCCTTCTGATGTGGGCGGAAATTTCTGTTGTAGTTATGCCAAACTTTCGAATGAGCCTAGTAATAAGAAAATATTGTTAATCTTTATTGCTGTTACTCACAAGGTTGTGACTTGGCTGGTAGAAGGTATTTTCATGGATAAATTAGTGAATTGCTAGGTGATGCAGGGAGAAGCTGCCAGAGAACTCTGATAACTACAGAGACTGCACTCTGTTCACTTCCTCCATGCTTCCAACTTAAAGGCTCCCCTGTAAGATCACCGAGGGGCAGGCAGAGAGCCCTTGTCCAAACTCCATCTTATTTTTCTCTCCCTATCTCCCTTCCAGGCCTTCTTGGGGCTGCATGCAGGTGAGATACTATGTAGATTACAGGGGTTTTCCTTCTACATAAAAAGACTCTGAGCAGTGATCTTTCACTCTCCTACATAATCTTTTGGCGCTAAGTTAGAAATCAGGATAACACAGCCTTTAAATTCTGTAAATGGATAATAACAGAGCTCACCTCTTATTGTACGATTTGAATGAATTAATGTACTTTAGGAGAGTACCTAGCGCAGAGTAACCTCTATATGAGCCTTAGCTATTATTACTGTTATTACAAAAGGGTGGCAGGCATGGTACAAAACAGAAAACCAGTGGAAATAGTGTAGGATTTGGGGTCAGCACACTTGGGCTTCAAGTTGAAGTACAAGCTACAGTGGCCTTTGACAAGTCACTTAAACTTTCTGAAATCTCTTCGTATCTTCAGCTGTGAAATGAAGTTAAAAATAATAATCTCCTTTGTAAAGTTGTTTTCAGATGCAGGGCTAATGTATATATTGATTATGTAGCATAGAATAGAGCATCCAGGAGCTACTACCTAAAGATGGGTGTTATTATTGGTCCCCCTGGAGTTTACATTTCCAGTTGAGCTCACTTAAAACAGAGCCTCATGATCGGTCTTTAATCTATTTAATAGGTACTTACTGAGTGCTGACTCAATGAATGCCTGTCTTGCCTTGCCTTGAGAAGCTGAAATAAATAGTACAGGAACCTGCTCTCAGAAGCCAATGATCTCAATGGGAACATAAGACTAAAGTGTGTGAAAGAGAAATATATAGCACCACATAAAATAAAACAGTAAATTAAGCCAGTAAAGAACCATGAGGTGTATCAGAAGGAGAAGCAAAGGTTAAGGATTCCAATTAATGGCTCTAGGCCAGTTAAGGGCTTCCCTGGTGGTTGAAACAGTAAAGAATCCACCTGCAATGTGGGATACCTGGGTTCGATCCCTAGGTTAGGAAGAGCCCCTAGAAGAGGGCATGGCACTCATTCCAGTATTCTTGCCTGGAGAACACCATGCACAGAGGAGACTGGTGGGCTACAGTCCATGGGATCATGAAGGGTTGGACACAACTGAAGCGACTAAGCACACATACAACCCAGATTAATGCCCAAGGTCTCTTTCCTGTCCTGGGAAGCCAGAATTTCCTGGGAAATGAACACATTTTCAATAGGCTTCCCATATTTTCTACATTTGCTTCTTTTTGTTCCCCTTCTCTACAAGGATGGTGCTTAAAAAAATTAATGCACATTTAATGTGCATTATGTAGTCTATTGTACATCCTTATGTAGTCTATTCTCCTTTCTTCTTCTCAGCACCTGACTTGCTTGCCTCTTCTTGTCTCTTCCTAAATCTGCCAATTTCTCCTCTATTTGGGTGCTTCTAGAACAAGAGCACAAACCCTTGCTGCTTCTAACCCACGAAGTTAGCTTTCAATCTGTTCCTTTGCTTTTCTTTTCTCTCTCACTGGAGATGTTTCATTATATTGGGTTGAATTATCCAGAAGTGCCTTTTTGAAGGTCAAAAACAATACAATATGAACAGCGATTCAATCCTAATAGATCCTGTGGACATTAAAAATGCTCCATAAACTCTTGTTAGGGTGGGGAGAGAGAGACATTAATGTAAGGGGTGAGGATTTCAAAACTGATGTCTCCTTGCTTTATTCAAGAAAAGCTAAATTAAACAATTCCATGAAAGATTTTCTGAAGAAGGGGATGCCTCCAGCTATTACCTCTATCTACCTGTTCTTACTCAGTTTTCATTGGAAGATTCTGGGACCACTAAGCAAGCACCCCAATGTTCCTAAAGATCCTTAAAGAATATTCTTCTCAAAAAAGTGTTCAGGCTGTAACCTCCTCCCCTGCCTCCAACCTGCGGTTGCAGTCTCTGGAAGTACTGCCTGGGACAGACTCCATCTGAAGTGGTCTCAGCTGCTCCTGACTTTTCTGGGGCTGGAATCACAGCGGGTCTTAACTGCATTTTTCCTGATTTGAAACAAAAGCAATTGTGCATTGCTAGAATTCAAAGGGAGGCATTCTTTGCTTATTCTAATCCATCACTTAATCCCTTGGTAGCCTCAGTGCTTTCATCCATAAAAGCCCCAGTGATCAGTAGTACGCCTCCTGTGGGTGGGTGGGTGTGCACCTCCGATGTGTAAACTGTAAAGCATTAACACATGTAAGATTCCGAGCCATAAACTAGCTGCCTGGCAAATATGATGTCATCAGACACTAAAGGGAAAGTGAGTTGGAATTCATATAATGTATTAAACCAGTCCCAACAGCAATTAATCAGTTCTAATAGGAAAAAACAAGAAGGGAGAATTTTCTTTGAAATAAATATTCTACTGCATATTTCCGTAATTAAACGAAAGATGACGTAAGTTGTGATAAAACAGACGTATCTTTGCAGTAGTTTTCCAAGCAAGTTTTCTGGAAATATAGATCTCTCCATATATCTAGATACACATGTTGTTATGCCCCAAGGTGACCTTGGTGTTTCACAGTGTCTCTTTCACCTTTGCTGCTGTTTGCATAGGCTATCAAGGTATCTAGGGTTATCTTTGCTCTGGGCTAAAGAGAGCCTCCCCATTCTCATGTAGAGAATGTGGGGGAGGTTCTTTGTGCAGTATTTATAGTTATAACTTGATCCTGTTTGCCAAGTAACCAGGTAAGAAGTATTGCTCCAAAAGAGTGACTTTGACATAACTCTTGATGAAATTGGAATATCTATGCGCATGCTTTGGTCCAACGCCCAGAAAGGAGGTCTGCTGGGGAAACTGGACCACAGTTGGTGGGGGGAGTGCAACCTGGGCCCTGCAACCTTGCACAACCGTCATTCTGTGATTTTCCAAGGTTACCCTCTATCTTGTACAAGGCCATCTACCTTTGGAATGATTGATTTAAGGGAGCTTCAACCTTTGTTCTTTAGATTCAGTAGCTTAAAGGAGAAGTCCGCTTTTTCTTTTTGAGGCAGATAGCAGGGCCTAATGTCACTGAGAGACAGCCAGGGGCCCAATATCTCATTCTGCTCCCTCCTCTAACATAGCAGTTCTCTGATGCCACTGGAAGTCCAGTCGTGTGATAGGAAGCAAATAAGATAGCTGGACCACTTTAGAAACAAAGATGAAGAAGGGGTTAGGGTCAGGATGGTGGAAGGGACACAAATGGAAGGCAGTGCTTTGGATTACACAATGTCTGTATCTAAGGAATGCCCAATCATTGGTCAAAAATTAAATTTTCAAATCTGTGCATGGTTTTAGTCACATTTTGGCTGAAATATTTGCATGTGAACTATAAACTTGTTTATTGTTAAAGCTATCTAATAAAGTATTAGCACCATTAAAGAAAATTTACTTTAAAACTCCACAGAGCACATTGTTTGCATATTTCTGTTTCCCTCTCAGCTTTTCGAAATATATTTCTCAGCTAAAGCCACTCTAACATTTTCCATGTTATTTTTAGTTTTCATAATAACCTTAACAGTATGAGTTGGATGAAATATGATTTCCTTAGTCATCTCCCTCTTTTGATAAAAATTAGCTTGTCTTTCCTTTCCTGTCTCCTTTCCTCCTCCCTCTCTTTTCTCTCTCTTCATTTCTTCTTTCCTCTGTCACACCCTTTCCTCCTTCCTTTCTGCCATAAATAATGTAATGACTCACTTTGGTCATATAGCTTTTAATTTGTTTGAATTATTTCCTTTTTAAAAAAAAAAAAACAAAACCAGGAATGAGCTACCTATTTTTTGAAATGCCTTACGTATTTCCAGATTGCTTTGCATACATTTTGTCCTTCATTGTGACTGTTTTTCAACCATCTACTTGGAATCATTGATTGCTCTTTTAGGGGATAACTGGCGGTCAGGAATGCTACGTAAGTGCTGCTCACCTACGTGGTACCACGTGGGACAGGACCTGGATCTTGAAAGCAGGATGCCTAGGCTTTGGCACTGGCCTGCTACTAACTTTAAGGTCTTGCGTAAGTCATTTCCCTCCCAAAGGCAGTCAGGTCCCTCCTTCATTATACTGAGCTAAAAATAGACATTCCAGAGCATTATTGTGAAGATAGAACAGGTAATATACTTAAAGACATTATGAAAACCACAGAAACCTAAATTTAAAGTACTTTAAAGGAGGAAGCTGAAAATTAATTAACTTTCTGTGGAGAACAACTGTGGGAAGTTGTGTGGGCACGACCAGTGTTCACAGATGGCGCTCCTGAACTCTCAAGGGCTCCTGGCCGACAGTTTTGCCCTCATTTACTTTTGTTGCTGCTGTCTGAGTTTATTCATTGCCCATTTGAGCTAGAATTAATTTCCGTTTGATTCATTTTTTCATTTACCTAGCACTTAAAAATTTTTTTTATTTTTACCCAGCACTTCTTTATATCAAGTATCAAGTTTTCTACTAGTTACAATCCTGCTCTTCTAAATTATTTAATATTCATTCATTCCACATTATTTATTGGGTGCTTAAGATATGTCAACTTTATAGTTCATTGCTAAAAAGATTATATGACTATTATTTCCTTGAAATATATTACGTGATTGTTATTTTCTTATTTTTTGGACAATCTTGAAACTCTTGGAAACAATATCTTATGCTCATTATTCTTAGTAGAGAATTTAAATATTAACAAAAGTTATTACTTTTCTTAAAGAAGATATTTACCCATTTTATTTCTAAAGGTTTGAATTCATGTTTTGTATGGTTGGAGTAACACAGATCATGTTAAAATTCACTTTCCTCCTGTTTTCTTTCAATTATGATATCTTCAACTTATTCTTACAAATCATTGATTGTTATCAATTTGCATAGTGTCAGGATTTCCCCATAGAAGTCATGTAAAAACTACTCTATTTGTTCCTGCAAAAAAAAGGTCCTATTATTGTCATATAATTCTAATTTCAATTATAATATTACTAGATTAAACTAATGCCTGAGCCAGAATCTAAGCCTGGCAACACAAAGAAGAAAAGGTTTAGAACAAAGGCAATAATTTATTAAGTGAAGCATCTGTAGGTTTCTCCAGATATTAGGCAGGCACTAAGAAGAAATCAGTATCAGTAAATTGGTACCTTACTGAAGTTCAGATTACTTGCCCAAGGAGAATATATGCATGCCAACTTTGCAGAAGGCGGAATGACATGTTAAGTTTTCTGTTGTTATTAAATTGACGATAGTGATCCTGTTAGTAATATTTTCATGCAAAAAGACTGTATCTCCAAGTATAACTGAACCAAAATGGCCTGGGTTGGAGACTTGAAGCCTTTCCTCAGAATTTAAAAATAAAAAGTTAAAGATAGTCAATATAGAAACCACTCTGAAAATTACAAATAATATAATTATTACAAAAGTAAAAAGAAGACCTATCACTTTGGGGCTTGCCACAAAGGCAGACAGGCTGTAAACCTAAGGAACCTAAAACTTCAGGGCTCCTCACTGGCCTGGGTCCCCATGAAATGTCCTGGGTAGGGTGGGGAGCCAGACAGTGATTGGAAACGTTTCTAATTAAGTATTTCTGATAAATTCCTTGAAGAGATCTCAGAAAATAAGGAATCTGAATCTCTAAGACCACAATTACTACAGTAATTTGTTATAATATTTTTCTCATTCTAAATAGATGTTTCCTTTTGTACAGACATTTGTGTTTATGACTTTGTTTTGCTTCTCTTCCCCTTTATGTAAATTTCAGGCCCAGGCAACATAGATCCACTCTTGGCCTACAGAGTTCTTAAGTGTATCTATTTTGTTCACAATTTTACAAACAGATGCTCAGGAGAGAGCCTGGCATAGAATACTTGTTGAATGAATGCCCGCTATGGATCAGCTAGTTTGCTGGTGACCTGAGATATGTTGTTGATGACACAGCCTCTGCAGAGCAGGTTTTATTTTTCCCATTTTAGAGAAGAAATTGAAGTTTACAGAGATGGAATAAGTGATGGAGCCAGGATGAGAACCCAGGCCTCTCTGAACACTATACTAAACCATCCGGTTTTCTCCATGTCCCACCAGCTCTAAATTTTGAATCTTGAGGAAAGGCCATTTGACATGAACCACGACAGACTGTTTTAAAATTACATTTTCTTTCTGCTGCGCTTGGTTATTAAAAGAACTAAATAGTCTTAGAATGAGGGTCTCACTCTTGCCTGTTGAGAATAAAATATCTATATAGGGGTCTGAAATTTAGGATCATGTAGAAAGTTCATGGAGGGCCTACCAGCAAATTTGGAATTTTCAGAAAACCATGTTATTGTCCAATGCCTTAGTACAGCGTGTGACATTTATGTGTAATTCCCCTTTCCTAGAACTGGCAGTGTTGACACTGGATATTGTTCTCACTGCTGTCAGAGGCTAAACGAATCCCTTAGGAACCATTTTTACACTTGACTGTCTTGACCGAAGATGGTGATCTGTACACCACTGTCAATGTTAGACTGAAAGGGCAGGGATGCTTTGGTTGCATAGCACTTAGCCCAGCATCATCTTTGCACAAGTCTTAATTAAATAGTTCCTTAAAGGTGAGTGACTTTCATGATAAAATAGAATAGTGTTTAAATTGCAGAATCATAGAAAATTTATAATATAAATGTTAATAAAAATAAACATATATCTAGTGCTAAACATACTGAGCTTTTTAATACACTGTCTAGGTTTGTCATAGTTTTCCTACATCACTTTGCTAACAAAGGTCCGTATAGTCAAAGCTATGGTTTTTCCAGTAGTCATGTATGGATGTGAGAGTTGGACCATAAAGAAGGCTGAGCACTAAAGAACTGATGCTTTTGGTAGTGCTGGAGAAGGCTCTTGAGAGTCCCGGGGACAGCAAGGAGATCAAACCAGTCAATCCTAAAGGAAATCAATCCCAAATATTCATTGGAAAGACTGATACTGAAGCTCCAATACTCTGGCCACCTGATGAGAAGAGCCAACTCATTGGAAAAGACTCTGATGCTGGGAAAGATTGAGGGCAGGCAGAGAAGAGGGCGATAGAGGATGATAGTTGGATGGCATCATTGACTCAATGGACATGAGTTTGAGCAAACGCTGGGAGATAGTGAAGGACAGGGAAGCCTGGCGTGCTGCAATCCACGGAGTTGCAAAGAGTGGACACAACTTTGCGAATGAATAACAGACATTTGTGGTTCAGTCAATAAAGATACTAAGCACTATTCTAACCACTTTCCATGTCCTATTTCATTACAGTCCTCATTTAAATCTCGAGAGGTAGGTACTATTATTATTCCCATTTTATAAGAGAGCAAGGGAAGAGAGGTTAGGTGTTTGTTCATAAGTTAAGTCAAGCTGAGGCTGTATTGCTCCAAGTTTTGTGTTCTTGCCTGCTAATTAGAGGTAGAAGATGGACTTTAGAGATCATTCAGTCTAATTCTTTAAAACCCTTTGTTACAGAAAAGATGCTGAAGCACAAGAAATAAGTAACTTGCCCAACGTCTTAATTAGTGCAAAGCTAGAATTAGAGCTAAATCCTTCAGCCTCTAGGTCACTGTCATTTCTGGACGTGATGCACATTAAACTATGTGCTTTCAAAACAGACATTTATATTTTAGACTCAAAGGTGATTGAACAGGCTGTGTAAATGCAAGGACTATGGAACAGACATGGCACGAACACGAGGGGCAGTACACTGGGAAAGACATGTGACAGTGGGTGCCAGGAACACTTTAAGAGGACTTCCCTTGTGGCTCGGCAGTAGAGAATTCACCTTCAATGCAAGAGAAGCAGGTCTGATCCCTGTGTTGGGAGATTCCCTGGAGAGGGAAATGGCAACCCACTCCAGTACTCAGGCCTGGAGAATTCCATGGACAAAGGAGCCTGATAGGCTATATAGTCCATGAGGTCACAAAGAGTCAGACACAACTGAATGGCTTTCACGTTCCCTTTTCATCCAGCCTTACCAGCTGGGACATCATCTCAGTCCCTAAACAGAGGGTTCATCAGCATTACTTTCTGTTCTGCTAAATTGTTTTTTTCCCCTTAAAGAAATTATACACAACAGTAAAAGCAAGTTTAGAGAGATCATTTTTACTTCTTGCTTTCCTTCAACCCATGGCTATTATTTTATCCATTTCTTCACAATTCATTCATTATGGTGATTAATTGCTTAAATTCAAGTCTATAAACACTTATTTAACAAAACAAGGCAGCTTTGCACAGTGACAGTATTGTAGCCAATTAAATTTATCTAAAGTGTGATTGTTGCTAATTGAAAACTTTCCCCAATATCCTGCTTAAAAACAAAACAACAAAAAAGCACACATACAAATACAAAGAGAAAACAAATACAGGTACTTTAGGAAGCATTTAGAAAAAACAAGATAGCTCCTGCCTTCAGGTGACCTATGACCTCTAGTAGGAGAGAGAAGTATAGAAAGAAGTAGAAGAAAAATTAGAAATGATAACAAAATCTTAATGTAATAATATGATTCAAAGTTTTAAAAAATGTCTATATGTGTAGGCTTATATATAGAGAGAAATATGTTTTGACATTGAACAAGCTGCTAGCATTGTTAGTTCTGGGGTATGGATTTAGGAGTAAGAAAAGACAAAACTGTTCATTTTTAACTTTATGTCTTTCTGTATTGTTTAAATGTTTTGTAGTAAAAATACATTATTTTGAAATTTTAAAAAGTCAAGAGAATAGGTTGAAACATGTTTCCTGTCAGTGAATTTAATTGCTCTGTGCTATCACTTTTCACTTTCTCTGAATTTCCAAAAGTCTCAAATTTTAAAAAAAAGTGACTTAAATAAAAAGTTCTGTTCTTCTGGATTTCATTCTATATTAAAGAATGTTTAGTCTTTTTTTTTTCACTCCAGAATAACACGTTCGTATTTAAAGGTAAAACAAGGAAGCATACAATAACATGTGACTACCATGTAAAATGAACTGATGACAGTAAACCCAACCCTTTATTTAAGACTCAGTCACAGCACCTCTGGTCAAGATATGATGCTATAGAGAACCAATGAATGGACTCCTCCAAAATACTAAAGGATCCTGGTTTTCACCAGCCTCAAGACTCCCCCAATTTTTAGGTAGTACTATTAGATCACCCAGGAAGTCACTTTCATTACTTCTGTGATTCACTATTTATTGCTTAGTAAGTTAGAAGGTTCTAGTCTACTCTCAGTGTCCCTCTGCTTTTCAGCAACAAAATTGCTGTTAATGTTCAATAATTTTAATTACTCTTTTTTCTTTTAATATAAACTATCTTTTAATACTGAGTTTTCTCAGTAAGATTTTTGCATGCAATTAAATGACACATGTATTATATTATAAACTAGTATATGTTTCCCTCAGTTCATAGTTCATTGTATTCACTGTTTCCATTAGTTACAATATTTTCGGTCTCCAGTTGGGCCTAATTTTCCATGTATGAGAGTGTTCACATCAAATCAAGCTGTTTAAATACGATCACAATGTTATTCTCTGAACATTTATAATTACATTTATTTAAACCTGTTAATCATTCACTGAAGTATAACTTTTTCTACTTAATGATTAGAAAAGGTAAACACTGGTCTCTTGAAGGTTTTAAAATACCAACTGTCCTCTACAAATAGTTTTTTTTACTAGACCCTTCTGTCAAACAATGGTATTCTGGTTATTGAAACTCTTTGGCAATTCTTATCCAAAAGCTATTTTAACTTTATATTCAAATTTGATTAGAAACATTAATAAGAATACTATTTTTAACTTGCTTGATCACTAGTTCCTGTATCTTGTTAGATGTGTCTTAGGTCCTAATAAAGATGAGTTGGGATTATAATAAAGGTACTATGGCATTCCCTGGTGGCCTAGTGGTTAGAATTCTGGCTTTTCATTGCCATGGCCTGGGTTCAATCCCTGCTGGGAAACTGAAATCCTGCAAGCTGCTGAGTGAGG
>SJXQ01010822.1:121930-194845 GCA_006408695.1 Aepyceros melampus | reverse complement strand
ACAAATAATAAACCTCATGATGAATGCATGAGTTAGGGATAAACTGTTCATAGATTTTGTGGACAAATAAAACACATAGCTAGATTGTTTTGGTCTTTAAATAGGCAAAGTGAAGTCAAATATCTATCAAGTCTGCATCAACACAAATGGCTGCCATGAGGTTGTAGGCTGTAAACTGGTCTTTTTTGCTGAGGCTAGGTAGCTGATTCATGTCAGCTAACTTGCTAACTTGTATTCAGACCGATGAAATTTAAATTTTGGATCTGACACTTATTGTGAGTTTAAAAAAAGACATTTGTATAGTTGTGTAATCTCACAATTATACAAAATACAAATTTCTGTGGGCTTCAGTTCCATCAACTATAAAATGCCTATAAGAATACCTACCTGGCAAGGTTGATGTAAAAATTAAATGAGATAACATATGAAAAGTGGGGAAGGAAATGGCAACCTAGTAGTTTCTGACACAATAATAGGTGTGCAATAAAATTGTTTTATCATAATAGCTATTAAGAATAGTATAATAGAACATAAAAAAGTTATCTGTAATAATTGTCTCAAGTGCCCATTTTAAGAATTAAAACCAGTTTCTGTCCTCTATCCCATTTCTGTATTATTTTTCCTTTGTTTTGTTTTTGGTGTTAGAAGGGAAGTGGTGGAAGGTAGCAAGTTAGTTTTTTTTAATGTTTTCATGGACAGAAAAGCTTGGGCAAGTTTTTTAGCTAGCAGATTTAACAAAAATTAATTTTAACATATTGTTGTCTTGCAACCCAACTTTAACAAGGGAGCTTTTAAAAAATTCCTTTTTTTTTTCCCCATGGAAAAAACCGTTTCAGATGATCCTTGGAGGTTTTGCCTCTCTGTAACCGAGACAAGCTAAAAAGTGCTCCTGCTAGAAACTCCATTTTGAAATATTATGCTTAGTTTTCAAAATATTCGTGGGAGGTTGGGCTAAAGAGATTTTAAAATGACATTTAATCTATTTAAATGTGTCTATGAAACAGGGCAGCCTTCTTGTTCAAAAAACAGTTGCAGCTGTCTGTTGCCAAAGAAGGCTTAGCTATAAATCATGTGAATAGTGGCTTTTTCACAGCTGTTTCTGCAGTTTTAGCACTAAATTTTGGTTAGGAATTTTGACAGAACCCTTAAGAAGTGTACTATATAAAGATGACTGTTTTCTTTTCTTTTTAAAATACAAAATAATCTCTTTACTTTCTTATTTTATGTATTTTTTGCTTTTATTTTTATTTTTTTTATTTTTTGCTTTTAATTGTGAAAATTGTCATAACACATAAAGGTAGAAAGGATAGTATAATGACCCCTGAAAACACATCACTCAGTTTTAAGAGCTGTCAACATTCTGCACCTTGTTTTGAGATGGGCTTTCAATGTAAATTTTTTAATAGAAGCAGGTATACACAATGAATTTGCATGTTCTGAAAAGACAATATGTTTATGCCAGTATCTGGTTGGTGTGTGTGTGTGTGTGCGTGCGTGTGCGTCTGAAGCCACTTTTATTCAATTACAATTTTAAATCCTTTCTGGGGCAAAGCAGATTTTCCTTAAATAGAAAATAATCAATTGAATTATTTATTGAATACCTAATACATATGCAGCCTTGTGTGACCTTCTCTGAGGGAATGACCCCAATAAATGCCAAGACAGAGTTCCTCAAAGAGGTAGAAAAATAGGGCATAAATCAAGTCGTATTCCAGGCTCAGGAACAAACTGGTGAGGCCTTGACCTCAAGTAGAGTTTCCCAACATATCTTGTCCTGAAAGCCTCTTTCACAGTATTAAGCAATCTCTTGAGCCCCTGTGGAATTTAAAGATATTTCATCATTTGTGTGTGGTATACAAACAAGTGTTGACCTATATTTTCTTTTAGGTAATTCTATTTCATTAAAGATTGTACTGAAAAGTTTATTTCAAATAAATTTAAAATATTCAGAAAATAAAATATGAATATTTTAAATACTCATACATAGATATAAATATTGGCATTTTCCCATTTAATAATGAATAGTTTTATGTTACTGAAATTATTTAACTACCTAAGAAAATGTATTTTATGACACATTTTTAAATGACACACTGTGTTTGGTCTTAGGACTGAAAAAGTGAAAAGTGAAAGTGAAGTCACTCACTCGTGACTGATTCTTTGTGACCCTATGGACTGTAGCCTGCCAGGCTCCTCAATCCATGGGGTTTTCCAGGCAAGAATACTGGAGTGGGTTGCCATTCTCTTCTCTAGGGGATCTTCCCAACCCATGGATCAAACTCAGGTCTCCTGCATTGCAGGCAGAGTCTTCACCCTCTGAGCCACAAAGGAATCCCACTGAATATATGCTCAAATACAGAATAAAATTTATATATTCATTATGGTTTTCCAAGGCTGGTACATCTATATCTTTTTGTATGGAATGTGATATTGGACATAACAAAGATGAACATTTTTTATTTTAAATGTCACATATTTAGAGATATTAGAAAACACTGGTCTTTCATATATAATAGTATATAAGATTTCCTTTCAAAATAAACTTTTTTTTCACTTTCTTTTTTTCTGGCCAATCATATTATGGGATTTCAGTTACCCAACCAGGGATTGAACCCCAGACCATGGCAGTGAAAACAACAAATCCTAACCATTAGACCCCCAGGAGACTCCCCTCAAAATAAACATTTTTAAAGAAAAAATAATTAATAATGCATGTGGTACTTGGGTATACAAACAAGCCAGCAAAAAGCCACCATGAAGTAATGCTTTGTGAAACACAAAGTTATGGCATCAAAAATGGATAAATATTAATATATTTATAATATTGCTTCTATAACATTTTGTCTGAATTCTTGAATTTTACTCTTAAAAAAGAACAAGTGTGCAAAAAGTAAGTTTATTGTTTTGTTTATAAATAACTATATAAGAGAAATGGGTTGGGACAACTCTTTCAAGTATTTTACAAATAACACAAAACTAGTAGGAACAGTCTTTATTCCCAAGGTGTGAAAAGCAAAACTAGATACAATCATCAATGTTATTTTCTCATTTAGTATTTTTTAAAGCTCATTTGTTCTCTAAAAACATCCTGATATGCTATAAATTATGGTCTGTGTATGGGACTTAACAAGTCTGGTGAAAATATCCTTGAGGTGATTTTGTCAAACTGAGACAATTGTATGTCCCTCATATTGATTGTATTTCAAAGTTGCTCTTCTTTATGCTTCATATCTTTAACCAGTTGACAATTTATAGCTTTAAGTCAGTGGTTTTCAAGGGAGGGAAGGGGGAGAAATTTTGCATCCCCCCTGAGCTCCAGGGGACATTTGGTAATGTCTGGAGACAATTTTGGTTGTAACCCTGGGGACAAACATGCCACTGTCACAGGACAGCTCACAAGGAGGAAGAATTATTTGGCCCAATATGTCCACAGCACCCAGGTTAAGAAATCTTGGTACTGTGTAAACAGTGCACATCCATGACAGATAATAACTTAAAGCCATGAAATGATCAGCACTATCATAGAAGCTGGCAGTATTTAGAGGTATAATAAACTGAAGGAATTACCATCTTATGAGCAACCTCATATCCCTCACCTCCCTGTGTGTTTACTCAGAGGCTCTCAAATATTTAATTTTAGGGTGGGGGAGGGGAATAAAATTCATATATTTAAAGTATTTTGCATACTTGTTGATTTACAGATAGAATAAAAACAGATACCATTACTGCCTTTATTAACATGAAAACTTGGCGCTTTGCTGCTCTGAGGCATGCGTGCATAGGCCAAACAGGCTAGAATCTTGTCTCTGGGATTTTAAAACCTGACTTTGGGACAGAGAACTCTTTCCTCGACAAAGGAGAGTATGGGGCAAACCCACAAGAAGAAATGAATAAGAGAGACTAAGATAAAGAGCTTGTGAGGGTGTCCTAGTTACTGGGTCCATTCATCCCTGTGATTTGGTTACAGGAAATTGCTCATTTTTGCTTAAGTCAACTTGAGTTAGGTTTCTGTCTTTTGCAACCAAGAATCCTAACTTATAAAACACACCACTGAATAAATATAAGCAATATTTCAAGAATTAGCTAGATGCAATGAAATACGAATTTTGAACCTGTGGTTGGTTCTTTGATTACAATGTATAAGATAGAAATCCCAAACCATTTATTCCACAGTATTAATACCTAGCATGTACCTAATATATGTTAGGTGCTAGAAATGTAAAACGCATCAAACATAGTCTCTCCTTGCAAAGAACTCTCAGGCTAGTCGAGGGAGATGGAAAAATACCACATGAAAGGAGCGCTATGATAGAAGCAAACATGTCTTATTATGGGAGCCTTCAGGAGGGGCACTAACTCTGATGAGTCGAGAACTTAGCAGTGGAGACTGCCGAAATTGAGTCTTGAAGGACATTAGATGGATAAAGCAGGGAGTTAGAAGGGCATTCTAGCTGGATAGAGCGCTAGTAGACTTAGCAAGCACGCACAGAGGCTGCATGGAAAGGAATAAGTGAAGTGAAGTGAAGGTGCTCAGTTGTGTCCGACTCTTTGAGACCCTATGGACTGTAGCCCACCAGGCTCCTCCATCCATGGAATTTTCCAGGCAAGAGTACTGGAGTGGGGTGCCACTTCCTTCTCAGTGGTGAGGAATAGTAGCTTAAAATTAAGACCCTCTTGGGCTTCCGGGGTGGCTCAGACAGTAAAGGATCTGCCTGTGATAGGAGAGACCTGAGTTCCATCCCTGGGTCAGGAAGATCCCCTGGAGAAGGGAACGGCTACCCACTCCAGTATTCTTGCCTGGAGAACCCCATGGACAAAGGAGCCTAGTGAGCTTCAGTTCACGGGGTCACAAAGAGTTGGACATGACTGAGCGAGTTTCCCTTTCACAAAGCACTCCTAGTAGTGTGTTATTATGGAGTGTAGAGTACTAGGGGTTAGCATTACTGATGGGGACAGGAGTGTGGCCAGGAGGGAGGAAATGGAGGCTGGGGTTGTGTCTTGAAGATCTTGTGAAAACTTGGGACTTCATTCCTAAAACTTTGGAAAGCCACTAATGGATTTTATGCAAAGGAGTGACGTGATGCTTGGTAGAAATGTCATTGTATAAACAAGATGATAATAGGTACCTGGGAAGGTTGTTGTAAAAATCACAGAAAATATTTAAAGCTATGATTACAGTGCTTAGAGATGGTCAAGGCCGAAGAATGCACCCTCTTTCTGTCCAAATATTGTTAAAAACTCAGAGTGGAGCATCTATTAGTAGGTATCATTGTGGCAGATTTTTACCTGAGACTTAGCTTGCTCTAAAGTAATCCCCAGATATTCAATAAAGTGAAATCTAGATTCCCGGTCAGTCTCAGGACCGGCTAGACCATTCAGGTTTCCTGCAAACCAGAACATTTAAGACTGAGATGGTGTCTTCAACATCATCCTGGAACTAGAAAGGATACAAAGAGCCACTGTGAAATCTTTTCAGTATCTGAGGACTAGGGAAAAAAGTGGTCTATAAATGACTTATGAATTTAGTTTTATATTAGTTTTTTTTAACTCAATAAATGTTCTTGGACAAAAAACTAAGCTAAAGAAATGCTTCTTCTGGGTCACAAGTTGGCATAATAAGGGAGAAATAGTTCATTGCAACATAAAATATCAAATGAATCTTTTCTATGTTAAAGGAAGACAAGAGGGGGTAAATGAGAAAATCTAGTTCAACTATTACGAGATTTCTCTCTGGTGCTGTAAGTCACTGGGTTATGCAGTAGATTTCACTTTCTGACTGATTGCGAGGGACCCCTCATGCTCCTTATGTAGGTCAGTGATTTAGAAACTTAAAGGGATAAAAGAAATTATTTGGAAAATAATTAAAATGTAATCCTTTTATTTTAAACAATAAAATTTATCTTACTATCCAATTTTATGTTAAAGAGTTTATTTCAAATTAGAGGAAAATGAAAAATATCTGAAAATATAGCTTTGATAGAATAAGTTTGGAAACAGTATCTATTTGTTAATTAAAACTTTTTTTCTGTGTGTTTTTATCAGATAGTTTTTAGGGCTTTAAATTAACCACTGAAACATATTCTTCATGATAATTCTGATTGTTAACATTTTTCCAGGTAGGTGACCAAAAACTTTAACAATTTAGAATATTTTTATTTATAAAAAGGTTAAATAAGCATGTATGCACATATGTATATTTGCATAGAAAGCTTTATAAAGACTATATGAGATACTACTAACAGTAGTTTCCTTGAGTTTGGGATTATCAGGTGCAGAGGGAGGGATAAATTTAACTTTTTCACTTTATATCTCAATTTATACAAGCATGTATTATTTTAATAATTTAAAGAACTAAATAAAAGGAATATTTTTCTACAATATATATGCATAATCTTCATAGTTCATAACTGTATGCTTTCTACCCTTTGAGGTCTATTTGCCAAATCACAGTATACCCATACATTAATATTTGTTCTGTATACAAGTACAGTCAAAGATACATAAATGACCTTGAGATTGTAGTGCAATATGTTAACTGAACTGCAAGGGCAGGTGTGACTGAAACATAGTGCAATGCACATGTATAATAATCCAAAAAGTTCAAAAAGGAAAGAAGGGTTAACAGATATTTTTGTATGTGAAAATTTAGACATGGAGTAATTTTATGTTCCTATACGTTTTTCTGTTTCTATTTAACATTTGATTATTAAAACATCAAATTACTTCTCCTAGCACATTATGAAACCCTACTAGTAAAGCTTTTTTCATTTTCAAAATGTAGCAGGTGTCCAGAGTAATTTATTTTTTCCAAGTAAACTATTTAGATTAAAAAGTGAAGCTTGATTCTAGATATTAGCCTCAATGTAAGACAAAACTCTTGAAAATTCCTGAAAGATTGCTCTTTTAAAAATATTCTTAATATAGATATTCTGTGTTTAATAATGTTGTAATTTATGAATTCCATGGTCACAACAGCTCATTTTACTCTGTAACCTTGGGCAACTTATTTAATCTCACTAAGCTTCAGTTTCCTCATCTTTAAAATGGGGATAATAAAGGACCTAGTTTATAAGGTTATTATGAGGATTAAACATGATAATACATTTAAATGCTTAATGTCATTTGTGGTAAATAATAAGCTCTCAATAAATATTGCTATTATTTTGCTTACATTTCACTATTCTTTTAATCATTTTAGCATTTCCCAACATAAACTCTAGGTTTTGAAATATACTCCTTTAAAACACTTAGTAGAGCATTTTTTTTCCAGTTGTTATATTACTAGTTTAATTTTAACTCCTAGAACAAATAGCCTCATCTTTTCTGCCATGTAATACTAAATCAACTGTGGAATACATTTATTTCAACTCTTGCATTTAATATGTATTATCAGTTAGCTAACATTTATCTACCTCATTATTGCTAAATATCACTAAGAATAGCAATATCAACAACAAATACATGTTTGAAATGGTCATGCCTTAACATTAAGTTCTGAATTGGTTGCATATGGTCAGAAAAGGGGTTTCAACAATTAAATTTATGAAGGACTGGCTTTCCACAGAATGAAAGTAAACTCATATTCTCACTTTCTGATGTATAGCTGTAGATTTAAAAATAGTTAATTTAAAAAGTGCAATATTTAAGGAAAATAATTGGGTTAATACAGTAATAAAACACACTATCTTAAGTATGAAATCTGAGGATAGAACTTGTGAATTAGACTAAAATTAGTTGAGCTGATTTTAATTAAAAGTTATTTAAATGAAACATACATTTTCATAGAGTTTCTTTTAAACTCCTGCTCTTTCTATTCTGAAAGTATACTATGGGGTCAGCTGTAAAGTACCTTGATCAGGTTGTGTCCCACGGTGTAGACAGCTGCTAAATTTCCCTTCTCTCCAGGAGCATGGATACCAGTCCCATACCCATGCCAAGCGACTAGATAAGGGTTGTGAATTGTAATCCAATATTTGACACGGTCCCCAAACGTCTGGAAACAGTATGTGGCATAGTCATTGAAGAAATCTATTATGGTTTCATTTTTCCACCCCCCATATTTTTCCTGGAGTGCCAAAGGCAAATCCCAATGATATAAAGTAACTATAGGTTCAATGTTTCTAAGAACCAGAGCGTTGAGAAGAGTATCATAATACTGGAGACCTTTTGCGTTGACGCTGATACTTTTCCACCTGGGAAAAGCCTTGGCCAGGAAATTGAAAATTGATAGAAAGAAACACCTATAAAATCCAGGGCTGATAAGTCCTTTTCCAGAAAAATGTAACTGTCACTGGAACTATTCGTGCTGTTGACATTTTTAAGGTGTGTATGGATGAAGTGATCCCATATAGAAGGTCCTTTTCCGTCTGCCTTCCAATTTCCTTCCACTTGAAATGCTCCAGTCCCAACGCCCCAGAAAAAGTTTTTAGGAAAAGTGTCATAGAGAAACAGCTGACTTTCATTTACCGGACTGAAATTAGGATTTTTAGACCATATAGTTCTTCCGTCTCCAGAGAATCCAGTAACAGCTCGCAGGAGAATAAACGCTGAGAGGATGACAGATCTTTGCAGTCCCCCGCTGGACATTGTTTTCCTGTAGCGTATGTTTCTTTCATCGGTGCTGAAGAAAATCCATTCATTCCCTGGAGATCATGCCTCACAGCCTGGCTTCATTTGCCACTAAACTGCTCGACTGTCTTATCAACGCTTCAGTATAAAAGCTTGTGATTGTAAAGCTCTGTCAATGATTAGCTTGAACTGTGAGACTTAGGATGGGTCAGGGAGAGCAACGTAATTTGAGGGAGGTGGCTCTATTGCACTCACCAGCATGTTGCCTTCTCTCTTAT
This sequence comes from Aepyceros melampus, assembly GCA_006408695.1. Classification (NCBI taxonomy): domain Eukaryota; kingdom Metazoa; phylum Chordata; class Mammalia; order Artiodactyla; family Bovidae; genus Aepyceros; species Aepyceros melampus. Next base: position 185,999 of record SJXQ01010822.1, on the reverse strand, counting down.
TACTGGAAAAATTATATGGAAATGCATCAGTGACAAATAGTTCAAATGTGTAACATATATAAACAAGGAAGGAAATGCCATAGTGTCTTTGTTGCCTTTCATAGTGATGCAAATCTTTTCTGGATGTTTTGGACATTATTGAGTAAAGTGTATACCTTTCCTATTTTTGTAAGTTTTGAGGGGTAATTTTATGTTTCACATTTCAGAAAAAGCAATTTTATGGACAAATAAACAGCATTCCTATATGCCAATAATAAAGAATTAGAAAACATAAGATATTATACATCCATGAAAATTATAACACATTTAAGAATAATCTTATTAACTATTGTTTATTTTAAGAAAAATTTTATATGTATTTATAAATTAAATGAAGGAAGAAATATACAGCACTTTCTGGGTAGAAACATTGAATAATTTCCAACTTAATTTATACATTTAATGCACTTTTAACCAAAGTCCTCTGATCCCAAATTTTAGTTCAACAAAATTATTGTGGAAATTCACTTAAAGAATAAATACACAATAATTACAAAAAAAAACTGAAAAAGAAAATAGTGATGCTGTGTACTACCTTCAGATATGAAAACATAAAGAAAAATTTAAAGAGCATTGTCTGGAATAAGAATACATAGAAATAGGTATTGTACAGAACCTATAGCCTCCAAATGACCTTGGTTATTTGGTCATTAGTTAAAATTTTAAAAATTTGAAGCATCACATTCTAGTGAGAGGCAGAATGGTTAATGGTTTGGCCTCTACGGTTAGACTGCCTGAGTTTAATGGTTGTGTGGCTGAGGATAAGTTTTTCAGCTTTCTGCACCTCAGTTTCTTTTCATGTACAATAAGGCATAATAATAGTATCAACTACCTGAATTGTTGTGAGATAATACATGTAAAGCACTTTGAACAGACACTGACACATAGTAAGTGCTCAATGAACATCACTCTTATTTCTATGTGAAAGTGATGATTATTCAGAAAGTGGTACAAGGATATAGCATAGAAGACATTAAGTTCTGGCTCCTGCCTACATGTTTAGCTTCATTTCTCATCCATTCACCACATGCAACCCCCTTCCCTGCAGCTGTAGCAGCCTTTAATGAGCTGTGCACACGTCCACTGCCCCCTTGGGCCTTGGTCTGTGTGCTCTCTGCATAGATGGGCTCTCCCCGCTTCAGTTAGCTCTGGTCTACCCTTCTTCTGGAAAGCCTTTCTGACTCCCCCATTGGATTTTATTTTAAAAAATTATTTTGTTTATTAATTTACTTTTGGCTGTGCTGGTTCTTTCCTGTAGCTTGGGCTTTTCTCTAGTTGTGGTGAGCAAGGATTGCTCTCTAGTTGCAGCGCACGGACTTCTCACTGGAGTAGCTTTTTTGGCGTGGAGCGCAGGCTCTCCAATGCGCAGGCTTCAGTAGCTGTGGCACACAGGCTTATTTGCTCTGCGGCATGTGGGATCTTCCCAGATCAGGGATTGAATCTGTACCCACCTGCATCGGCAGGTGGACTCGTCACCTCCTTATTTTATTTATTTTTAAATTTAGATTTTAAGAAGGTTTTAGTTTATTGGCCCTCTCCTGAAAAAAATCTTCAGTCACTGCAGGTAAAGTCACTCCATTTGCAGACCCTACTCCACCTGTTGTCCAGGCTCCAGCTCGCTTTTTGCCAGTGTCACCGTTGGCCTTACAGTCTCGACTTCATTTTGTGCCTGCATTCCTTTGGCTGTTTTCTTGCGGTATGCTTCTTTTCATACAGGCCACATCTTGCAAGTCTGTGTCTTGGTTCATTTTTGGGGATGTAATCTAAGGAATTATAAATCAACTGTCTTGTCACCATAAAATGGGTTCTTAATCCAGATACCAAGATGACATCTGGTGTGGTTTTATACATTTTAGCTAGTTTTTCCTGACTTTCTGTCTTAGGCACTGCTGTGTCCCCAGGGTGAAGGACATTTGTTTCTACCAAGGCAGTAGTTTGGTCATGAACTTCCTGGTCCAGATGGTTACAGTGACATTCATGATGGAGGTTGATCCTCAGGCAGGTCAGGACGAAAAATAGCCACTCTGATTTGATTTAAATGAATATTCTCTGTGTTCCCATGGCAGCCCATGTTTTCACTGTTACAACACTTAACATACAGTACATTTATCTGTATCTTTTGTTTGACTGTAATCTCTGTCTTAAAAACAAGAGCCATTACTGTTTGGTTCCCTATTGAATATCTGGGGCTTAAACTTGTGTTGAATGAGGGAATGTAGCAATGGTATACTATGCATACCTCTATCACTGCATTTATCATACAATCCCAGAACTGTTTGTCTCTCTTACTAGACTGTAAGAATATCTCTTATTTAAATGTTTATCTTATCAGAGTAAATGCTTAATCATTGGCTGTTAATGAATGGAGTTGATGCAATTAGTTCCCTATTTTAAAATTAAAATTTCCTAGGTCTATTGAGACAAAATTGACATATTGGGCTTCCCAGGTGGCGCAGTGGTAAAGAATCCACCTGCCAATGCAAGAGATGCAGGAAATGCAGGTTTGATCCCTGGATGGGGAAGATCCCCTGGAGGAGGAAATGGCAACCCACTCCAGTATTCTTGCCTGGGAAATTCCATGGACAGAGGAGCCTAGTGGGATATAGTTCAAAGTGTTGCAAAGAGTCAGATATGAATGAGCACCTGAGCACATACGCACACAATTGATATATAATATTATTTTAGTTTAAGGTGTACAAATAATGATTTGATATTTGTATATATTATGAAATTATTACTAAAATTTTTTAAATGTAATAATTCAGAACCTCATAAATATATTTATTTCAAAAATATACAGCCACAGAAATTTAAGATCGTAAATTTTATGTTATGTGTATTCTACCACAATAAAAAACATGTATACATAGGGAATTTCCTGGCAGTCCAGTGGTTAGGACTCTGCACTTTCATTGCTGAGGGCTCAGGTTCAATCCTTGGTCATGGAACTAAGATCCCATAAGCCACATGGTGCCACAGAAATCTAGAAGGAAACAGAAGTAAAAATGAAATTATATAAGTATATGGTTTATAGGATGATATATATATTTGAGCATACATAATTTGTAATTAAAATATTTGAAAAAATTAAAAACTGAAAAGCTAATAACAAACTTGAAAAATGAGCAAATCTAGAAAACTAATGGCCAACTTTTTATTATATAAGTAATTCATTGCAAATCAATAATAAAAATAAATAAATGGGTAAACTACATGAGTAAAAAATATACAAGAGAGGAAATTGTAACTGTGTAGCTAAGGAAAAAGTTTTAATGACTGATAATTAAAAGCACTTACAAAAATTACTATACAACATTTTCTTTTATAAAATTATCAAAAATATACATAAGTAATAAAAATCAACATTAATGAGGTTATAGACATTGCTGATTAGAATATAAATTTGCACAATACTCATGGAAAACAATTTTAAATATGTCATGAATCTTAGATTTTATTCTATCTTTTAATCTAGTGATCTCTGAAGTATAATAAATTATTTAAAAATATATAAAGTGCTGTGTGCAAATATTTTTATAGCAGCATTATTTATGACAGAGGGAAATTAGAAATAATTTAAAGATTCATTCATAGGAGAATAATTACCTAAAGCATGAAATGTCCATTTGATGAAATGTTTATTATTAACATTTTCAAAGAATATGTAGTAACATTAAAATATTGAATATTAAAAAAAATTGAAAAAAGTCCAGAAAATAAAATGAATAATCAGTATGATTAAAAACTATAACCAATACTTAGAATTATAAGAAAATACCCACATTTTTGGCTTACCTGGTTCATTGGTCATAAATCTGCCTGCAGTGCAGGAGACATTGGTTTGATCTTTGGATCCGAAAGATCTTCTGAAGAAGGAAATGGCAACCCATTCTGGTATTCTTGCCTGGGAAATCCCATGGACAGAGAAGTGTGGTGTGGACAGAGAAGTGTGGTGGGCTGCAGTCCACGGGGTTGCAAGAGTCGGACATGACTTAGCAACTAAACAACAATAACAACAACCACCCACTTTTTTTTTTACCATATTGCATTCGGTAATATATCATATCATATCACACCATTTCTTGGTATTTCCCCAAATGAATTAAAAATTTATGTCCACACAATAACATGCACATAAATTTTTATAGGAGCTTTATCCATAATTGCCCAAAATTGAAAGCAATGTCATTCAATAGGTGAATGGGTAAACAAAGCTGTGGTAAATGGAATATTATTCAGTGATAGGAAATGAGCTATCAAGCCAGGAAGACATAGAGGAGCCTTAAATGCACATTACTAAGTGAAAGGAATGAATCTGAAATGGCTACATACTATATGATTCAAACTATATGATAAGCTGTAAAAAGATCATTGGTTGCCAGGCACTGGGGAGAGGAAAGCTGAATAGGTGGATTGCAGGGGATTTTTAGGGCAGTGAAATAAATATTCTGTAGGCTCCTGTAATGTTGAGCCCATTAATCAAAACCTATAGAATGTACAACATAAAGAGTAAATCTTAATATAAACTATAAACTTTAGTTAGTAATAATAGATCAATATTAGATTATCAGTTATAATAAATATACCACACTAATGCAAGATGTTAGATATGGGAAAAATGTGGGGGAAGGGAGTGAAGGAATTTATGGAAACTTTGTAACTATAATTGCTCACAAAAAAAGTATTAATTAAAAAATAGTTTGTTAACAAAGACTAGGTTTTGAAATGTATACTGAGCATTTTTTAAGTTAATTTGTTAAATTAACTATAGTTGATTTATAATATTGTGTTAGTTTTAGGTATAAAACTTCAGATTCTTTTCATTACAGAGTACTAGAATATATTGAATATCGTTTCCTGTGCTAAAATGTAAATCTTTGTTGTTTATCTATTTTATATATAGTGGTATACAGTGGTATATATCCCACCCCTGTCCCCTTTGGTAACCATAGGTTTGTTTTCTATGTCTCTGAGTCTGTTTCCATTTTGTAAATAAGCTTGTTGTGTCATATTTTAGATTCTGCAAATAAGTGATAGCATATGGCATTTGTTTTTCTGACTTACTTCACTTAGTATGATGATCTCTAGATCCTCCTGTGTTCCTGCAAATGGTAATCTTTCTTTCCTTTTTATGGCTGAGTAATATTCCACTATATTGCTCATTTAATTCAGTTCAGTTGCTCAGTTGTGCCAACTCTTTGTGGCCCCATTGACTGCAGCACGTCAGGCTTCCCTGTCCATCACCAGCTCCCAGAGCTTGCTCAAACTCATGTCCATTGAGTCAGTGATGCCATCCAACCATCTCATCCTCTATCATCCCCTTCTCCTCCTGCCGCCAATCTTTCCCAGCATCAGGGTCTTTTTCAATGAGTCAGTTCTTCACATCAGGTGGCCAAAGTATTGGAGCTTCAGCATCAGTCCTTTGATGAATATTCAGGACTGATTTTCTTTAGGATGGACTGGTTTTATCTCCTTGCAGTCCAAGGGAGTCTCAAGAGTCTTCTCTAACACCACAGTTAAAAAGCATCAGTTCTTTGGTGCTCAGCTTTCTTTATGGTCTAACTCTCACATCCATACATGACAACTGGAAAAAAGACTAGACTAGACGGACCTTTGTTGGCAAAGTAATGTCTCTGCCTTTTAATATACTGTCTAGGTTGGTCATAGCTTTTCTTCCAAGGAGCAAGTGTCTTTTAATTTCATGGCTGCAGTCACAAACTGAAGTGATTTTGGAGCCCAAGAAAATAAAGTCTTTCACTCTTTCCATTTTTTCTCCATCTTTTTGCCATGAAGTGATGGGACTAGATGCCATGATCCTTGTTTTTTGAATGTTGAGTTTTAAGCCAGCTTTTTCACTTTCCTCTTTCACTTTCATATTACTCATCAGTTCAGTTCAGTTCAGTTCAGTCGCTCAGTCGTTTCCGACTTTTTGCGACCCCATGAATGGCAGTACGCCAGGCCTCCCTGTCCATCATCAACTCCCGGAGTTCACTCAGACTCACGTCCATCGAGTCAGTGATGCCATCCAGCCATCTCATCCTCGGTCGTCCCCTTCTCCTCCTGCCCCCAATCCCTCCCAGCATCAGGGTCTTTTCCAATGAGTCAACTCTTCGCATAAGGTGGCCGAAGTACCGGAGCTTCAGTTTTAACATCATTCCTTCCAAAGAAATCCCAGGGCTGATCTCCTTCAGAATGGACTGGTTGGATCTCCTTGCAGTCCAAGGGACTCTCAAGAGTCTTCTCCAACACCACAGTTCAAAAGCATCAATTCTTCGGCGCTCAGCCTTCTTCACAGTCCAACTCTCACATCCATACATGACCACAGGAAAAACCATAGCCTTGACTAGACGGACCTTAGTCGGCAAAGTAATGTCTCTGCTTTTGAATATACTATCTAGGTTGGTCATAACTTTTCTTCCAAGGAGTAAGCGTCTTTTAATTTCATGCTGCAGTCACCATCTGCAGTCATTGTGGAGCCCAAAAAAACAAAGTCTGACACTGTTTCTACTGTTTCCCCATCTATTTCCCATGAAGTGATGGGGCCAGATGCCATGATCTTTGTTTTCTGAATGTTGAGCTTTAAGCCAACTTTCTTTTTTAAACAACTATCAAATATTTTTTGAATATTTTACTCATAAAAGGATCCATCTTAGGTCTTAGGAGAGGACTATATACATCCCTGCCCTCAAAGAGTTTACAGTTTAGTCAAGGAAAAAAAGAATAAAAAACATAAAATGTCTAAGAATTTAGGTAGTGTCTGCCAAGTACCAGGTGAGTGGGGCAGATCTATACACTCTAGGAATTCTACATTCAAACCACCACTTCATAATGCTTTGTACAAATGACAGAATTTTATAATTGAATGGGTCTTTAGAGATCATCTGGGTCAACTCTTTATTTTATAGATGAGGGCTTTGAGACCAAGATATTAGAAGCCAGAATTCATCATTTAATCACTCATCTATTCATTCAACAAATATTTATTGAGTATCTCCTATGGTCAAGCACTTTGTTGGAGGTTGGAATTTAAAACTGAAGATGTCACAGTTTTCACTGATTCAATTCACAGATTCAAATCTTATAGAAACACATCTGTGCTCACTCAGTTGTGTCTGATTCTTTGCGGTCCCATGGACTATAGCCCGCCAGGCTCCTCTGTCCATGGAATTTTCCAGGCAAGAATACTTGAATGGTGTGCCATTTCCTACTCCAAGGGATCATCCCAACCCAGGGATGGAATCCACATGTCTTGCATCTCATGCATTGGCAGGGGGCTTATTCACCACTAGCGCCACCTGAGAAGCATAGAAGCACATGCTGCTGCTGCTGCTAAGTTGCTTCAGTCGTGTCCGACTCTGGGCGACCCCATAGATGGCAGCCCACCAGGCTCCCCCGTCCCTGGGATTCTCCAGGCAAGAACACTGGAGTGGGTTGCCATTTCCTTCTCCAATGCATGAAAGTGAAACGGACAGTGAAGTCACTCAGTCATGTCCGACTCGTAGCGACCCCATGGACTGCAGCCCACCAGGCTCCTCTGTCCACGGGATTTTCCAGGCGAGAGTACTGGAGTGGGGTGCCATCGCCTTCTCCGATAGAAGCACATAGGAGTCATATATAATCCAGCATTGTGAGTCTGTGTGTGTGTGTGTGTGTACATGTGTATGTATATAAGTGGAAGGCTGAGTGGAGATGCCTGAAAACTCTTACTTTTTTCTTAAAAATGAAGAATGAATGACAGGATTTAGCCAGAAGGAGGAGGGGAGGAGGGAGAAAAGCTATCCCATGTAGATGGAGGAGCGTATTTAAAGTCCCAGGAATGGAAACGTTTGGCAAGTCGTTTAGGACACCCGGGTCCTAAGAGTTAGAGGGAAATGGCAAGAAATGATTTGCAGAGATTGGCAGGGACTAGATAATGAAGAAGTTCATGACCCATGTTGCTGGAATTTGGGCTTTACCTTGAAAGAAGTAGGCAGCCATTGAAAATATTTTAAGCAAGTATGTAAGGTAGGGTAATACTGAATAGACAGACCCAGAAATACAAAGTTAAGGCCCACACAGAAAGTCATCTGCCACACATTTGTCTGAAGAAGGAGTTCCAAGTTGTCAGGTGGCTCTTTACAGTGATTCAGAGATCCAGACTGCTTATGTGTGTGGTCAGTTGCCCCTAAGGCCTCACAGGGGCCTCACCCACTGCACTCAGTTGGTGAAAGTGGAAACCTTACAAGCTTTGGCCTGGAAGTGATGTACATAGTTTCTAATACATTGCAGTGGAGAAAACTAGTCCTGTGGCAATATTCTGGTGCTCTTGCATGCTCAGTCACGTCCGACTCTTTGTGACCCCATGCACTGTAGCCCGCCAGGCTCCTCTGTCCATGGAATTATCCAGACAAGAATACTGGAGTGGGTTGCCATTTCCTACTTCAGGGTATCTTCCCAACACAGAACCGAACCTGCGTCTCTTGCATCTCCAGCATTGGAAGGCAGATTCTTACCTCTCTACCACTTCTCTACTCTCTACACAATGCTGTGGATGGGAGAACACACGTTTTTGTATTTAGCCAGCATCCTCTGCCACAGGGAGGGCACTGATCAGATCTTCACTCTAGGAGAATCACTCTGGTAGGGAGTGGGTAATACTGGAGGCAGGGAGATTGGTTAAAAGGCTCGTCTGTTAATCTGAAAAATCATCTGGCTTGAACAAAACATAGTGTGTAGCAGGGTAAGATGGAGAGAAAGAGATGAGTTAAAGAACTAGTTAGAAGATAATACCAACAGGCTTTGATAATCAATTGGATATTGAGACAGAGTTTAGAAGAGAAAGGAGCCAGTGGTGACCCAGGTTTCTGACCTGGGCAACTGGGTGAAAGTAAGAACACAGGACTTTGAAAAGAAGATGGCATTCTTCTTTTTTTGAGTTTTGAGGTATGAGATATCTGGTGTGCAGTTAGCTATTTGAGACTAAAGTTTGAGGAAAGATCTTTTTCTGAAAGTATAAATGTGGGCCCTATCAGTAAACAGTGGTTGAAACTTTAGAAATAAATGGAGATGTATCACACAAGAAGTGAAAAAGTAGCTTTTTGCAAATCTTTAAAACATTTTTATTGTGATGAAATATACATGGAATTTACCATTTAACTGTTTTTAGGTGTACAGTTCAGTGGCATTAAGTACTTTCATATTGTTGTGCCATCATCACCATCCATCTCCAGACATCTTTCATCTCCCCAAACTGAAACTCTGTACCCATTAAACAATGACTCCTCATTTCTCCCTTTTCTCAGCCCTTAGCAATCACCAACCTACTTTCTGCATCTATATGAATTTGACTTCTCCAGGTACTTCATATAAATAAAATAATACAATACTTACTCTTTTGTGTTTGACTTATTTCACTTAGCATTATGTTTTCATAATGGTTCATCCATTTGTAGCATGTGTTGGAACTTAATTCCCTTCTGAAAGTGAAAGTGAAAGTCGCTCAGTCGTGTCCAACTCTTTGCGACCCTGTGGGTGTCCATGAAATTCTCCAGGCCAGAATACTGGAGTGGGTAGACTTTCCCTTCTCCAGGGGATCTTCCCAACCCAGGGATTCAACCCAGGTCTCCTGCATTGCAGGCAGATTCTTTACCAGCTGAACCACAAAGGAAGCCCAAGAACACAGGAATGGGTAGCCTACCCCTTCTCCAGGGGATCTTCCCAATCCAGGAATCAAACCGGGGTGTCCCACATTGCAGGCAGATTCTTTACCAAGTGAGCTATCAGGGAAGACCTAATTCCCTTCTGAGGTTGAATCATATTCCACTGCATGGCTATATCACATTTTATCCATTCATTCACTGATGAACATTGGGTTGTTTCTACCTTTTGGCTATTGTGAATAATGCCGCTATGAACAGCATTACTCCCCTGGTGGCCCAGTGGCCAAGACTCTGCGCTCCCAATGCTGGGGGCCTGGGTTCAGTTCCTGGTTGGGGAACTGAATCCCACATGCCACAGCAAGTAATTTGCATGCTGCAACCAAAACGATCCCGTATGCTGCAGCTAAGACCCAGCAAGCTAAATAAATAGATATTTAAAATAAATAAATAAATTTATTAGAGTCCCTGCTTTCAATTCTTTGGAGTATACACACGAAAGTAGAACTGCTGGATCACATGGCCCTTCTATGTTAAAATTTTTGAGGGATTTCCATACTGTTTGCCACAGTCTCAATTTTTGCTGCACATCAAACTCACCTCTTGAGTTTTAAAAAATATATGTGCTCAGTCTCCATCCCCTGGAGACTGATTCAGTATATCTGAATAGACATCTGACTTCTATTTCTTTTTAGAATTCATATTCTTTAAGATACTAGAAACAAATTAATAAGGTTGGTTTTAAAAGAGTAAGAATAAAAGAATATGGAGCAAAAAGTTGAAGTCCTCACTGTTAATATTTGGAGTGTATCTTTACACACACACACACACACACACACACACACGAGCCTGGCAAGCTACAGTCCATAGGGTCACAAAGAGTCAGACACAACTGCAGGGCTTAGCATACATGCATGCTAATTATTTATAAAGCATTAAATCCCTTGCCTGATATATATGTTGCAAATACTCTCTCCCAACAATTTCTCTCTTAACTCTCTTAAAAAACAGCTTTATTGAGATATAATCCCCATACCATGCAATCATCCACTAAAAATATACAGTTCAATAATTTTTAGTGTATTCAGAATTGGGCAACCATCCCCACAATCAATTTCAGAATATTACTGAACTCTGCTTTAATATATTTACATGTGAAAATGAAAATGGTTTTCACTTTCTATAATCAAATTATTTCCTTTTGGGTTTCTGGGCTAGGGAAGCAGTCTCCAGTCCAAAATTATAAAGGTATTATCATTTTTTTTTAGTACTTTTGTAGTTTTGCTTTTCATGTATGATTTTCTTAAAATTTTTATTTTTATAAACTGACTCATTTGAAAAAACTATGATGCTGGGAAAGATTGAAGGTGGGAGGAGAAGGGGATAACAGAATATGAGATGGTTGGATGGCATCATCAACTCAATAGACACAAGTTTGAGTAAACTCTGGGAGTTGGTGAAAGGGAGGCCTGGCATGCTGCAGTCCATGGGGTTGCAAAGAGTCAGATATGACTGAGCGACTGAACTGAACTGAACTGAACTACTCCCCCGTCCCTTCCCCTACTTTCAACTCTGTAGCTGTTCTTCTAGAATTGTATATTTCCACATTTGAACTTTGTATAATAGTCAGGTATGGTTGTTATCCTTCAGTTCATTAATTTTAGACTATTGATCCCCTTCCACGGTGGATAAAGATTTTGGTTTCTTATGTCACCATTTCGGAGAAGGCAATGGCACCCCACTCCAGTACTCTTGCCTGGAAAATCCCATGGATGGAGGAGCCTGGTAGGCTGCAGTCCATGGGGTCGTTAACAGTCGGACATGACTGAGCGACTTCACTTTCACTTTTCACTTTCATGCATTGGAGAAGGAAATGGCAACCCACTCCAGTGTTCCTGCCTGGAGAATCTCAGGGACGGCGAGCCTGGTAGGCTGCTGTCTATGGGGTCACACAGAGTCGGACACGACTGAAGTGACTTAGCAGCAGCATGTCACCATTTTTGGTTAGTTAAAAAAAATTACTTTTTTGGTTAAATTGATACATTACATTATTTTTTACACAAATATTATTCATAGCTGAGTATTGTAGTATACTATGATTATGTTCTCTCTCTTCCTTTTTGTTTTTCTTATAGTTTAATAATTGCTTTGTTTTTCACTTGCTTAGCTGTCTGTTTAGTTCAGTTCAGTTGCTCAGTCGTGTCCAACTCTTTGCGACCCCATGAATTGCAGCATGCCAGGCATCCCTGTTCATCACCAACTCCCGGAGTTCACTCAGACTCACGCCCATCGAGTCAGTGATGTCATCCAGCCATCTCATCCTCTGTCATCCCCTTCTCCTCCTGCCCCCAATCCCTCCCAGCATCAGAGTCTTTTCCAATGAGTCAACTCTTCGCATGAAGTGGCCAAAGTACTGGAGTTTCAGCTTTAGCATCATTCCTTCCAAAGAAATCCCAAGGCTGATCTCCTTCAGAATGGACTGGTTGGATCTCCTTGCAGTCCAAGGGATTCTCAAGAGTCTTCTCCAACACCACAGTTCAAAAGCATCAGTTCTTTGGCACTCAGCCTTCTTCACAGTCCAACTCTCACATCCATACATGACTACTGGAAGTTGTCTGTAGCTATTGTCAAATTCCCACACCTACCTCTTAGTACAAGGTTGATCTCTGTTATTAGTTTCAATCTTTTTTCTTCAGATTACTCCTCCTGAAGATCTTTGTTCCCCTCCATCTGCTGATGCTCTGGGCCTGTTCCTTTCTGCCTATTTGTCATTTTGGGACTTCCCTTTGCTGACAACTTAGGAATTCCTTTACCTTTTCATGGTTTCAATTCCATTCTATGAATCTCATTTTTCATTTTTCTTGGTTTATTCCCTCCTGTCGTGGAGTGAATGCCCCAGTAGCTTTGTTCAGAGGGCACAGTGATGACAGCCCTTATCTGCCGTCTCCTGGGTGACAACTTCTGCAGTCCAGACTGCATGCCCTCTCACTACTCCTGGGCACAGCTGCCACCTGGGGGCTCCTCTCTCTCTCTTTTTTTTTCAGTGCAAATGGTAGGATGCCATCAGTTGAGACACAGGTTTATGAGGGAAGATTAGGAGCTTAGTTTTGGACAGATTAACTTTGATATATCTATTAGTGGAGATGTGAAGTTGGAAAATGGATATAGAAGTCTGAAGTTTATAGGAACACTCAGCAGCTGGTAGGAAATTGGAAATGTCAGTATTCATGTAGTATGTTAGGCTATGAGATTGGATAAAATTACCAGGCAGTGAGTACAGAAGCAAGCCCTAGAGCAATCAAATATTAAAAGGACAGGAAAATTAGGAGCAATGAACCCAAGAATCTGAGGAGTGCCTATTGAGGAAGAAAGAAAACCAGGAGACCAGATGTCCTTGAAACCAAGTAAAGGAAGTGTTTCATCAAGAGTTTATTCTCATGAAGAAATGCTTTGATGAAATCATAGAGATTTAAGATATAAGGTTATCAATAATTTATTAATTTTACACTCAAGTTTTTTTAAAACAGAGGATGCATCTTAAAATTTTTATTATGCTTCATAGCCATGTTACCTGGACATGTATACAAATACTGGGACATAAATACAAATTTTCTGATTTCTTTGCTGTGACTATTTCTTTCATCCCAAGTCTAAAGACATCTCAGACTTAACATGTTCAAAAAACAAATTATTGCTTCCTATCTTTGACAGTCCTGTGTGTTTAATGGTACAACTATCCAATTTAGAGTCTTCTTTTTTTAATATAAAAAAGTTATAGGAAAGTGGCTAAAAGAGTACAGAGAGTTCACACACATCTTTCATTCAGTTCTGCTTCATGTTAACTTACATAATCACTTGCAATGATCAAAATAGGGATACTATGCTATGCTACTATTTACTAAAGTACATATCTTATTAAAATTTAGTCTATTTCCTTCTAATCTCCTTTTTGTCCATTATTCCAATTGCATTTACTTACTGTGTAATTTTAGTCCTCTCCAATCTGTGACAGTTTCTCCATTTTTCCTTGTCTTTCATGACCTTGAAAGACTGTTGCTGAATCCTGGTTAGTTAATTTATAGAAGGTCTTTCAGTTTTGGTCTGTTTGATATTTTCTCATGATCAGATTTAGATTATGTACACAAGTAGAAGAAGGTTAAAGAGGTGAAATTTAACTTTAGTAATGGGTTTCAACATATGGTAATGTTCAGTCCAGTTCAGTTCAGTCACTCAGTCATGTCTGACTCTTTGTGACCCCATGAACTGCAGCACGCCAGGCCTCCCTGTCCATCACCAACTCCGGGAGTTCACTCAGACTTGAATTCATCAGGTCAGTGATGCCATCCAGCCATCTCATCCTCTGTCATCCCCTTCTCCTCCTGCCCCCAACCCCTCCCATCATCAGAGTCTTTTCCAATGAGTCAATTCTTCTCATGAGGTGGCCCAAGTACTGGAGTTTCAGCTTTAGCATCATTCCTTCCAAAGAACACCCAGGGCTGATCTCCTTCAGAATGGATTTGTTGGATCTCCTTGCAGTCCAAGGGACTCTCAAGAGTCTTCTCCAACAGCACAGTTCAAAAGCATCAATTCTTCAGCACTTAGCCTTCTTCACAGTCCAACTCTCACATCCATACATGACCATAGGAAAAACCATAGCCTTGACTAGACGGACCTTAGTCAGCAAAGTAATGTCTCTGCTTTAGGTTTTGAAAATCATATTTTTAGATCAAGCTGAACATCTGAAAAATGTCTAGGAAATCCCAGGTGTTAGAGATATGCTGCTGCTGCTGCTGCTAAGTCGCTTCAGTTGTGTCCGACTCTGTGCGACCCCAGAGACGGCAGCCCACCAGGCTCCACCGTTCCTGGGGTTCTCCTGGCAAGAACACTGGAGTGGGTTGCCATTTCCTTCTCCAATGCATGAAAGTGAAAAGTGAAAGTGAAGTCGCTCAGTCATGTCTGACTCTTCGCGACCCCATGGACTGTAGCGACCAGGCTCCTCCGTCCACGGGATTTTCCAGGCAAGAGTATTGGAGTGGGGTGCCATTGCCTTCTCCGAGAGATATGCTATGTAGTACTAATCCCAGAGCTAATGATAATATTTATATAAAGATCAAACCAAGTATAATATTTAGAAACATAGAGTAGAAACCACTTGACTTTCTCTTAAAGCAAAGTTAACTCTATAGGAACTAGCAGTTTAAATATATATCTTAAAATTTTTGTTTATATCCTTTCTGTGGCAATGAATCAGACTTCATCTGACTAAGATTTTGCTGTATATTTTATGAAAGATGTGAATTTATTGGAATTCCTTTTTCATGTGTCTTTTCTATTTGGCTTGTGTTTATTTACAAGATATTTTTCACTCTCTAATATACACTACTCTGTATAAACAGTGAGTACATTCAATTCTACTTAAACTGCACATTGAAAAAGATGACCTGTGAGACTTTCATGGAAGTTCAAAAGTATTTTCATTGCAAACTTTGTTGAAATATGCACAATTCTGGGTGTATCTTATCATAGAAACTCAGATTCTCAGGAGTCTTAAATTTCCATAATATCCAAGTATGTGGTCATTCTTTACTGTGTGTGTGGGCATGCTAAGTCACTTCAGTCGTGTCTGACTCTTTGCAACACTAGGATTGTAGCCCACCAGGCTCCTCTGTCCATAGAGATTCTCCAGGCAAGAATACTGGAGTGGGTTCCATGCCCTCCTCCAGGGGATCTTCCCAACCCAGGGATTGAACCTGCATCTCTTTAAGTTTCCTGCATTGGTAGGCAGGTTCTTTACCAGTAGCACCACCTGGGAAGCCCAATACCTGGTAATTTCCTTTATTTGTTGTATGATTATTATATATCCTCACATTATTCCCATGAAACAACAAAAGTTCTAGAACTACTTTGATTTGTAGGACTTGGAGAATGAAACACTATCTAAATTGTAAAATCTACTCTCACTACAAAATACGGTTCACATTCCTGTTGTTTTGTCTATAAACAACTTTACATGGCCAATGCATATTTTATTTATTTCTTTTTTGTCCCACGTTGTATGCAGGATCTTAGTTCCCCCACTAGGGATCAAAACAGTGCCTGCTACAGTGAAAGAACGGAGTCTTAACAACTGGACCTCCAGGGAAGTCCTGCAAATGAATATTTTAGGGATTTAATTCATAATTTGAGATACACTTTATATAATCAAATATGTATGCCAGAAGTAAAGTTATATGCTTTTTGTTAAATTTACTATTTTAAATGCAACTTTCTGCTAACCTAAGGGAAGATACTGATTTATTAATGGAACAAACTTTTTTATTATTTGTAAGATATTATCAGGCAAGTTTATATAAATTTAGATTACTCAAGCATAATCACATTAAGAAGATATCATCCAAGAATTAAGATAAATGACCTAGTTACTACCTAATTTCCTAAGTTAGAATATGTCCACTTTAATGGTGACAGATTATGACTTAATGATTATGTTCATAAATGGATTATAAGGTCAACATCACCATTCTGGATCTCTGCAGGCATCACAAACACAGAAGAGGACAAGCTGCCTGACGGACGGCTTTCTACAAGGAAAATGTTCCAATAAATCCTAGCAAAGCAGGACGTGCTAATATTTATCCAGAGGGCAGAAAGTCACATTTGTTGTTGCACAGTGAAAACTCGATTGATTTCTGCTGACTTATAAATGTCTAAGTGAAAGACAATGTAACTATTGTACTCTTGAAAAGCATTTCAGAGTGACTCTAAGAGTTATATTTTATCACATAGATGAGTTAACTAAGACACAGACATTAACACTAAGAATTTAGATTGCCCTTTGCAATTGTTTTTCACTTATGTATGGCAGTAGATAGTAAGATTATAAAGGATGACCAAAATTCAAGTTATGCACTTCCTAACTAATACATAGCTTTTAAGTCATTTTCAAAAGGGCAATGGAGGTTTCCAAGGTGGTGGCAGTGGTAAAGAATCCGCCTGCCAATGGAGGAGGCATAGGAGGTGTGGACATAGAGGCTCAAGAGACACAGGTTCAATCCCTGGGTCAGGAAGATCCCCCGGAGTAGGAAGTGGCAACCTGCTCCAGTATTCTTGCCTGGAAAATTCCATCAACAGTGGAGCCTGGCAGGCTCCAGTCCATGGAGTCACAAAGAGTCAGACATGACTGAGTGTTCACATACATTATGGAAAGAGAGCCAATTTTTATTCTCATAATCCAAACTATTCACAGATTTAGAAATATATTAACAGAGATGTTACTGTCAATATTCTAACTTTTGAAGTAAAGAGTTCTCCATGGATTGTCAGCAATTCTTCTATCAGTGATATATCCCTAAGTGGGAGGGAAAGAGAGCCCTACCTTTCACAAAATTGACTTTCTCTACAAAGTTTTCCTTGAAGCTTTTTCTTTTAAGAACTAAGACAAGGCCAGTCAGTATCAGATGATCACATCCAATACATAATATATCCCTTAAAATGGGTCTTCTCTGTGATATGTCTCAAACCATTATTAAAAGCAAAGAATTTTTAAAAAATATTTTAGGCTTTTAGATAGATACCCCTAATTCTGGAAACTGCAGCATTGATCTAATTGCTATATTATCTGTTACTGGTGTTATTCTACAAATTAATTATTAGTCTTATTTATTCATCAGCTAGTTTTAGAAACATTTATACTAAGAAGAGCTCAGCTAAGGAAAGCATGACCAAGGAAAACATGAGGAAATAGTTTTGGTGAAAATACCTTCAAGAAAACATTAGCCAATCTATGTTGGCTAATGTTTTACATCAGTGATAAATGACTTTTCTGGGCCTCTCTAGAAAAACTGTCTAAAAATCATTAGCCCTAGTTTGTTGTATTCTTTTTTGTGCACTCTCAGTTTCCTGGAGATGCATTATTATAGTCTTTCAGTTAATAGTGAGAGATGGGAGTAGTTATGACCTATTGTCATTTTATTCTCATCATTGAAGAAAGACCACATAGAGATGGAAGGTGCACACAGGCTGGCCTTTTGCTTGGAAAAAATTCAAACTATTTAGAATAGTGCCCTGTAAGGGTTAAAATCCAGATGCAGTTAACATGTAGAAGCAAACTTAACAGGGAACTCTGCTGCTCTCCTATAGACACATTTTTAAAAAATCACATTTGATCATCTTTTTAGCACTCTTCAGATTTCTCTACCATGCAAAACAAATGTGTATCATATTTTGCCACAAAACACTTAGCAATATTTTATTTTTCTTTTTTTTTGGTCATAAAATACAAAGGTGGCTCAGCTGGTAAAGAATACACCTGCAGTGCAGGAGATCCAGGCTCAATTCCTGGATGGGGAAGGAAATGGCAACCCAGTTCAGTATTCCTGCCTGGGAAATCCCACGGACAGAGGAGCCTGGTGGGTTATAGTCTGTGCAATGGCAAAGAGCTGGACATGACTTATCAACTAAACCACCAACCACGAATAATAGGATCATAGCACTCTTTAGGCTTCAGATCTTAAGATTTCTTTATAGCACTTACCCATATCTAAAAGTACAGATTTTATTTTTGTCTACTTATTTTTCTCATTTCCTCAAAAATATAGACTTCAGAAAAGCTGGGACTGTCTTGTTTGCTATGGTTTCCCAGCATATACATAAAATGTGCTGACACACAGTAGATGCTCAATAAATATTTGTTGAATGATGCATCAATAAAAAAGCACCACAGTGGAGAAAATAAGCCTGAGTATTTTGTTCCTGCTCATTTTTTTGGTTATCTTTTGGTTTCTTTAAAACATTGCTGGTCTGGTTATCTATTATTTTACAACAAACTACCTCAAACTTAGTACCCTAAAAGAACAATCATTTTATTATGCTCACATTACTGTTGGTCAGATAATTTAAGCAAGCCTTGACTAGGTGGTTTTTCTGCTCCACATAGTGTTGATGGGGTCATTTAGTGGAATTCCACCAGGAGTTGGTACCGTGTGTTGAAGATGGTTTCACTGATAAGCCTGTTACTTGGTGGAGATGGTTGTAACCTTGGACTCAACTGGCCCTACTCCTGCTTTACATGGTGGTCAAAGTTCCAAGAGAGCAAGTTGGGAGCTGCTGGTCCTCTAAAAGCTTTATTAGGAAGCTTTACTTGGAACCATCATAGCATTATTTCCACTATATTCTTTGGTCAAATCTGTCACAGGCCAGTCCATGTTTGGGGAGGAGCATCAAACATATATAGCCATTTCAAATCTGGAACATTTCTGAGATAGGATAGTTCCAAGTAAATGTTCCTAAAGAAAACAATCCAACAAATTCAGTTCAATATCTCTCTAGTAGTTAGTCTTTTGATTTAAATCTTGCCTAAGATCAAGGAGGGCTAAAGCGTCTGCTTTAGACGGTAAAGTGTCTGCCTGCAATGCGGGAGATCCAGGTTCGATCCCTGGGTCAGGAAGATGCCCTGGAGAAGGCAACGGCAATCCATTCCAGCACTCTTGCCTGGAAAATCCCATGGGCGGAGGAGCATGATAGGCTACAGTCCATGAGTTTGCCAAGAGTCGGACACAACTGAGCGACTTCACTCACTTCAAGTTCAAAGAAGGCTTCAAAATACTAAAAAAGAAATGCAAAAGTTTAAACTTGTGTAATGTAAAAGATATGTAAATGTTTTAACATACATCTTACTTGCTTGGGCCTCTCTGGTGGCTCAGCTGGTAAAGAATCCACCTGCAATGCAGGAGACCTGGGTTTGATCCCTGGGAGAAGGGAACAGCTATCCACTCCAGTATTCTGGCCTGGAGAATTCCATGGACAGTATGTCCATGGGATCACAAAGAGTCAGACATGACTGAGTGGCTTTCACTTATTTGCTTGTTTATAACACAGTGAACACTGTAAACTGGTTTAGGCTCTCTGAAGTTATAGGCAAAACCTTTTGTGATGTGTCTGCCATGTACACTTTTCTGGGGAGTAGTTTTTTATTGATTTCTCAACAGATTTGATTCTCTTCCTCCCCAATCAAGTATTTCCCTAAGCAAAACTGTGGAGTAGGTATGTTCATTTTTGGAACTCTCTCTCTTGATATTACCTAGCTTTGTATAATAACGATTTTAAAAAATTATTCACTTATCCAGGAACAGTTTCATAGTAACCCTACGAGGAACACAGAACTTTTATCATTGTTTTACAGCTGAGGAAACTGAGGCACAGTAACTTGCCTATGGTCACACAATTAGCATGTGGCAGGGCTAGGAATCCTGGCATTTTGGCATCAGAGGGTCCAATGCACTGAGGCTCTGTTCATGAGAATAGTTTACTCCTTTGTAAATTGTGGATGCTAATAGTAGCCAGTGTCACTGTAGGTATCAGATGAGTTAAAGTGGGATAGTCCATAGCTGCTTGCCTGGCACATATTGTGCTGTGCAGTTAATAAATAGGAGCTCTCGGTGCTTGCATGCTCAGCTGCTTAAGTCCTGTCTGACTCTTTGCGACCCTGTGGACTATAGCTCTCCAAGCTTTTCTGTCCATGGGGATTCCCAGGCAAGAATACTGGAGTGGATTGCCGTGCTCTCCTCCAGGGGGTCTTCCTGACCCAGGGATTGAACCCAAGTCTCTTATATCTCCTGCATTGGCAGGCAGGTTCTTTACCACTAGCCCCACCTTAACCTCTGTTTCATTCCTGAAGGCTTTGCTGTCTTTCATTGCAGAGATACTGGGTGTGATAAAATGCAAGATGGAACAAGGGGTGGGTGAGGGTGGATAAGGATTTGAAAGTCTAGGGCCAAACCTGGAGATACTGCTCTTCCCATTAAACTACTTAAGGTCTCAAGTTTTCTCTTAAAATTGTATGCAAATGTCACATTCTATTCCAAAATGCCATTGCTTATCTATTAATACAAAACTTGTTTACTCCAAAGCTTTCGGGATCATCGTTCTTCTAGGGAGATGTACCTCATTTATGCCTTGGCTTCCAACACACTTCTTTGACAGACTCAGCAGCAGCTGAGGTAGGTTTGGGAATTTGGAGGCCTAGATTCCCAGTTAAGGCCCCTACCTTGTTTGGGACCCACTCCAGTGTTCTTGCCTGGAGAATCCCAGGGACGGGGAAGCCTGGTGGGCTGCAGTCTAGGGGTCGCACAGAGTCGGACACAACTGAAGCGACTTAGCAGCAGCAGCTTGTTTGGGCGTTATATTCTTCATTTATAAATTGGAGTGTGTGGTAATGACTATTTTATCAAAGTCTTTTTTGTTCTGGAATTATACAGTATAAAATTGTCCTAAAAGTGTTTTCAAACTGTGGGTCTCCACTTAAAAGTAGTCGAACAAAACCAACTGGATTGGTCAAACATTTAAAAGAAGATCAGGGTAAATACTGTTTGGTGAAATTTTTATTTCAGAATAGATGTTAAAATGTAATTTGTGAAACATACACCCAAAATGTTTTCTTTACTGCACCTGGTAATAGAAACATTTTTTAAAATATATAAACATTTTAAAGCTACTAAGGAGGGCAATGAAACCTCCAAACGTGCCCGCTGTCAAAGGACATCAATCTCGAGACCTCCCCAATTGAAGGCCCCNGAGTGAACTCTGGGTATTGGTGATGGACAGGGAGGCCTGGCGTGCTGCGATTCATGGGGTCGCAAAGAGTCGGACACGACTGAGCGACTGAACTGAACCAAAAGTCGAAGGCGCGAAACAAGGCTCGGGCCAGGGTCCCGCCGCTCCTTGCGACGCCAGCGTCCCGGCGGTCTCAAGGGCCGCACCTGGGCTCACGTAGCGCCTCCCGCCTCCCGCCGGCACCCGAAGGAAGCTGCGCGCCTCCTGACGTCATCACCGGGCGCCGCTGCCTCGACCTCCTTCCACTTCGCGGGAGAAGTTGTTGGCGCGAATGGATCCCGAGCCCCGGTAACGGATCCCCCAGCCGGCCGGGCCTGCTTGCTCGCGCGTTCATCCGTGGGCTGCAATGGTGAGCACCTGGGAAAGGCTTCGCGGCTGGGGGGCTGGGGAGAGTTCGCAGGCGGGGCGTGGACCTGGCTCTCCTGGCATGGAGGGTCTGGGAGGACCGGGGATGCGTGGCTCCGGAAGGGAACGAAGGCACGAAAGGGGCTACAAACTGGGCGCCGGGCGCACAGCTTTCCTTCCACTGCGGGCTTCAGCTTTCGGCCGCGGCCAGCGCGCAGCGCTTTTAGTGCTGCGCGGCAGCTTCACGTTTTCCTTCTGTTGGGGGAAGGGAGGAAGGAAGGGAGTAATGAAGTGATCTGGGGTGGGGGGATCCCCCAGCCGGCCGGGCCTGCTTGCTCGCGCGTTCATCCGTGGGCTGCAATGGTGAGCACCTGGGAAAGGCTTCGCGGCTGGGGGGCTGGGGAGAGTTCGCAGGCGGGGCGTGGACCTGGCTCTCCTGGCATGGAGGGTCTGGGAGGACCGGGGATGCGTGGCTCCGGAAGGGAACGAAGGCACGAAAGGGGCTACAAACTGGGCGCCGGGCGCACAGCTTTCCTTCCACTGCGGGCTTCAGCTTTCGGCCGCGGCCAGCGCGCAGCGCTTTTAGTGCTGCGCGGCAGCTTCACGTTTTCCTTCTGTTGGGGGAAGGGAGGAGGAAGGGAGTAATGAAGTGATCTGGGGTGGGGGGGCTCAGGGGTAAAGTTGCTTTTCCTGTTAAGTGTTGCCTCCAACCTCGGTTTGAGTCCTGCCTAAAGCGTTGGTTTCAAGCTTTGAGTGTCACAGAAGAAGAATCGAACAAACTTCCTTTCTGATGAACAAGTTTCGGGCCTTCAACTTTCGTCTTTAACAGCACCGCGAAATGTTCTCATGAATAAGTTTCTCAGCCTTCAGTTTTCGTACTTTCCTCATTAGCAGCTCCGCGAAGTGCTCATCAGCCGTTTTGAGATCGAGGGCACGGGGAGGATGTTTTATTTTGTTCACATGAGTTCATAGAAATTAAAGGGATAATGCGGTTTACAGGAGGGAGGGCAAACCTGGGAGGAGCAGCTGTAGTGCATTTGACAGCTGTCATCGCTTGTCACTTGATATTAAAAATAATCTTAAACCCTCAGTGCCTAATTCTGAATAAACCATATAAATAGTGAAATAATTATTCAGCCGTCAAAACAAAACATTCATGCTAGAATGGCAGTAGATATTAGTGTGTGTTTGAAATATTTTAATGTAAAGAACAGTTTATTGTGCTGCGTTAAGCTGGAGTCTACATAATAATCAGACATTTTTTTCAGTCATTTTATTTTCAATCAGCATGTTTGTCACAGTGTCCACATTCTGGGGTGTGTGTGTGTGTGTAATTTTATGCCAGATTGGGAAACCTTACAGCCCTTTGTGTTTTTTCTCAGAGAAGGATGAAATAATGATAACAGCATAATAGCCAGCTTGTAGCAAATATCTTAAGGTGAATATGTGGGCTGTTTGTTTTACATGTCTTTTCTCATTTAAACCTCACAGCAATCCAGTTTTAAAGATGGTAAAGGGGGCCTTTAGGGTTTAAAACACTTTATGATGTAACTAATAAATGGTTGAACTAGAATTAGAACTTAGGTTTTTCTGACCACCACATTATGCCACCCCCCCTAAAATGACTGTAATTAGTAATTACATTTTGGACTTAAGCACTGCATAGTAATTGTGGAAAATTCTTAAGATTTGGAGTCTTGAAGGTAAGAGTGAGGCAATGTTTTGATATTGCTCCGCCATTTAATGATGAAGTGGTTTTTGAACAAGTAAATAGCCTTATTTTAACCTCTTAAATTATGTTTCCTTAACTGTAGAAAGGGAGAAATATAGCTGCCTTGAGTGATTGTCTTGAAGGTTAAACAAAATAATAAATGTAAAGCTTCTGTTCTGGTCCCTGGCTTGTGGTAGGAAACATACAACTACACGACTAATGATCTGTATTTCTCAGGAAGGATTGTGTGGAATGTTAGAGTTTAAGGGGCATCAGAGATACCTTTGATGTTGTCAGTTATGGAGAATGATAGCTTATGTAGTCAACTGTTGATCATTCAGGTACTTTACATAATTGGTTCTTCTTAGTACTCCTGTTCAGGCTGCAGATGAAAAATAAAGCCCTTCTCAAAAAAAGTGGGAATCAAAGGGATTGGTTTGCTGTTTGTAAAGGGAAAAGATTCTATAAAGAACATAACAAGTTTGAATTTTATTGGTGTTTAGTTCTCTCTTTAGTACAAAAAAGAGCAGATCCTAGACCAAAATTCTGTTCAACCGATGTTTATTAGACACCTGCACACAAGTTATATGGTACAGTAGTTCGTGACTTTTGTTTGGATCTCAGCTCTCCCTTTGATAACGTGGTGAATGGTATGTTAGTTTACTTACTGCCCACAGAAATACGTAAGGACATATAGACACCACTTAAGGGGATTCACATATCTTCTGAGGCCCGTCGATAGATGTAAGGTTAGCAACTCTTGCCCTGGGAGCTGCATCTTTTTCTTAAATCTTTTCCAATTAAAAGTTATCAAAGGTGTAGAATATTGTGTATCTACAAAATGGAATACTGTGCAACCATCAAAAAGAGAAATCTTTGTGCCCTGATACGGAACAGTTGCCAAAATAATTAAGTGAAGAAAGATACAAGACAGTATGTAAAATATGCTGCCAGTTTATTGTAGAAAGGAGAGAAGAGAATATATCCATATTTGCTTGAAGATGGGAAGGATACACAAGGCACCGATAACATCTGTTGCCTCCAAAGATGGGAAATGTCTGAGAGGCAGGGTAGGAGGGAGACATTTTACCCTTTTGAATTTTTGAACCATGTGAATATAATGTCTATTAAAGGAATTGAAAATAAATAGAATAAAAAGTAGCCATGTAAATGATTTGGATTGCTATGAGGATTTAATTATTTGCTTAAAACATTAATAAAACTTGAGAGATGCCATTTTAAAAAGTCAACATAGTTAATTCATTGACTGCCATAGTTATTTATTGAAAATATGCAAAAGTTTGAATTAAACAGGCATGAGACTTGAGGGATGAGAGAGAGGTCAGAACACATCTAAGCTGCTGCTTTGCCACATTCTAGGGGAGACCTTTCACACTGAAGTTTACTGCATGAATGCTTCCCTGGAGCAGTGTTGTCACCCTTTTGTGTTAATAATGTAACTTTTGCCATTTGTACTAGTACTTGACCTATAAGACTCTTATTTCCTTTCCAGGCTCATCTATCTGTTCTTTGAGTGTGTTAAGCTGGTTCTGTCTCAGCTTTTATTTTTGTTATTTTCTTTCCTTGGGATACTCTTCCTCCTCTTGGAATACTCTGCCTTTTTCTCACTCATTCAAGTGTCAGTCATCACTTCCTCAGAGCTTTCCGCGTCATATCTAAGAACCCATTACCTAATCCAGGGTCATGCTTCTATTGTCTTCTGACAACTTTATAGTTTTAGCTCTTAACATTTAGGACTTTGATCCATTTTGAGTTAATTTTTGTATATGGTGTGAAGTAGGGGGCCCAAGTTTGGTTTTTGGTTTTTTTTTTTTCCATGCAGGTCTCCAGTTGTTTCCACACCACTTGCAAAGTGTTCTTTTCCCATTGAATTGTCTTGGCTCCCTTGTCAAAAATCAGTTTACCGTAAGTGTGAAGGTTTCTTTCTGGACACTGAATTCTGTTCCATTGATCTATGTGTCTTCCCTAAGCCAGTAATGCACTGGTTTTATTACTGTAGCTTTGTGGTACATTTTTAAATTGGGAGGTGTAAGTTCTTCAACTTAGACCTCTTTCAGGATTGTTTTGCCTGTTCTGGATCCCTTGAATTTCTAAAATATGAATTTTAGAATCAGCAAAGAAGTCAGCTAGGATTTTGTTAGGGATTGTATTGAATCTGTAAATCAATTTGGAAAGTATTGACATCCTAACAACATAATGTCTTCTGATCCATGAAATGGGCTATCTTTTCATTTGTTTGTGTCTTCTTTAATTTCTAAACAATATTTTATAGTTTTCCGAGTATGGATTTAACACTTCTGTTAAATTTATTTGTAAGTATTTTGTTCTTATTGATGCTGTTTTGTTCTTATTAATGATGTTATAGATGGAATTGTTAATTTCATTTCTGGTTTGTTCTTGTGAAAAGTATAGAAATACAGTTGGTTTTAGTATATTGATCTTGTATCATGCAACCTTGTAGAACTCATTTAAATTAGTTTTAACAGTTTTTTGTTTTAGTAAATTACTTAGGATTTTCTTTATTTAAGATCATTTCAGCTGCAAATAAAAATAATTTTGCTTCTTTCTGCCCAATCTGGTATGCCTTTTATAATTTATCTTTGCCTAATGGTTTTTTTTTTTTTTTAACCAGAGTGTTGAATAAGAGTGGTGAGAATGGGTCTCTGTCCTGAACTTAGGGAATTACATTCCAACAGCTTACCTGTCGTTTTTAAAGTATAAGCTTTTAATATAATTTAGAATAATTAAATTTCATTTGTCTATTCTGTGCTGCTGTTAATATACACTTTTAGTAAGATATATCATTTTGCATTTAACTGTTTTTCAGGATTAAAGATTTTTGCATTTAGATAGATTTTGTGAAGTGTGTTGGTGATAATGAGTTTCTGCCTGTGGATTTGGTGGATGAGTTAAACATAGTAATCAAAAATATTTGTATTTCTTTACTTTCAAATTCATGGGAAATAGATGGAGAAACAGTGGAAACAGTTCAGACTTTATTTTTTGGGCTCCAAAATCACTGTAGATGGTGACTGCATCCATGAAATTAAAAGATGCTTACTCCTTGGAAGAAAAGTTATGACCAACTTAGATAGCATATTCAAAAGCAGAGACATTACTTTTCCAACAAAGGTCTGTCTAGTCAAGGCTATGGTTTTTCCTGTGGTCATGTATGGATGTGAGAGTTGGACTGTGAAGAAGGCTGAGCGCCGAAGAATTGATGCTTTTGAACTGTGGTGTTGGAGAAGTCTCTTGAGAGTCCCTTGGACTGCAAGGAGATCCAACCAGTCCATCCTGAAGGAGATCAACCCTGGGATTTCTTTGGAGGGAATGATGCTAAAGCTGAAACTCCAGTACTTTGGCCACCTCATGCAAAGAGTTGACTCATTGGAAAAGACTCTGATGCTGGGAGGCATTGGGGGCAGGAGGAGAATGGGATGACAGAGGATGAGATGGCTGGATGGCATCACTGACTCGATGGGCGTGAGTCTGAGTGAACTCTGGGAGTTGGTGATGAACAGGGAGGCCTGGTGTGCTGCGATTCATGGGGTCGCAGAGTTGGACACGACTGAGCGACTGAACTGACTGACTTTCAAATTAGAGAAGTAAAGCCAACCCCACAGAGCACTGCAGTGCTTATTTTGCATAAAATCCTGTACTCTTCAAAGTGAGTGAACACAGTGGCATGATATGGTTTCTCTCTGCATTTTTGGTACACAGATATAGCTTGTTTGCTTGTTGAGCCCATGTGCAGTGGAAAAGTTGCTAGCTGTTTGGTTATACTTCAAAGTGAATAGGTATCAGCTTTTGTACTTTGATCTTTTAAAGTTAAAAGGTCATTATGATAGCTTCCTTTGTGCAGGTTTAGGAGTATTTATTGCAAAGATTTTTTTTTTTTTCCACCTCTGACTCTACTAATAGGTTTGTAATTAGCAGATTTGGAAACTTCTAAAAAGTTAATAATTTTTTTTTTTTGAGTACTGGTGAGGTCTGGTACTTTGTCTTGACTTAGTCAGTTCAGTTGCTCAGTCGTGTCTGATTCTTTGAGACCCCATGAACCGCAGCACAGGCCTCCCTGTCCATCACCAACTCCCGGAGTCCACCCAAACCCATGTCCATTGGGTTGGTGATGCCATCCAACCATCTTATCCTCTGTTGTCCCCTTCTCCTCCTGCCTTCAATCTTTCTTAGCATCAGGGTCTTTTCCAATGAGTCAGCTCTTCGCATCAGGTGGCCAAAGTATTGGAGTTTCAGCCTCAACATCCGTCCTTCCAATGAACACCCAGGACTGAATTCCTTTAGGATGGACTGGTTGGATCTCCTTGCAATCCAAGAGACTCTCAAGAGTCTTCTCCAACACCACAGTTCAAAAGCATCAATTCTTGGGTGCTCAGCTTTCTTTTTAGTCCAGCTCTCACATCCATACATGACCACTGGAAAAACCATAGCCTTGACTAGACGGACCTTTGTTGACAAAGTAATGACTTTGCTTTTAATATGCTGTCTAGGTTGGTCATAACTTTCCTTCCAGTGTATATGTATATTAAAACTGCATTTGGGCTGCCTGATAGGCGATGCTTTTCTTTAATAGTGTTGTAGAATTGTTAGTTACACCTTTGGGTAGGAGTGCAACAGATCTTTCCCTTTTGCTTACAGTTATGTGACTCAGCTGGTAAAAAAAAAATGTGCGTGCAATGTGGGTGACCTGGGTTCCGTCCCTGAATTGGGAAGATGCCCTGGAGAAGGGAAAGGCTACCCACTCGAGTATTCTGGCCTGGAGAATTCCATGGACTGTACAGTCCATGGGGTCACAAAGAGTCAGACACGACTGAACAACTTTCACTTCACTTCAAGAACGTCTTATATTTCAAAACTTTTACTAGAAAATGTCTTGTTGGCATTTTCAGTTTTTTCATCTATGAATTAAAGAATGTCATAGACTTTGTTATGTGGATTAAATTAGTTTTTTTAAGTGTTTAAATCATTGTCTGGCACAGGGTAAGACCTATTTAAGGGTTTGCTAAAAAAGTAAAAGGGACTTCCTTGGTGATCCAGTGGTTCAGAACCTGCCTTCCAATGCAGGGGACCCAGGTTCGATTGCTGGTCCTCGAACTAGGATCCTGCATGTTGCAACTAAGCCCTGTTGGCTGCAGCTGCTGAGCCCACACGTTCTGGAGCCCACAAGCCACAACTTGAGGGCCTCCATGCTGCAAAGAAGAGCCAATGATGGAAGATCCCCCATGCAGCAACAGAGATCCTGTGTGCCCCAATTAAGACCCAGCACAGCCAAGTAGACAAATATTTTTTTATAAAGTAAATGAAGCCCTAAATCAGGGCATTGGCAATAGAAATAGAAGAAAGAGGACGGCAGTATTCAGGAGATTCTTAGATAGGATGGTGAGGTGGAGGGTCAGAATGAGGAGGGAAAATCAGCGCCCATTTTTCTGTTTTGAGTGAATGCTTGTGCAGTGTGTTGAGGTGGGAAAGAGAGAGAAACAAGTACCCCCAAATATTAGCTTGGTTTTGGATGTTATGAGTTGGAGGCTTCTTTGGGGCATTTGGATAGAGGTGAGATCAAACCAGTCCATTCTGAAGGAGATCAGCCCTGGGATTTCTTTGGAAGGAATGATGCTAAAGCTGAAACTCCAGTACTTTGGCCACCCCATGCGAAGAGTTGACTCATTGGAAAAGACTCTGATGCTAGTAGGGATTGGGGGCAGGAAGAAAAGGGGGCGACCGAGGATGAGATGGCTGGATGGCATCACGGACTCGATGGACGTGAGTCTGGTGAACTCTGGGAGTTGGTGATGGACAGGGAGGCCTGGCATGCTGCGATTCATGGAGTCGCAAAGAGTCGGACAGGACTGAGCGACTGAACTGAAGATGACAGACTCTTTGGCTACATGGATTTGGAGCTCAGAGGTCTGGAGTAGAGACAAGATTTAGGAGGCTCAGGTGGCTCAGTGGTAAAGAATCCACCTGCTAAGCAAGAGATTTGGGTTTGATCCCTGAGTCAGGAAGATCTCCTGGAGAAGAAAATAACAACCCACTCCAGATTCTTGCCTGGAAAGTTCCATGGACAGAGGAGCCTGGCGGGCTTTAGTCCACTGAGCGACTAGACAGCAGCAACAGCAGCAGCAGTGTGCTTTTTAAGGGGTACCTGATTTTGAGATGGATGTAAGTTAGCTTATGCCGTGTGAGTATGTGAATCAGAAGTTTTTAACTGAAGGTTCATGGAGAGCCATTAATAGGCTTTAGAGAAAAGCTGTGAAGAAGAGTATTATACTAAAAGTGTAAGTATTTTGGTTTTTGTAGCCACAATACTGTAATATGACAAGAGTACCATAAGATAGAAGAGTCAGCTTGAATAATTTTCCTGGGAAATAATACACAATAATGTTAATTTAATACCTGCTTAAAATTCCTTAAAGAGCAGTAGATAAAGTCATGCCCACAAATTAATCTCAAAGTTTATTTTAATAAGCAATCTTTAAAAAAATATATACCATCAATTTCATTTTACACAGTTAAGAACTGCTCTTTCTGAGCCCAGGTGTGAAGGTCAGTGACTTTAGAAATAACCGCTCATGTGTTTAACCATTATTAAGCATCTGCTTATCTTAGGTACTGGCCCTGTACTTGAGATACAGAGGTGAGTAAGATAGACAAGCCTCCTGTATGGAATTTATAGCAATGTGTTCGAACTCAGATTTCTATGACTGTCAAAAGTATCTCCTACTAATCATTTTGGGACCCATTTCAGGTCTTCCTCCTGTCCTTGAGGCTGTCTGTATTAGGTGCTCCTGGTGCTTTTACAGTTTTGTGATTAGCTCTATCTTAACACTGTTTTGTATTTAATTCTTCATATACTAATTTGTCTCCCAGGTAACTTTATGAGGTCTTTTTCCTGTTTGTGTCCTAAGTCCCTGTCATGGTGCCTGTCGGTAATCATGTAAGGATCAAATGTATCAGGAATAATAAGGGAAAGGCCATATTGCTAGTGATGGAGTGTGGCTACTTTTGCTTAGATCCTGAGAGTTATCAGGATCTATCAGGGCTTCCCTGATAGCTCAGTTGTAAAGAATCCGCCTGCAATGCAAGAGACTCCAGTTCAATTCCTGGGTTGGGAAGACCCGCTGGAGAAGGGATAGGCTATCCATTCCAGTATTCTTGGGCTTCCCTTGTGGCTCAGCTGGTAAAGAATTGCCTGCAATACGGGATATCTGGGTTTGATCCCTGGGTTGGGAAGATCCCCTGGAGAAGGGAAAGGCTACCCACTCCAGTATTCTGGCCTGGAGAATTCCATGGACTGTATAGTCCATGAGGTCACAAAGAGTTGGACATGACTGAGTGAAGTTTCACTTAGAATTATGGTAAAACTGTGAGAAGGCAGTCGTGGTCAAGTAGAGAACTATGAAAGAAATTTGGAATCAGAGGACCAGGTTGCAAGCTGGTGTGCCATCTCTAATCCCCACAAGAATCTTGTCAGGCAAGTGGCATTAGGAGGAAACAGAGGGCCAGAGAAGTTAAGTAATTCATCCCAAGTGCCTGGTGCATGGGTGCTAAGTTGCTTCAGTTGCGTCTGACTCTTTGTGACCCCATGGATGGTAGCCCACCAGACTCCTCTGTCCATGGGACTTTCCAGGCAAGAATACTGGAGTGGGTTGCCATGCCTTCCTCCAGGGGATCTTCCTGACCCAGGATCGAACCCATGTCTCTTACATCTCCTGTATTGGCCGGCAGGTTCTTTACCACTGGTGCCACCTGGGAAGCCCCCAAGTGTCTAGTGAAAGTGAAAGTCGCTCAGTCATGCGACCCCATGGACTATACAGTCCATGGAATTCTCCAGGCCAGAATACTGGAGTGGGTAGCCTTTCCCTTCTCCAGGGGATCTTCCCAACCCAGGAATCCAACTGGGGTCTCCTCCATTACAGGTGAATTCTTTACCAACTGAGCTATCAGGGAAGCCCAAGTGTCTAATAATAAGTGGCAAAACTGACTAAAAGCTTATGTTTGTCAGACTTAATTCTACTTATCTATAAAATGAAGATAAATCATTCTATTTGCCTTTATACCTCATAGAATCAATCATCAAAAGAATAAATCTGTCCAGTAGCTGTAAGTAGAAGTGTGAAAAACTTGTTGCTATTCACTGTCTGTGCTAAAATCTGTTTTAATGTTTATGTGATTTTTGCCTAAATCTTTTGCTTTATTTGAACTGTCATGTTCAGTTAATAACTATTTAAAAAGAAAGTAAGAGTTAATTACTACTCTTTTGGTTTCCCCAAATAAAACCATTTCTTTTAGAAGTGAAATCCTGGGACAAAGGGTATGCACATTTAAAATTTTGATAAGTGTTGTTGGGTTGTCTTAGAAAGGTTATACCAATTTTTACTTTTATTAGCAGTGTAGTGTGTGAGAATCTGTTTCCGCACACCTTTGACATACCTGGGCATTATGAATCTTCTAACACTTAGAAAAATAATCAAGTTCTAATTTATCTATTATTTGTCAGGTTGAGCATCTTTTATTATTTGGTTATTTGCATTTCTTTTATAATTTATCTACTGGTAACTTTTATCCATTTTTTTCTACTGGATTATCTTTTATTGATTTGTAGGAGCCCTCCTATATATAATGTGTGGTAGATATTTTCATGTTAGTTATTTTTTAACTTTGTTTATGATATCTTTTATTTTTATGTAGTCAAATTTTTCTTTCTTAATGAGTAGTTTCTAGTCTTGATGTTCTGCATGGAAGGACTTCCCTTTGCTAAAATTATAAAAATAAATTTAAAAACATGTTCCTTTTTCTGCTCATCTACTGAGCAAGAATTGTTCTGTGCAGGTAAGACTGATGTTTAGATCCATTATTTGAGAATTTGATTAGTCATTAATGTTGTTCTTTATTTCCTGAAATCTTTCAAGACCTGGAATACCAGGTAGGGACTTAATAAAGAGTAAGGTAAAGTCGTGGTATAAATTAAAGTCAAATTGGTGACCTTTTTCTCTTAGATGTTTATGCACCAGATGGCTGCTCACTTTGGAGGTAACTCCTAAAAAAGTGTGAGTAGAATGACTTTCACTCCAATGAAAGTTCTTTTTCAAAAGTTTAGATTTTTGTAGATATTGAGTTAGGATCAGAATGCTGTAATCTAATTGTTCTGCTGCCGTCAGAGTGTAAGGGCATGGGGAGTGGGAAAGTAGGAGAGACTACAGGGAAAGGAAGGGGGTTGTAAATAGGAAGACTTACTTAGGAAGAAAAGGTTGCAAAAATGCTTAGGATTGGCAGGGTGGTACAGACAACAGTCAGGGAGCTCAACGTTACCAGTAGTTCCATTTCCTGAATTATGTTTTGTTTTCTTTCTCTTTGTGGTTTTAAGTATTTGTGGTTCCATCACAGATGGAAAACCACCACTGAC
This sequence comes from Aepyceros melampus, assembly GCA_006408695.1. Taxonomy (NCBI): domain Eukaryota; kingdom Metazoa; phylum Chordata; class Mammalia; order Artiodactyla; family Bovidae; genus Aepyceros; species Aepyceros melampus. Next base: position 153,217 of record SJXQ01010822.1, on the reverse strand, counting down.
TTTAAGCTGATTATTAATGTTCAGTATTGAACTGCGGTGCATGTGTGCTGTGTGTGTGTATTTGAAAAATCACACTATTTGAAGACTCACTTGGTAATTTCAAAAGTGAAACTCCAATGTGAAACTCTCATTTCCTCCAGAGGCAATAAAGTAAGTAGTTGTCAGCCTCAAATTCAATTCTTTGCAAATTATACGGAAGACTGTGGCTTTCTGGCTTTCTTTATTATCTAGTTTTTCTTTAGCAACTGACATAAATGTCTCAGTTTCATAGCTAAGGTACCATTTTGCAAACAATATATCTTAGATTTTATTAGGATGGATTTGTGACTTTTTTATATTAGGAAATTTACAGAAGAGGGTATAAAACCAGGGAAGTCTGTAACCTTTCAAAAAAAAATTTAACATGTCTGTGTACCTCGTTTATCTGTTTTCTTTATTGGCTTAACCACAAAGCTGTGTGTTTCTGTGTTTGCAGAACACACTTATTTGGGATTTTTGACATTTTAAGAGTGTGACAATTACCGCCAGGATCGAGGAAAAACATTGTTACCTTTCTTACACTTGACAAAGTACTTTTAACAGGTATTTTCCTCACTATAGTAAAGAGAGAGAGCTTGGAACAGGCAAAAAAAAAAAAAATTGAAGACTCAGGATTATAAGCTTTGAGGATAGGAATAGGGAAAATAGTTCAACTGCCTCTTTGAACCCAGTTCTTTGAAATTAGGTCCTAAATTCTCATATTCTGTGTTCCTTATACCCTTCCTTTCCTGTGAGTGGAGAACTGTAGGTGGAGATGTTTCAGTGATATGGAGGGTTAATAGTGCATAAATGAGGGAGAAGGGGAAGCTTTTCACTGAGTCAGAATTGTGATAGATGGATAATTAATCCTCATAAAGTGTACGGAGTATTCGTCTTACTTTACTGATGAGAAAACAGATTAAAAGTCAAGGTCATACCTTGGTCCACTGGAAAGTGCTAGAGCAGAGATTCATACCAGGGATTTCTTACTCTAAGATCTATTACCTTTTCTCTACACCACAGTTTTCTCGGAGCTTAAATCTAAAAGTCCATCCTAAAGAACATCAATCCTGAATATTCATTGAAAGGACTGATGTTGAAGCTGAAACTCCAGTACTTTGGCCACCTGATGCGAAGAACTGACTCATTTGAAAAGACTGATTCTGGGAAAGATTGAAGGCAGGAGGAGAAGGGGGCGACAGAGGATGAGATGGCTGGATGGCATCACTGACTCGATGGACATGAGTTTAAGTAAACTCCTGGAGTTGGTGATGGACAGGGGTGCCTGGTGTGCTGTAGTCCATGGGGTTGCAAAGAGTCGGACATGACTGAGAGACTGAATTGAACTGAAAATCTAAAAGCATAGGAAGAATATATATCATAAGAAAGATGAGTGATATTAATTATAAGTTACATTGTAAATGTTTTAGTATGATTAATTTGACAGAGTAATTGAAGCAAGTATAATCAAAATTTTTCCTTTGGAATTTGAAAAAATCATGTAAAGGGAAATAATGTAAAAGTTCTTAGTTATTAAGGTCTTAAATGATCAGGGTTGTAAGAGTTATTCTCTCAAACTGGAGTATAAATTCCATAGGCAAGGATTATGTTATTCAACTCTGTCTTTTCCTCTATTGTGTCTACGAGGGGTATGTGCAGGTATAATCAATAAATGCTTATTACTTGCCTCTCTTAACTGTGCTGTTTTTAGCAAAAATATCCTTTATTTTGCCCTGTTTTTGGCCAGATTTTGAGAATTAAAATTACTTTTCATTAGGCACATTATTATTATTTTTGAATCTTTTTGCCTGTGCTGCTCAGCTTGTAGGATCTTAGTTCTCCAACCAGGAATTGAACCTGGGGCCTTAGCAGTAAAAGCTCGGAGTCCTTACCACTGGACCACCAGGAAATTCCCTAGACTCATTATTTTTAACTCAGGTAGTTTTATCAGTTAATTTTTGCATATAAAAAGGCTGCTGCAGCACACTTGGAACTGTATCATTATGAAGACATGATTGCGAGTACACCAGTATGTATGTAGAGTTGTTCCTTTTTACAACTGAAATTAGAATTTTGTGCAGTTAATGTTTGTTTATGAATCTCCTTTTTTCTTCTAGGATATTCGAAAATTCTTTGGGGTTATACCAAGTGGAAAGAAACTTGTAAGTGAAACAATAAAGAAGAATGAGAAAACAAAGTCTGCTGAAGAAAGTGTAAAAGCAAAGAAAGGAATAAAGGAAATCAAGGTCAGTTTTCCAGATGCAATGTTGAATTGTATAAAATAAACTCAGTTCTCAGATTTGATATATTGAGAGCCTTATGTAAATATAAATTTCGACTTATTTAGCAGATGATAAGGTCTTACTTATTTCTAGTTAATATATCTTATTGCGTCTATAGTTTGGTATTTTCGTTAACTGTTTTAACGAAAACTTAACGTTTGCTCATAAAGGCATAAGCTCCAGTATTGGGTTTCTCATGAAGCAAGGCTTTGGAGGAAAGCTTTATAATTTTTCCCATCCTCCTTGGGCTTCAGAGAATTTAAGATATAATATCACTACGATAAGCAGGCAGTGGCGCCAATAATGTATTTGAGTTAATATTGTTCCTCTTTGTGTAAAATGTGAGAATTTTGCAACTCTACAGGTCGGTTTACTACTACCTCATCCTTTATGCCATAATTGGCATATGAATTGTATCTATATATGTTAATACTCCACATTCAATATAATAATTATTGCTCTAAACAACGTTATTTTAAAGGAATTAACAGAGGAAAATTGCTTTCTGACTATATATGGTGATGGATGTTTGCTAGACTTATGGTCCTTTTACAATATATGTAAATATTGAATCATCGTGTTGTACATCTGAAACTAATATAATGTTACATGTCAATTATATCTCAATAAAAACTTTGTAAATAAGATAAAAATAATTAAACAATATTTTAAAAACATGTAAGAGTAAAATTCCAAATGCATGTAATTAAACTGTTATTAACCTACCAATAAATTATAATTTAAACACATAAATTAACTTTATTTCCTAGGTGAGACTAAAATAAAAATCTCAATCTTCTGCTGTCAAAAAAAAAGAAAAAGAGGAAGATTGATCTTTTATACTTAACCATATATTGGCCACTTCTGGTGTTTTCATTTCTTACCAAAGATCTGAATTTCCATCTACTATAATTTTCTTTAATTAATATATTTATTTATTTAATTATATGAATGCACCCAGTCTTAGTTGCAGCACACAGGATCCTTTCGATCTTTGTCGGCAGCATGCAGAATACTTAGTTGCGGCATGCAAATTCTTAGTTACTGCATGTAAAATCTAGTTCTCTGAGCAAGGATTGAACCTAGACCCCTTGCATTGGGAGCATGGAGTCTTAGCCACTGGACCACCAGGGAAGTCCCTTATACCATTTTCTATAAATCTGAAGAATTTTCTTAAGTATTTCTTGTAGAGTAGGCCTGTTGGCAGTGAATTCTGTGTTTTTGTTTATCTAAAATTGTATTTTGTCTCTATTCTTGATGTTTTTGCTGGATATAGAGTTTTGGATTGAGAGTTTTTGTTTCAGCACTGTAAAGGTGTTGCATTCCTTTTTTGTGGTCTCCATTTTTTTCTGGTGAGATGTTAGCAGTCATTTATGTTGTTTTCTCTTGTGTGTATTGTATTATTTTCTCATGCTGCTTCAAAAGACTTTTATCTTTGAGTTTTAGCCTTGCCCATGGTGTACTTGGGTGTGGTTTTCTTTTTTATATCTGTTTAGGGTTTCTGAGCTTCTGAGTCTGTAAATTTATATATTTTTTTGAATTTGGTAATTTTTTACCCTTATTTCTTCAAATATATTTCTGCTTTACTCTCTCCTCTTCTTATAGGAGAAGAGTCCTTATATATATATATACACACATATACACACATATGCCCCCACACACATATATGTATATATATTAGAATTTTGGAATTGCACTACAGATAACTGAGGCTTGTTCTTTAGTCCCTCAGTTGTGTCTGACTCTGAGATCCCATGGACTGTAGCATGCCAGGCTTCCCTGTCCTTCACTCCCAGAGTTTGCTCAAACTCATGTCCATTGAGTCAGTGATGCCATCTAACCATCTCATCCATCTAACCATCTCATCCTCTGTCATCCCATTCTCCTCCCATGTTCAGTCTTTTCCAGCATCAGAGTCTTTTCAGATGAGTTAGTTCTTCACGTTAGGTGGGTAAAGTATTGGAGTTTCAGCTTCACCATCACTCCTTCCAGTGAACACCCTGGATTGATCTCCTTTAGGATGGATTGGTTGGATCTCCTTGCAGTCCAAGGGACTCTCAAGAGTCTTCTCCAACACCACAGTTCAAATGCATCAATTCTTCAGTGCTCAGCTTTTCTTATAGTTCAACTCTCACATCCATACATGACTACTGGAAAAACCATAGTCTTGACAAGACAGATCTTGTTGACAAAGTAATGTCTCTGCTTTTTAATATGCTGTCTAGGTTGGTCATAACTTTTCTTCCAGGGAGCAAGTGTCTTTTCATTTCATGGCTGCAGTCACCATCTGCAGTGATTTTGGAGCCCAGAAAAATAAAGTCTGACACTATTTCCACTGTTTCCCCGTTATTTCCCATGAAGTGGTGGGACTGGATGCCATGATCTTAGTTTTCTGAATGGTGAGCTTTAAGCCAACTTTTTCACTCTCCTCTTTCACTTTCATCAAGAGGCTCTTTAGTTCCTCTTCACTTTCTGCCATAAGGGTGGTGTCATCTGCATATCTGAGGTTACTGATATTTCTCCCAGCAATCTTGATTCCAGCTTCTGTTTCTTCCAGTCCAGCATTTCTCATGATAAGCAGGGTGACAATATACAGCCTTGACGTACTCCTTTTCCTATTTGGAACCAGTCTGTTGTTCCATGTCCAGTTCTAACTGTTGCTTCCTGACCTGCATACAGATTTCTCAAGAGGCAGGTCAGGTGGTCTGGTATTCCCATCTCTTTAAGAATTTTCCACAGTTTATTGTGATCCACATAGTCAAAGGCTTTGGCATAGTCAATAAAGCAGAAATAGATGTTTTTCTGGAACTCTCTTGCTTTTTTGATGATCCAGCAGATGTTGGCAATTTGATCTCTGGTTCCTCTGCCTTTTCTAAAACCAGCTTGAACAATGTCACAAACCTCCGTCCATTCATCAAGTACTCTGTCTGTCAGATCTAGTCCCTTAAATCTATTTCTCACTTCCACTGTATAGTCATAAGGGATTTGATTTAGGTCATACCTGAATGGTATAGTGGTTTTCTCCACTTTCTTCAATTTCAGTCTGAATTTGACAATAAGGAGCTCATAATCTGAGCCAAAGTAGCTCCCGGTCTTGTTTTCGCTGACTGTATAGAGCTTCTCCATCTTCGGCTGCAAAGAATATAATCAATCTGATTTCAGTGTTGACCATCTGGTGATGTCCATGTGTAGAGTCTTCTCTTGTGTTGTTGGAAGAGGGTGTTTGCTATGACCAGTGAGTTCTCTTGTCAGAACTCTGTTAGCCTTTGCCCTGCTTAATTCTGTACTCCAAGGCCAAATTTGCCCGTTACTCTAGGTGTTCTTGACTTCCTACTTTTGCATTCTAGTCCCCTATAATGAAAAGGACATCTTTTAATTGACATACATCACCTATTCTTTTGAGGTATACAGCATGATAGTTTGATTTACATATATTATGAAATTATTATTTTGGAGGTGTACAGCATGATAGTTTGATATAAACATATTATGAAATGATTATCACTCTGGGTTCAGTTAGCATCCATCATCTCATATACATACAATGAAAGGAAGAAATTTTATTTTCCTTGTGTTAAGAACTCTTGGGATCTGCTCTCCTAAGTTTTCCTGTGTAGCATACAGCAGTGTTAACTACAGTCGTCATGTTGTACATCACATTCCTAGCACTTCTTTATCTTATAACTGGAAGTTTTTACCTTTTGACCACCTTCCTCCAGGTTCCCCTTGCCCCCTCCCTCTGCCTCTGGTAACCATAGATCTGATCTCTTTTTTTATGAGTTCATGCTTTTTTATTTTTTGCTTTTGATTCAATGTACAGTGAGATATACAGTATGTGTCTTTCTCTGATTTATTTCACATAGTAAAATGCCTTCGAGGTCCCTCCACGTTGTTAGAAGTGGTAGGATAGATACCCTTATTTTTTATGGCTGAGTAATATTCATATATTCACAACTTCTTTATCCATTCATCCATTGACTGATGCTTGGGTTGTTTCTGTGTCTTGGCTTTTGTAAGTAATGCTGCTGTGAATATGTGGGTGCGGATAACTTTTCAAGTTAGTGTTTTTTCTTCCTTTGGATATATTCTCAGAAGTGGAATTGCTGTCATGTGATAGTTCTAGTTTTAGTTTTTTGAAAAACCTCCATACTGTTTTTCATAGTGGCTGCTCCAATTTACTAGTTCCACCAGCAGTGCACAAGGCTTCCCTTTTATCCACATCCACACCAGCATTTGTGATCTCTCTATCTTTTTGATGATGGGTCTGGCCTAGTCTTTAGGGTTTCTCAGGTGGTACTACTTCCCTGGTGGCTCAGAGGTTAAAGCGTCTGCCTCCAATGCGGGAGACCCGGGTTCGATCCCTGGGTCGGGAAGATCCCCTGGAGAAGGAAATGGCAACCCACTCCAGTATTCTTGCTTGGAGAATCTCATGGACTGAGGAGCCTGGTGGGCTGCAGTCCATGGGGTCACAAAGAGTCGGACACGACTGAGTGACTTTACTATATATACTATACTCTAGTGGTAAAGAGCCCGTGTGCCAATGCAGGAGACCTGAGAGATGCGGGTTCAATCTCTGGGTTGGAAAAATCCCCGAAGAATGAAATGGCAACCCACTCCAGTATTCTTGCTTGGAAAATCCACGTGGACAGAGGACTCTGGCAGGCTACAGTCCATAAGGTTGCGAAGAGTCAGACACTACCGAAGCGACTTAGCAGCAGCAGCAGGCTAAAGAATAGGCCAGTGTGTGCATGCATGCTGTGTCGCTTCAGTCGTGTCCGACTCTGTGCGCCCCCACAGATGGCAGAGCACCGGGCTCCCCCTCCCGCGTCCCTGGGATTCTCCAGGCAAGAACACTGGAGTGGGTTGCCATTTCCTTCTCCAATGCATGAGAGTGAAAAGCGAAAGTGAAGTCGCTCAGTCGTGTCCGACTCCACACGACCCCACAGACGGCAGCCTACCAGGCTCCTCTGTCCATGGGATTTTGCAGGCAAGAGTACTGGAGTGGGATGCATTGCCTTCTCCATTCTTTAGCCTAATTAGGGCATTATTGACATTTGGGGTGAAATAATTCATTGCTGTGGAGGACTGTTCTGTGCATTGTAGAACGTTTAATAGCATCCCTTATTTCCCATTGTATACCTGTAACACCCCCACCCCAGTGTGACAAGTGAAAATGTTGCCTGTAGGGGCAGGGTTTCTCTGTGAACTATTGAGAGCAAGTCTAACGAGGAAAAAATAGGTAAGTTATATAGGCTTCCTTGTATTCTAACTATACTGTGATGTTTATAGGTAAATAGTTCTTGTATGGAAGATGAAATCAAGCCGAAGCAGTCAAACAAGAAAAAGAGGATCATCTATGATTCGGGTAATATTTCTTTTCAGGAGTTTTCAAGTTTAAAAATTTTCGTTTTGTATCTGTTAGAGCTGATGTTCTGTATAATGTTAATAGGTGCTGTGAGAAGAGGGCTCTGTGTTCAAGAAAAGTTGAAAACAACTTTTATTATACTACAGGATTTATCAGAGCTGAAATATGTTAATAAAGTTTTGTTCTGTGGAGATGTGGTATATATGGCGTGTCTGAAACTTACTTTGAATATGCTAAAGTATTTGTATTAACTTCTGTTTCAGCTGAGGTTCTTGGAAACTGAATTTGAAAAAGAGTGCCATAAAAAATTGCTTTATAAACAAAGATCTAAAACTCCATTTTTTTTCCTTTTGATTTGGTCCTTTTTTATTGCAGTTAAAAAGGAACACACACACTTTAAAAACTTTGACTATAAGATTGACATGAAAAAATATGAGGGTTGGGATTCTGACACCCCTTGTAATTGAAAATCTACATACAACTTTTGATTCCCCCAAAACTTAAATACTGATAGTCTACTGTTGATTAGAAACCTTGCCAATACCATAAACTGTCAGTTAACACATATTTTGTATGTTATATGTATTTTATACTGTATTCTTGCAATAAAGTAAGCTAGAGAAAAGAAAATGTTATTAAGGGAATCTTAAGAAACATACATTTACAGTACTGTATTTATTGATACTATAAGTTTATGTCATCTGTTCACAAGATGAATCTCAGTACCTACATCAGTATTATCTAATATAAAATACTCTAGATGTTATACATATAATTACACTCTTTATAAAACAGATGTAGATGTTATATGTATTACTAACTCTTGACATCAGAAATGAAAAGATAATGTGAAAAGGAAATTCATATTTACAGGTATAACAATTCATGCATTGATAATGAATAAGCAACAGTGTGATAGTTTTATGGTAGCCTGGTGTACTTGATAGGATTGCTCATGATAGCCTAGCTTATGCACTAATGAATATGTTAACAAAATTTTGGCATACAGTATGACTGCAACACTGTCATATTCATAATACAGTATTGGAAACACTGTTACATAAAAAGAAAATCCACTTACCTGTTATTGGTAAACAGGCTGTTATGCAGTTTACCCAGTTACAGAGAGGCATACTTTATAGTAGTGTAATTCTTTGAAAGCAATGTTATAAAACAGAAAACTAATACAGATTAATTTTATATTAAAGATCACCTTATACCTATGTAGATATATAGACTAGTGTCTATATATATTTCATGCATTCATGACATACCTTTTTCTTAAATTTTTTTTAGTATTTCTAAGCCATGTGGTTTGTCTTTTTTTTTTCAAATTGTTGCAAATCTCCAAAATTTTTTCAACATATTTATTTGAAAAAAAAAACTGTGTAGAAGTGGACATGTGCAATTCAAACCCATATTCAAGGGTCAGTTGTATTTTTAAGATAGGCAGCATACATTTTTATGCGTGCCTTTTATGGTATGCTAAAATAATGGTAAAAGTTTTAGATTTTGATTTTTTTGGAGAAGATCTATGCAGTATGAATTATTAAAATTAAGAATGTAACCCCAAGGAAGCATTTATAGATTATCAGGATTTTGACAGTGATAGCAAAGGTTCTAAAAGTACTTGAATGTTTATTGTGAGTCTTTTACTGCTGTATATAATAAAGAATTTGAAATAAATACATATCCCTATTCCCCAGAAGTTTCCATCTTTTGGGACAGTGGAAATATAATTGATACATTTTAGAACTGTATGAGACAGGATTTATAAAAGCATGGTGAGAGGAAGAGGAAGGACACGAAATTTCTGAAACTCCTATTTTGTACCAGACATATACTAGGTATTTATACTTTGTCTTGATTTGTATTTAAGTGCTCTGGGTGATTAGACTGTGGTAGACAGAATAGTGGCCCCTAAAGATGCCCACACCCTAGTTACTAGAACTTGTGATTATGTTCGGTTGTATGGCAAAAGAGGTGACCTTAAAATTATAGGTGACATTAGGGTTGATAATCAGATAACCTTAATGTAGGGAGATGATCTAGATGGGCCCAGTGTAGTCACAAAGAAGAGGAAGGCAGAAGAAGAGGTTTAGACATTGACTGTGGAAGGAGGTCAGAAAACTGGAGAGAGGGCATTGTGAGAAGGACTTGGCCTGATGCTGCCATCTTTGAAGATGGAGGAAGGGAGGGGGCCTTGAGCTAAGGCATGCTTTCAGTCACTAGAAACTGGAAAAGGCAAGGAAATGGATTCTTCTGTATAGTATCCAGAAAGGATCATAGCAGTCCTGAGGCTTGATTTTAGTCCAGAGACCCAAGTTGGATTTCTAACCTCCAGAACTGGGAATAATACATTTGTGTTGTTTTAAGCGAGTAAGTTTGTGTTGACTTATTACCACAGCAGTAGAAAGGCTTAACCACTGGGTAGTGATAATCTATCAGAATTTAAAAAAGAGATTTGTTTGGAAAAAAATCTTGAGGAATTGATTAATAATAATCACTTAAAGGTAATTCCCTGGTAGTGTAGTGGTTAGGACTTGGTGCTTTCACTGCTGTAGGCTCGAGTTCAATCCTTGGTTGAGCTAAGATCCCACAGGCTGTGTTTCATGGCAAAAAAAAGCAAACTATATGGGGGTAGGGTGGGAGGGAGGTCCAAGAGGATGTATGAATATGGCTGATTCACTTGTGTTAGCAGAAACTAACACAATGTTATAAAGCAATTATATATTCCAATAAAAAAAATAAAAGCACACTATATTAATACTACTACTTTTCAAAGTTTTTATTTTCCTCTTGTATTCAGATTCAGAATCAGAGGAAACGTACAGGTAAAAAATGCCAAAAAGCGACCAGAAAAATTGCCACTGTCTTCTAAACCTGCTAAAATCCAACAGCAGGATCCTGTTACGTACATTTCAGAAACAGGTAAGGGCACTAAATATGTTTGTTTTTGAGAGAAGTGCACTGTGTATTGTGTTCTTGAGCTTCTTTTGGTAGCTAAGTATATATCCTTCACTTTGAGCTGAACTTCAGTTGCCTTTTTCTGTGTGTAGAATTGTCCTTACCAGGGGAAGGCTGTAATTATCTTTGGCATTTCCTGTGAGTTTAGGGCCAATAACAGGATAATTGTTTCTTGGAATTTTTTTTAAAGTGCTGCATATCAAACCATATATGTTCATACTATGTCTTGAATCATATATTAAACGATTATTGGATTGTTTAAAAACTTTGGTGTTTTTTTTTTACCTTTTTAAGTCGTAACAATCTTAAGTATATAATGACTATGCAAATATGTGCCTTCTAATCTATAATCTTGTGACTTGAATTCCTTATATTCTCTGGTGACCCTCAAGATTTAATAGTGGCTTTAAAAATATGCTTGTTTTTGTGTTTATATTTATTTGATCTGTTTTGAGTGGTCTAAAACAAGACATTTATAAATGTACACTAATCTTAAGATGTCATAGTATAAATAATGTCATAGGATATAAATAATTGCAGTATTCTTTTATAGTGAGAGGCCCTGAATTACACTGTCATCTTTAGGGAAAAAAAACTTAGGATGGATTTGTTATAAAGTCATTTTGATCTGAGCATTGTTAACTCCTAGAGGAGACTGTCTTCAAATTCACAGAGCCTGTTGAATCAACTTCTAATAAAAATACTTGGGGGCCATGAGAGCATCTGATATACCTCATTGGTTTGTTTGTCTTGAAGAAAACCTCTGACAGCATTATTTTTAGCACTCAGCTACTTGTGTTGCTAGTGAAGTGAATACACTTGGTTTGAAGAGATAGGGTAAAAACCACATAATTATTTTGGGACAGCATGTTGCAACTTACATTCAACAGGCTTTTATTATTATTTTTTATTAATTTTTATTTTTTAGTTTGTTTTGCTTTACAACACTGTATTCGTTTTGCTATATATTGACATGAATCAGCCACGAGTGTACATGAACTCCCAATCCCGACCCCCTGNGACCATCTAGTGATGTCCATGTATAGAGTCTTCTCTTGTGTTGTTGGAAGAGGGTGTTTGCTATGACCAGTGCATTTTCTTGGCAAAACTCTATTAGTCTAAATCCATTCCTAAAAATGGATAGGAATGGGGAAATTTAATTCAGATGACCATTATATCTACTACTGTGGGCAAGAATCCCTTAGAAGAAATGGAGTAGTCCTCAAGTCATCAGAGGAGGTTAAAATGCAGTACTTGGGTGCAATCTCAAAAGACAGAATGATTTCAGTTCCAAGTCAAACCACTCAGCATTACAATAATCCAAGTGTATGTCCCAGCCACTAATGCTGAAGAAATTAAAGTCGAACGGTTCTGTAAAGACTGACAACACCTTCTAGAACTAACACCAAAAAAGTTGTCCTTTTCATCATAAGGGGTTGGAATGCAAAAGTAAGAAGTCAAGAGTTACCTGGGTAACAGTCAAGTTTGGCCTTGGAGTGCAGAATGAAGCAGGGCAAAGGTTAGCAGAATTTTTCCAAGAGAACGCACTGTTCATAGCAGACACCCTCTTCCAACAGCATGAGAGATGACTTTACACATGGACATCACCAGATGGTCAGTACCAAAATCGGATTGTTTATACTACCCTATCTAAAAGAGAACCCTTCATCCACTCTCAGTCTTTCATTCTGTTTACTTTTCTTCATAGCACTTTAACTTAATGGCATATGTTTGTGTCTATTTCCTCTTCTAGGTGCCAAGCTCTATAGGGGCAGGAATTTTGTCGTTTTAAAAAAATTTATTTATTTTTAACTGAAGGATAATTGCTTGGAATTTTGTCTGTCTTATTGACTCCTGTATCCTCAGTGCCTTGCACATAGTGGACACTCAGTAAATATTTGTTGACTGTGTGAATAAATGTACATGTTTATGATATTTGTTGACTGTGTGAATAAATGTACATGTTTATGTACTCTGGGTAGTCAGTGGGGGATATAATGTGTAACAGACATAGCACTGGTAATGTGAGGGTAACTAGTATTTAGGAGATAGGAAGAAAAGAAAGTCATTAGCATCCCATAGCATGTATATGTATTTTTAGAAAGTTGGTGGAAATGGTTGTTTTTGTAGTTAGAATTGATGTTTTATCAAACCGCATTTGGTTATGTTTCGTTTAAGATGAAGATGATGACTTTGTGTGTAAGAAGACAGTCTCTAAATCAAAAGAAAATGGAGGATCTACAAACAGTTATCTTGGAGAATCAAACATGAAAAAGAATGAGGAAAACACTAAGACCAAGAATAAGCCTTTGTCACCAATAAAACTTACCCCCACATCAGTGCTTGATTATTTTGGAACTGGAAGCATCCAAAGATCAGATAAGAAGATGGTGGCAAGCAGAAGAAAAGAGGTGAGTGTTCTCCATGCAGGCAAGAATGTTCAAGATTTGTCCCTGTTCACTGTTGTTAAGAGGTGAAATGTGAATTTTATAAATAGATCAACATTTTATTGATGAAAATAATTTTCCTCTGGGTAAAATGTGTGGATGCCGTTTTGGAGCATGAAGAAATTGGCATATCACACATTGAAGCTTCTAATATTTGAAAGTGGGAAAAGATCATTTAAATCATGAGAATAAATTGTAATTCTTCGTGTTTAAATACTCAGAATGTAAACTAACTTTACCGTTAACCTCAGCTAGACAAAACTGGACAATATAATTGTTCCCAAGTGAGTCATGAATACGTAACTTAGAATAGAGCCCACCCATTCTGTACATTTGACCTTTCAGGCTGATGGTTGGATTTATCTCTTTTTTTGGACACTTAGGAAACAGAAATACAGATAAATAAAGTGGTTCCCTGCATGGAAACCTGGCACATGGTGTGTGTGTGTGTTGATTTCATTAGTGCCTCCATAAGATAGTGTAATTTCTCTCACTGTTGGTTTGCCATTGTTCTGGGCTATTTCTGAAGTCAAGACAGATAAGATTTTGGGGCTATTTATTTTGAATATTTCAATAGAATACGTGAGAATCATCTGTCTGTAGGATATTTGCTCATTAGGAAATCGAATGTGATCATGGAGTAGATGTGAACACAATTTTTTGGCTGATGCTGCATTGAGACTGTATTTTATCTCTCACTGGTGTATCGGGTTAGCCAAAAAGTTCGTTTGGGTTTCTCCATATGGTTTTACAGAAAACCCAACATTTATTCATCTATGTTTAAGAAAAAGCACCTTACTTTGAACTTAAGGTTTATGCTGTTCTTGCTTGATTTTCTTTGAAATGTAGCCTTCACAAAATGCAGATGATTCCAGATTAAATGATGAAGCCATCGCCAGGCAATTACAACTTGATGAAGATGCAGAGGTATTGGCATTTTCATTAGATAATCATAATCATTGGAGTTGTCATTTATTGTTTAGTCTACTCAGGCAGACAATTAGTGTAGTCTTATTTTGAATTGAACCTCATTCTAAGAGTTATATGTAAAATAAGTTAAGATCTAAAGCTATGTGAAAACTTGAGTTTATATAAAAGATAAATGATGAGAGCAGAGGATAATTGTTTAAAGATTTATTTTTAGGTTTCTTTGAATAGAAGCTTCCTTTAGTATAATTAAAATAATTTAACTTGGTCATATCTCTTTTCACTATGGACAGTCTCATCTCTTCTGTGGCCTTAAGTAGTATGCATATGTTAGTGATCCCTAAATCTACCTTCATTCAGAGTACTGTTTGTAGTAAACCTGTCCACTCATTTAATAAGTGTTTACTGAGCCCTTACTGTGGCACACTTCTAGGTGTTAAGGCTACTGCAGTTGAAAAAAAAATAATGTCAGGTCATTATAAATGCTATGAGGACAAGTAAAGGGATAGCTGCTTTTGGGGGCAATCAGTGGGGTTATTTAAATAAGAGGTTAGGAAACCCCTCTGAGGGAGTGACATTGGAGCATAAAATTAAGTGGTAAGCTTCCCTCCACTAGGAGAAAGATTTCCTCTAAACAGAGAGAAAAGCAGGTGCAAGCCTCCTGAGGTAGAAATATTGAACTTGATGACTTTGAAAGAAATAGCAGCAAATATTGTTAAGTCATGACTGGTCTTTGGTACCTACCAGAAGGACTTGGGATGGAAAAGAGTCTGGATTTTAGTCTCTGTGAGATGAGAAGCCATTGGAGTACTGAATAGAGAAAAGACATGACTTGATGGATCTTAAAATTATTCTGGCTGTTATGAAGGTAATAAACCATGGTGGGGCAAAATCAGATCAGTTTGGAGACTGTTGAGTGGGGTGGGGGGGCAAGAGACAGTGTTGGCTTGTACCAGGGTGGTAGTAATGGAAGAGGTGGTGAGAAGTGGTCACAATCTGTATGTGCTTTTTGAAGATATAACCTTCAGGTTGTTGCTGATAGATTGAATGTAAGGTATGAGAGAAAGAGAAGATTCAAAGACAGCTCCATGTTTTTTTGGCTTGAGCAACTAGGTGAATGGTGTTATCATTTATTAAGACTGAACATTGGTACAGGGAAGTCAAGAAATCTGTTTTGCTCAGAAATGCCTAATAGGCTTCCAGATGGAGATGCAGAGTGGGTAGTTGGTAGAGGAATCTGGAGCTCAGGGGAGAGGTCTAAGCTGAAGGTACTTACTTGGGATCAGTAGCATTTGAATGGAATTAAAACCAGTGTAACTAGATGAGATCAAGGAGAGAATGTAAACAGGAAAGAAGTGTCAGAACTGAGCTCTGGGGCACTGTTAACAATGAGAGGTCAGGAAGAGAGGAGGATCAAGCAGAGGAGGTTTACTAAAGTGGCTAGGGAAGTGGAGCAATCAGGAAAGCTTGGTATTTTATGGAAGCCAAGTGAAGAAGGTTATTTCAAGGACAAGTGTTCATCTCTGTCAGAGGCTCCAGACCTTGGTGCCTGTTGTTTGAACCCTCTTCCTATTTATTAGCTTAAATGTCGCTTTCTCATACTCCCTAAACTATGTTAGAAATCCCTTCTGTGTACTTTGCTGAACCCCCTGTATCTACTGTTAACATTTAAGTGTCTTCTTAAATTGCTGTTTAAATGTCTTCCTGTATGTCAACTTTAAACTCTACCTGCCAGGGGTATTTATGTCACAGCTATCGTACATTAGCGCCTGTTTTAGTGCTTGGCAAGGAAGAGGCTCTTGATAACAGTTGTTATGGGAGAACAGTATTCCAGTCTTCTGCAGTGTATGTTACTGTTCACATTTTATTGATTTGGCAGTTTATAGTTTGTGTTTTCAAAATCTTTTTCCATCTTACTGTCTATACTGAATTTTATAAACTACATACAGGTATCCATATGACTCAGGGTAGCACACATAGCCTAGGTAAAACTGTGGGGTGAGTTTTAGGGACCTGACTTCTTATCTGTCCCAGATACTGAAGGCTTACCCTATCCTTTCCAAACCAGGTGTGGCGCTTTGTATCACAATCCTCTATTTTCCCATTTCTGTCACATTCTTTCAGAATCTTGTTTGGGTAATTTATTAGTCTATGAAGGACTTTCAGGGTGTTAATGACTGACTGATGCTGTCCTTCTTAATTATCCCTCTAAGAGCTTCTATTTTCCTCCCCTCTCCTTCACTTTCACCTTTTTGTTTATTCATTTAGTGTGTGTATGCCCAGAATCTAACTTGCAAGTCAGTATGTTAAACACTATCTGCTATGATAAATATTGTATTAAAATATAAGACTTTTGATCACATAATACCATAATTACCAATAATGAATTTCTAATGGAAGTATTTAAATTTCTTCTAAAACAACTACATCCTGTTTAGTAGAAATGTACTACTACATAGTATGAAATTTTAGAAAAATGATGTAAAGTTCAACCAGAAATCCTTGCAGGACCACTGGAAGTTTAGAGTTTGGAGGAACTTTATATGATGAAATTTGTTTTTTTTTTTTTTTAGAAATTAGATGTTTAGTTCAGTTATGGTAAAGAAATGCTAGGCAACAGAGAGCATACTGATGTGCGCCTGTCTGGCTTGCTTATAGTTCTGTGTAGCTTGAGTTAATTCATTTTATAAACAAGAGGAGGCTTGGTTACTGAGTTCTTACCAGGCTTATACCAGTTTGCAAATCTTTTCTTTTGGATTGGTTTTGAGGTCTTTTCCTTTGTTTGAATAAGGTATTATATTAGGCCATTTTATCAGGGAGCATAAATTTATAATGAGAAACATAACCTATTTCTACACATTCTCTTCTAGAAGAGTTCCATTTAACTGAAAGTAAAAATAGTAATATTTGGAAATAACAGTGAGGTAACTAGAATGACTGTGTTATATTAGCATGTTAGGAAAACTTCTGGTATAATGACTTAAATTTTCAGAAGTTAAAACAGAGAAAGTATTACTGTGTTGTATACCTTAAACTAGTATAAAATTGTTAAGTCTGCTATACTTCAGTTAAAAAAAAAGAACATACATTTGAGTTAGTAATTGAAAATAGAAGTTTGATGATATTAGTGATAGTTGCATTGTGTGTATCTTACTGTCATGTGCAAAGAAACTATATAATTTTCTTGATTTATTCCGTTTTTTGTGCCCCCACCCAGGCTATTGCTTTTTGTGTTAGGATAATGATTCTTTTCTGAGCCCTTCTTAGAGTTTAGAATAAATAGAAAGGAGAGATCTGTAAGTGTTGCATTGGGACCATTAAGAAAAAGCTAAAGACTTGGATCTTTATGCTCAGATCCATCTATCTTGCCTGCAAAATTGGCAATATATGTTCTACAATCTAATTTGACTTAGCAAAGCAGACCTGTGACACTTAACTTCTAAGTGAAAAATGTCATAGTTACTTTCTAGAAAATGTTTTTCCAGTTTCTTTTAAGTATCACGAACTGAACATTTTAAAGCTTTTTATTTATAAAAAGAAAAAAAAGCAACTCACTGTGTTGACACTCTTTATAGCTGGAGAGACAACTGCATGAAGATGAAGAGTTTGCTAGGACGTTAGCCATGTTGGATGAAGAACCCAAGACCAAAAAGGTGGTGTTGTACTGGGCTGTTTGCACGCTGAATATATAATACAGATCAGTGTTTGAGACAGAACCATGAATAACTCTTTTAGAGAGATGCTTAAAATTATTTCAGTTAATGAAAATGTTTTTGGGGAAGCTCATTGAGAAAC
The DNA here is from genome assembly GCA_006408695.1 of Aepyceros melampus. Classification (NCBI taxonomy): domain Eukaryota; kingdom Metazoa; phylum Chordata; class Mammalia; order Artiodactyla; family Bovidae; genus Aepyceros; species Aepyceros melampus. The sequence continues at coordinate 135,416 of SJXQ01010822.1, read as the reverse complement.
TTATTCTTCCTAAAGGAAGATTAGTAGGACCAAAGCTAATCAGAACCCTTCTTCACAAAAAAACAAATTGTAACTTTGACTTACTATCTGTCCCAAAGAGGTTCTTATGTACTTGTTCAGAGAATAACCCTGATAAATAAAGGTTCCAGTGGAATCTAAAGTTTAATAACTATAATATTAATTACTATCTTTTTAAAAGCATAATTTGTTGTTTGTAGCTAGCTAACTTTAAGATCTGTATTAGGACAGTCTCAAATAGTATTTGGGGAATCTCTGCAAGCATCAAGATTTTTTTCTTTAAGGACTTGATCTCCAAAAAATTAGCCTTATTTCTACTGAAGCACACTCTGTTAATATTGTCAGTATCGATCTGACTGTTTTAAGAGATTTTACAGCAGGCAGATGTAAGGCAATATAAGGAATGGTGGAGACTTTGTCATTAGAAAAGCCTTATTATTTCATCTAAAGACATTCAAATTGAAAATACTGCATCATACACCCCAGTTGTGACCTTTCTGCAAAATGGAGTTTTGAAGAGCAGTGGAGAGAATGGAGATTTTTTTCTCTTTTGAGAAAGTACTCTTTTTCTTTTGAGCTTTAGATTGTTGTTAGTCCTTTGGCTTAGATTTTAATTTTTAACTACATGATGCTAACAGTTTGAGAATTGAGATGAAAGAGCAGAAACAAGGTTTTTATTTTCAGAGTCACAAGTGAGGAACAACTGGGATAGTTTTTTTTAGGTCTGTTTTTATACTCTTTCATCTGTTTCCTCATCTGTAAAATTGAAAGTGATTAAACATGTTTCATCTGCCCCAGAAATTTTGTGTAAGAATGAATGAAAATTTGTTGCATTGTTTTGCTACTTTGGAAGATGACCCTTAATCTTTGTTTGGTTTTAACAACATACTTTGTGGCAAAAGTTTTCCTGTTGTAGCATTTGACACTTTTTTACATTTTTTTAGGCTGAAAAGGATGCAGAAGAAAGAGAGACGTTTTCATCTGTACAAGTCAATTTATGTAAAGCAGAGAAACCTAAATATCCTCATAAAGGTAAAACTAGCAGAACAAAGTAAGCCGGAACATTTATCATTATAGAAGAAACTTCATGTAACCTTTTGTTTAAACATTTTGTTCAATAATTGCCTGGTATTCTTTTTTTTAATTAATTGATTTAATTGGAGAATAATTACTTTACAATATTGTGATGGTTTTGCTATACATCAGTATAAATGGGCCATACATATACATGTGTCTCCTCCATCCTGAACCACCCCCCAACCTTCCTCTAGGTTGTCACAGAGCACCTGTGTGACAGGTGCCTGTCACATGGTGATGGGTTTAGGTGCCCTGCTTCATATATCAAACTTGCACTGGTTATCTGTTTTACATACAGTAATGTATGTTTCAATGCTATTCTCTCAAATCATCCCACCCGTGCCTTTTCCCACTGAGTCCAAACGTCTCTTCTTTACATCTGTGTTTCCTTTGCTGCCGTGTACTTAGGATCATTGGTACCATCTTCTAGATTGTATACAGTTAATATACAGTATTTGTCTTTCTCTTTCTGACTTCCTTCACTCTGTATAATAATTGCCTGGTGTTCTTAGGTTGACATTATTTCATAGTACTGGAGTATGTTCTACTTAGATGCTTGGCAAACTGTGTGGATGTTAGCTGGTACAGAATGCCTGTCTGCTCGTAATTGTTGTTTGGGTTCATGTTAATTTCCAAGTGTTGTGCAAGTGTATGGACTTCAATACATGAAGACAAAAGACTCGCTGTTTCAAGCTCGTATAGTTGAATCGTCATCACCCAGGTCATCTGAAGCTCTTCTGCTAGTTGTAGGTTTTAGTTTTTTTTAAGTGGTCTTGATATCTAACCATGTGCTAGTGGTTAGATGATAATAGATGGGCTTAATCTTACAAGTATTAATGTATCTGTTCATATAATTTTAGTCTTGAAATCCCAGGATTCTTTCAGACTTTATTACAAACAGAATTCTTATGTGACAGGATATTCTAATTAGTAACTTTTCTCTGTGAATTTTGGATCATTGAAGTTTATCTGTGGAATAAAGTCCATGTTCTCAAATGTAGTTTACCATCTCATTTCAATTAATGAATAATTTATAGTTAAAAAGGCAGATCTCTTATTTTGAACTGGTTACACAAAGAAGTAATATACAAATATTTAATTTTTTAAAATAAATATTTTGTATAAACTTAACTAAAATTTTAATGTGAATGTTATGAAGTCACCATATGACATTATGTCCTACTAAGATTTTTCTGTTGAAAATGAAAAAATAGTCCTGATATTGGGTATCATTTTGCAAAAACAACATTTATAATCCTTTCTTTATTCCTTATAAAAACAGAACAATTTTCAGGTGAAAGAAAGAACTTCAGCCCTAAGAAGCAAACTAAGTGTGAAGGTTCAAGAGAATCCCAGCAACGTTCCAGGTCATCAGCTCATAAAACAGGAGAAACTTCTCCAAAAGCCAGTTCTAAGCTGGCACTTTTGAAAAAAAAAGAAGAGAGTTCTAATAAAGAAACAGAGTCTGTGGCCTCAAAAAGAAAAGAAAATGTTATTGAGTTAAAAGAGACAAGAACTCCTAAGAAAATCAAAAGTTCTCCAGCTAAAAAAGAGGTAGACATTTTCGAAAAGGGTATCATTGGGGGGCCTGTGTGTTGATCTGGTTTGTTTTCAAGTTTTGTCTCAACTTTATAAGGCAGTATCTTAAAGATACTCTCTGATTTAAAGATGCTGTTACAGAATATAGGTTATATTAATAATATAGCTAAATAAGCCAGTATGTATTGAGGGTTAATGTGTATCAGATACTGTGCTCACATAGGTGATATGTCACGTAATCTTCACCACAAGAGATACTTACTTTTATTATTCAAGTTTTGAAGATGATAAAACAGGCTGAAAGGGTTTAAGTAGCTTTCCCAAGATCATCTGGTGAGTGCGTGGCAGAGTCATTTTGAACTCAGGTCCTCTAAGGCCAGTGAAAGGTGATGTAACATTGTGGCTCTGAACACGGGCTCTGGAGCCAGTTTTGGATCATAGTCCTGCCGCTGGGCAGATATGTGACCTCAGTCTGGCTACTTCCCCTCTCTCTGCTTTGGTTTCTTCATTTGTAAAATTGGGATAATGTATGCAATGAGATAATGTGTATAACCGCTTGGAACAGTGCCTGGTACATAATACATGCTATATAAATTTTGTCTATTATTAAAATAACTTATTTGGATTTGTCCTGAATGTATGCCTTTTTGCTCTTGTTTAACAGTGTTGAGATACTGAAATCATTTTCAAAGGGATAAACAGTGAAGTAATGCAGAATGATTTTTAGAAGTTTTTTTGTTTTCATATATATTTGAGAATTTTTTCTTAGTGTCTCCAGTTTGAAACTACATTATTAGGATCCTGAGAGAAGCCACTGTTCATTCAAGCCTCTTTGGCACTTAGAGTTAAGAGCAGAATATTATCTGTTTTAAGTGCTCATCACCATTATTTTTTAGTGAAAAACTGACATGCTGATGATTTCTAGATGCTTTTGTTTTTGGTCAGTGCTAATAAATACGCTTAAGGGAACCATTAACTTTTTGGTCTTAGATTTTTCTTCACAAAGTACTTAGCTGGAGAATGAATATTTTTCTTCAGACACACTAAACATGTTCAGTTTACAGATGCTTGTCTATTTTTATTAAAGCAGAATAATTTTAAAATGATATGTTGCTATTTACCTTATTTTTCAAAGTTGAAATAGAAATGACTCAAAGAACTTAAAGTAGTTTTGAGAACATGAAAGTCTGTTTTATAAATTCAGTCTATCTCAGTCAAATAATTTTGACTTCACAAATGAATGTGCTTCAGATTTCTTTTATAATTCATTTATAATTCAGTCATTTTTTCCACAGAATTATTGTTATAAATGATTTTCCCATTTTGGCATGCACTGTACTTTCCTATGACACTAGTTAAAAATATGATTTCCTAGGGTTTGTGGTCTGGGCAGGTATATTTCAACAAGCGTCTCAGATGATATGGTTGCACACCACCATTTGAAAACCACTGATAAAAAGTAGGATTAAAGTCTAGGATTAGCCTATAGCCTATGGCACAGTTAACTCAAAGCCAAAGCAACTTATTTTCTTTTGGTGATCAAATCATTTGTCTGTATAAAAGTGGTATTTTGTCTACTCTCAGAGGACTTTGAGGTGGCTTACAAGTTAAAAATAATGTAAAATTAGGAAGTAGAAAAAATGACAGAGCTCATTCTTGTAGTGGTTCTTAATTATCTAAGATGTTCTTCCCCCAAATATACACATGCTGGTTATACCTCCTGTCTCAGGATCAAAAACTTGGAGTGCATACAGGGATTACAGTTTAAAAGATTTCCCCAGTATTTTCTGAGACACACCCATGGTCAGATCCCTTGAGAGAAACAGAATCAGAGAGATTAGACCCAGAAGGGAGAGTGGTGGCATACAGAACATGTCTGCCTTTTGGAGTATAGCTTGCCCCTCATTTGAGCCAGGTGTTTATATAAAGCCATTGATTCTCAGACTGTAGTGCTTATTTCCCCAGGAGTACAATTCAGTTCAGTTCAGTCGCTCAGTCGTGTCCAACTCTGCGACCCCATGAACTGCAGCACGCCAGGCCTCCCTGTTCATTACAAGTTAAAAATAATGTAAAATTAGGAAGTAGAAAAAATGACAGAGCTCATTCTTGTAGTGGTTCTTAATTATCTAAGATGTTCTTCCCCCAAATATACACATGCTGGTTATACCTCCTGTCTCAGGATCAAAAACTTGGAGTGCATACAGGGATTACAGTTTAAAAGATTTCCCCAGTATTTTCTGAGACACACCCATGGTCAGATCCCTTGAGAGAAACAGAATCAGAGAGATTAGACCCAGAAGGGAGAGTGGTGGCATACAGAACATGTCTGCCTTTTGGAGTATAGCTTGCCCCTCATTTGAGCCAGGTGTTTATATAAAGCCATTGATTCTCAGACTGTAGTGCTTATTTCCCCAGGAGTACAATTCAGTTCAGTTCAGTCGCTCAGTCGTGTCCAACTCTGCGACCCCATGAACTGCAGCACGCCAGGCCTCCCTGTTCATCACCAACTCCCAGCGTTCACCCAAACTCATGTCCATCGAGTCGGTGATGCCATTCAGCCATCTCATCTTCAATCGTCCCCTTCTCCTCCTGCCCCCAATCCCTCCCAGCATCAGAGCCTTTTCCAATGAGTCAGCTCTTTGCATGAGGTGGCCAAAGTATTGGAGCTTCAGCTTTGCATCATTCCTTCCAAAGAACACCCAGGACTGATCTCCTTCAGAATGGACTGGTTGGATCTCCTTGCAGTCCAAGGGACTCTTAAGAGTCTTCTTCAACACCACAGTTGAAAAGCATCAATTCTTCGGCACTCAGCTTTCTTCACAGTCCAACTTTCACACCCATACATGACCACTGGAAAAACCGTAGCTGTACAGGGGATAAGTTATTTTAAGGGTATTCAGAGCCATTGGCTAAAAATAGTGTATTTTCTTCTGTGATCATTTACTTGGGAAAAAATTAATTTTTCCACTGAAATATACATGATATATTATGGAATAGAATTTAAAATTCACATGAATTTTTGAAATAAAATGCGTTTTTTTGTTTTGTGGCTTGGGGCTAGCAGCTTGGCTTGTACTTTCAGTCTACCCTGAGGTTTGTGCCTTTGGAGAGAGTTGCAGAGTTTAAGAAGGGCTAATGACAGGGCTGTTTGTAAGCCTGGCGTGTGTAGGTTGGGGCGGGCTTATGTGGTTGAAAATGTTAGTATCAGGATCAAGCACCGAAGTGACTTAGTGTTTATTTATTGATAGGTATTTTTTATTTTTTGATATGTATTTTTAATTTTGTAAGAATTTTGCATGACTTTATTCAGTTTTCTTTCTGTCTCCTCAAAGTCTATAAGTCCTGACGATGCTGAAAAGAGACGCACTAATTATCAAGCTTACCGAAGCTACTTAAATCGAGAAGGTCCCAAAGCTCTGGGCTCCAAAGAAATACCAAAGGTAAGGATACTGAGAGGATGTTTCAAGGCCTCTGGCCTATGGGTCCATGTATGTATTCACTATGTCTACAGTAGCAGAGAATTAATAATTAAAAATGAACAGGGCTTCCCTGGTGGCTCAGTGGTAAAGAATCTGCCTGCCAATGCAGGAGACATGGGTTCGACCCCTGGTCCAGGCAGATCCCGCGTGCCGTGAAATAGCTAAGCCCGTGCGCTGCAGCTACCGAGCCTGTGCTCTAGAGCTGGAAACCGCAACTGCGAGGCCACGTGCTGCAGCTGCTGAAGCCCGCGTGCCCTAGAGCCAGTACTCTGCAACAGAAGTCACTGCAGTGAGAAGCCCTCACACTGCAAGTAGAGAGTAGCCCCCGCTCACCACAAGAAAAAGCCCACACAGCAACAGACCCAGCACAGCCGAAAGCAAATAAATAAATAAAGAAGAACAGGAAAACATTAGTCACCATCTTTACAAATTTGGAAGTAGGATACAGCAGTCACAAGACTAACGCTTTTTGCTTTCATGGTACTTAATTGTTATAATTATGATATGTGCCATAAGGGAAAAAGCAGAGATTCTTTTAGGGAATCTGGTTCTTAAGTGGAATTGTGGGTGAGGGAACATTATGACCAGATTTGCATTTCAGGGTGAGCACTCTTGGCTGCTAAATATAGAGTGCAGTGGAGGGAGGGGGCAATAAATACAGGCAGATGAATTAGGAGAGATGGTGAGAAATGATAGAGACTTGTCTAGGGTAGTAGCAGTGACCAGGCTGAGAAGTGAAGTAGCTTCAATGAAAAAGGAAAACCTTTAGGACATGGTGGTAATTGGGAGTGGGAACCGAGAAACAATGAGCATGGGGTGATTTCCTCGTTACTGGCGTGAGCGTCTGTGGGTGGATACTGATGCCACTGGAGGCAAAGCAGATTTGGGGAGATGATAATGAGTTCATTGTGACCATGCTGTGCTTTAGATGTATGTAAAGTAGCCACGTGGAAATATTCAGTGGACAGGAGGACTGGATGGAGCTCAGAACAGAAGTCACGATGGGGTGCAAAAGATTAGGCATTATTGGCATGTAGAAAATGTTTGAAGGACTTGATGTCACCTGGCAAACAAGGACAGAATGAAAAGAGACCTTGGACCTAGCTTCCTCATGAAGTGGAGGAGGGTGAAACCCAAAAACACACTCAGCAGCAACAGCTACAGATAGAGGAGAGAAACCTGGTAAAGGTGGTATCACAGTAGCAAAGGGAGGAGAGATTTTAAAAAAAAACATTGAGGAGCTGAAACTTGCCCACTGCGTTTAGTAATGTGAACAATCCTTAGTGATCTTAGCAAAAGTTTTGATAGAATGATGGAGGCAGAACGTGGTGGAAGTGGGTTGAAGAGTGAGTGGGAGGAGCTGAAATGGAGGCAACGTTAAGTAGATGATATTGGTTGTGAAGGGGAGAGGAGAGAGAGGACTTCTAGCTACAAACAGGAGGCGGTTTTAGGGAGAAAATGTGAGCGTCTTCAGGGTTTTTTGTTGTTCAGTTGCTCAGTCACATCTGATTCTTTTGCGGCCCCGTGGGCTGTAGCCTGCCAGGCTCCTCTGTCCACGGGATTGCCCAGGCAAGAACACTGGAGCACTGTTGCTGTTTCCTACTCCAGGGGATCTTCCCAGACCAGGGATTGAACTGTCATCTCTGTAATTGGCAGGCAGGTTCTTTACCACTAAGTCAGATGCTTAAAGCATGTTTTTTTGCTTTTTTTTTGATGATGAAATTTATCTACTAGAAAGGGAGAGATTGAAGATATCCCAGAAAAAGAAGGATAATCAAAGGTACTATGAGGTTTCTGAGAATGTAGAAGGGCAGGGGATTCAGATCACAGATGGAGGCGTAGTTCCCATAATAAAGAGGGGCAGAGGATGAGCCAGAAGGGGCTAGTGGGCTGTGTAGGAGGCTGGAGGAAGATGCCACGCTTGCCTCCTGTATGAAAGATAAAAAAGCTTCTGCTTGAGAGGACTTGAGCCACAGCAGTGTTCTTAGGGGGTGGCCAGGTTTCAGTGAAAGCAAGGCCATGGAGGGAATATTGGAGAAGAGGATGAGAATATTGGGTAAGGTTTGCTGGTCCTGCAATGAGAGTTCGAGAATGAAAGAGCATGGTAGCGAGATCCACAAGGTTGTTTCAATCCTAGAGTCAAAGGGACCTTGAGATGTTGTTAGTCAAACCTTTTCTCTCCAAACAGACTTAACTACACTCCCCCTACCCTCCCAACAACAATTCTTCACCTGGATGGTGAAGGATTGAGCTTGTATTGGGGAGTCTTTGAATTTTGCTTAGCTGCTTCTTTGCAAGCATGTTTTAAGTCTATGTTGATCTCAATCCTCTTTTCAAAAGTAATAAGTAACTTGGAATGACTTATATATTTTTCCTTTTGCTTGGGGTTATACCATATTGAGCCATTGTGAAAGTAAAAAAAATCTATACCTGTACACAGTTCCAATTAAGATTAAATGTCTTTCCATCTAGCCTTCTTTTGCTGAGTGTCTTTGGTCTTACCAGATTAACTTTTCAATCAAGAGATAGTATGATAGGTTAAGAGCTCAAGCCTGTGTAGTTTCTTTCAGAATTGAAAAATTTTTTTAGCAGAAGCAAGATATTCTGTAGGTGCATTCCATCTGGTTGCTTACTTAAAGTTATACAAGTTAACTAGTAGTTTAAATATTTTTTAAACAGTGAGGATAGTATGAATGGATAACTTTAATAAGGTTTCCTAACCATACTGAACATACATTTTTTGTTGCTGGTTTTATAAGCTTGTTAAATGTTAACCTACATAAGAATTTCTCAGGATTTAATTTCAGTTTCTGCGTATTCACTGTAAATTTCCTGCAGATTTTTTCATGCTGAGATTATTTATGATGTCAAATGATAAAAATTAACTTCCTGCAGTTTCGATGCCAAATATTTCTTTGGAAAGCTACCATGTAATTTCCTCTCTGCTTGAACATTTTTGTTTTTAGGGAGCTGAAAATTGCTTGGAAGGCCTTACATTTGTAATCACAGGAGTGCTGGAGTCCATTGAACGAGATGAGGCCAAGTCTCTAATTGAGCGTTATGGGGGAAAAGTGACAGGAAATGTCAGCAAGAAAACAAACTACCTGGTCATGGGTCGTGATAGTGGCCAATCCAAGAGTGACAAGGTGGGTAGTGCTGTGTTCTCAGCCCAGTGAAATAGCCTGCTTGCCTTGGCAGGCTCATGGTGTGACCATATGTGGTAATGTCCTGTACACAGAGGGAAGTGAAGAGAAAAAATGGAAAAGTAATTTCTTTAAGTTATTTTTCTCCACAGAAGTGTTGTTTGGCTTTGACCCGGGGTTTTGGTTTTCCAGTTGAAGGCACAGTTCCTATTTACTTGGCTTTCTTAGTGTAGTATTCTAGCCAGAGTCTTTTTTTGAAGATAGAAGCAAATACAGTTTTCCTCTAGAAGCAAAAACAGTTTTCCTCTTCTTCTAGTCCTAAGTATTCCTATTTATGCTGCTGTGGACTCCATCTTGAGTTTTTTAATTGGTAACTCTCTTTTATACTTAGTTCCAAATAATAGAATACCTGACTGACTGTGGTTTTGACAAACAGCTGCTTATTTCCTTACCTTATGAGGACTCCAGAGGTAGGCCGTTGCTGGGGTTGGTTCAGCCCCTCAGTGATGTAGCTAGACTTAGTTCTGCCCTTCACTGTGTCTTCATGCATGTTGCCTTGTGTTGCAAGCTGGCTGCTGTTCTCAAGTTCACATTCAAGGCAGGAAACAGGGAGCAGTGGCAAGATGTTACACTAGATGTAACTGACCTCATAAGAATTTTCCCGGAAATACCTCTTATAGAACTCCACTTAAGTCTCACTGGCCACAGCTTTCCTGTGGCCATTCAGAGTGATAGAGTTTGGGGAAGATGAAGATTCTTCTAATTCTTAGACCAGTCATAAATTATCCCTTGGAGATGAACACACTGGAGTTCTGTTAGCAGGGGAGACGGTGGAGGAGAAAGGTCTGCCAGCCAGTCGAGCCTGGGAGAGGGTGTGAAGAGCTGGACTTAGGCCCTAGAGGCTTTGACCTTTTTAGGGTAGAGAGAAAGGGAAAGCAGTCCACAAAAGGGGCAGTGTGATACCCCGGGTGCCAGCCCACCATTCTTAGAGGGGGTTCTGTTATTTTCTTTTTAACGATGCTTTTTCATGCATACTGTTGTAAAAATATTCCAGTGTTACCTAGTTTACAAATGTGGTTTTTCACCTTCTGACAAGCCTGAGAATCATATTTTTTTTACAGAAAGTAATGCTTTCAATGATTTGAATTTTAAATTAATAGGCAGAGCCTTGGGAACAAATATTATTGATGAAGATGGCCTGTTGAATCTGATTCGAACCATGCCAGGCAAGAAGTCCAAGTATGAAATAGCCGCTGAAGCTGAGGTTTGTATAAAATGAACTTGACTTATTTATGTTGGTGTATAGACCTTTCTTGTTTCATGGAGACATTTCTTGGGTGAATACAGGCCTGTGGGCTAAAAAATTAACTTTTGCTCCTACTGCAAATGAGCTTCCCCTATTTCCTTTTGAGTAGGTGGACTCAGCTGTAGGCTGTTGTCCTTGATGTATTTCTTTAACTTTCTCAAAGGAGTATGAGGAGGAAGAGGGGGCCATACATTGTACTATCCATATCTATTAATTACTGATTAAACTGTCCATATTTTCCTTATTCTTACAGTAAAACTGTACAGAGCGTCTTGATTACGAATTCTTTGAAGGTTATGTCATAGATATCAGCATGATAAAATCATTTACATTTAGAACTATATCGGGACTTTTTCAGTTGTGATAGAAACCAACAAGCCCATGTTACCGTTAGCAAAAAAGGGAACCATTCTGACTCACATAAGGAAACTCTGAGAAGTCTGCTGTAGGACTGCTGGGTCTGCAGACTGCCGTGCTCTTAGTGCTCTTTCAGTTTCTGTCTCTCTGCTTCTCCTAGCGTGAGCGGCCTTCATTTCCACTGTGTGCATGTCCGTGTGTGGGACACAGGGGTGCCGGCAGCCCAAGTTTGATGTCCCCAGCTCCGTCACCCAAGTGGTGAGGTGGTCTTTCAGTTTATTCCAGTTAGAAAAGTCTTGGGGAATGATTTGGATTGTCCTGTCATCCATGCCCCCTAATGTTCACAACTTACATAACCTAGTGCAGTTCTCAAAACCAGGAGATTCACACTGATGCTAAATGTGTTAACTTCACATTTAGCCCCACCGTCCTTAGGATCTCACACGGTGTTGAGTTGTGTCTTCTTCGTCTCCTCCAGTCTATGAGAGTTCTGCAAGTCTTTCCTCTGTGTTTTTATGACCTTATTTGATGAGTGCTAGTCAGTTGTTTTGTAGAATGTCTCTCAATTTGGGCTGTTGATCTTTCACATGATGAGACTGAGGTTGTGCATTTTGGGCAAGACGACCATATAAGTGATACCGTGTCCCCCTCAGGGCATCAGATCAGCTGTGCATGACGTTGATATGTCTTATTATTGGTGGTGGTAGCCTTTATTACTTAGTTGATACGATTTCTGCCTGGTTTTTCCACTTAGTGAAGTGACAGTTTTTCCTTTTGTAGTTGATAAATATCTTGGGGAGATACTTTAATATCTCCCACTAATTTTAGTTTTCATAGATCATAAAATTCACCTGTTTTAAAATGTGTTAGTGGTTTTTAGTATATTCACAGGATTGTGCAACTGTCACTACTGTCTATTCTAGCACAGTTGAATCACCTCCCACAAAAACTCTGATCCATTATCAGTCACTCTCATATCCACCCCTTGGCAACCACTACTCTATTCTGAACATTTTGTATAAAGCGAAACATGTAACATGTGGCCCTCTTATCTTTTTTTACCTTGCGCCTTGTTTTCAAAGTTCAGCTATATTGAAGCATAATTGGTGCTCCTCTCTTTTTTATTGGTGATTAGTTATTTCATTGTGTGGATATACCACGTTTTATTTGTTCATCATCTGTAGGCCAAAAGTGGTTGTTTCCACTTTTTGGCTATAATATTTGTATATATAAAATATAATAATGATGCTATGAACATTTGTGTAAATGTTTTTGTGGAGGAATAAAATACTAACATCACAAAGCAAAAATTCTTAATCCTTGGTTTTCAACTAATTTTATAATACTTAATTGCTTTCAAAAAGATATTTTCATTTTTTTTAACTCTCATTTTTAAAATTGGATGTGGATGCTTTCGGGGTGTGTGTGTGTGTGTGTGTGTGTTTATAAGTTTGGAACATAGAGATTTCCACAAACAGCAGAGTCCATTGTGAGAAGACAGACCCAGGTTGCTCACCTGGGGACCTCACCTTGCCCTCTACATTTGCAGGATAGAAATTCTGTATATCTCATCAGGTTTCTTTTTTCCTCCAATTTTTAAGATGAAGAAAGAAAAATCCAAATTGGAAAGAACACCCCAAAAAAATGACCAAGGAAAAAGAAAAAGTAGTCCAACTAAGAAGGAATCAGAATCTAAAAAGTGCAAACTGACTCCCAAAAGGGAAAGCTCTATAAAGTCACTAAAAAAGGAAGCAAGTGTGTCTCAGAGAGGCCTGGACTTCAAGGAGCAGGCGGCTGAGGAGACAAATGGTGGTGACAGCCGGGCTAGGAATTTGGCTGATGACAGCAGAGAAAGCGAAGTGGAAAGTTTGCTCTGGGTGGATAAGTATAAGCCAACCTCGCTCAAGACCATAATTGGACAGCAAGGTGACCAGAGCTGTGCCAACAAACTCCTGCGCTGGCTCCAAAACTGGCACAAGGGTCCATCCGAAGATAAGAAACACGGTGATTTTACAGCTTCATTCATTCTTGTGTGTGTCTGTCACCATGCCATTGCTCAGGAACACATATGTTAGGAAGTATAATAGTTGGTTATTGATTCTCAGCAAGCATTTATTAAGAGCCTGCTCTGAGCCTCGGTGTCATTTTAGACCCCAGAAGTGCTGTTGTGAACAAAGCACGATCCCCTTTAAGGGTCTTCCAGTCAGTGAGGGAGACGTAGATAAACCAGCAATTAAAATGTACTGTGCTAAGTACTGTTACAGGGTTAAGTGTAGGGCACTCAGGAGTTGGAAGAGTGTGGACAGGGATTCCCATCCCTAGAGGAAGGGATAGCTAAGCCAAGACTTGGAAACTCAAAAGGAGTTAGCTTGGTTAAGGGAGGGGAGCGTCAGGTGGGAGAGCACACGTGTACCAAGGTCTGCAACATGTGAGAGAGCAAGACCCCCGAGAAGGCCAGAGAGACGCGGGGGGAAAGGTGCAAGTAAAAGCTGAGGCACGCTGCAGAGTAGGCGGCCTAAGAGCCCCAGCAGGATGTTTGCTTTCGCTAGGCATGGAAAATGAACGGT
>SJXQ01010822.1:71631-121768 GCA_006408695.1 Aepyceros melampus | reverse complement strand
CTCATATATATATATATATATATATGTCCATATATATATTCAGTGTCCAAAGTATTTATTATTGGAACTGAAGTTTCCAGTCACAAATGCTAGTAAAGTCTTGAATTCCAGCCACAACCCTGGGGGATATTGTGTGAGAAATAAGAAGGAGAAATTTAGTGAGCATCTTAGTGAATTTCCAAAGTGATGGCTGGGTTATTTGCAGCGAGGTCGTCACTAGACTTTGGTCAACAGTGCCAATTTATTTTATTTATAATATTTAAATAATATAATTTTGATGATACAGGGTTAAACTCACCCCTTTTCTCTTTCAAAACCAAATAAAATGTGGTGTAAGTGCTTTATGTGCCTAAAGAAGAGATTTTAAGGTTTCAGGCGAGTTGTAGTCCCTTTCCCCATGCCTGAGGTAGGCTTAGCCATCTCTCTCTCTCAGTCCTTGTGTATGTATTGAGCACCAATTATGTTCCAGGCCCCCATGAGAAGGGGAGGAGTTGAGCTGGGCAGGATAGTTGTGGACGCAACATCTTCAATTCATTCTTTTTGTGGCCATTCTTGTTAATATTTATTTAGACATGCCAAGCTCTGTGCTCAGCTTGTCCATCCTCACAGCTTCCCCTCCAGGCACATCGCTGTTGTTCTCCTCATTTTACAAAGGAGGAAACAGACAGAGGTTAAGTCACCTGCAGTTCTCCAAAACCCAGGTAGTCTGCTCAATGACCTATGCTTTTGTAGGAAAGGAAGCTCATAAAATTATTGTTTTGAAGTTTTTTTATTTGAGTGAAGATGAGGTAGGGAGTAGAATTTCACTAAATGCTCAGGAAACTTAAACTTTGCAAAAAAAGTATTTTGCAGATTTTCAGTGAAACTGGAGGACTGCTCTTGATGCTAACTTAATGCACAGTTATTCCTGTCATTCCTGCATTTCTGTTAGGTTGTAGAGGTTAACATCCTGGAATTTCTTTTTCTCTAGCAGCAAAGTTTGGTAAATTTGCTGGCAAAGATGATGGGTCCAGTTTTAAAGCAGCATTGCTCTCAGGTCCTCCTGGTGTTGGCAAAACAACCACAGCTTCTCTGGTTTGTCAGGTGGGTATTCTGTCATTACTTTTCTAAAATCTAACCTCTGCAGTTTGCTTTGGTTCTGAGCCTATTTGTCATTTTCACCCTTTTAAAAATATTGGTAATTATCATAATAGGTGATATTTACTTGTGTGCCAGGCCGTGTGCAAATAAGCCCTTGGGTGCATAATCTTACAGATAATATGTCTTACAGACTGTTACAGATATCTTATATGCCCCTGTAGGAAAAATTCTGTGTACCGAATATATGTCCTCTTGCCATTGTCACGTGACAGATGAAACATTTATAGAGGAGGGTGGTGGCAAAGTGTGAACCCAGACAGTCTGACTCTTCCCCACTGTGGGATGCTGCCTTTGCTCTTGTCTCTACGGTTGCCACATCTCTGGACAGTGAGAGCGTGAGGCCTGGAGCAAACCAGGACTCTCGTATCAGAATGTGTGCTAAGTCACTTCAGTCATGTCCGACTCTTTGTGACCCCATGGACTGTAGCCCGCCAGGCTCCTCTGTCCCTGAGATTCTCCAGGCAAGAATACCGGAGTGGGTTGCCATTTCCTTCTCCAGAAGATCTTCCTGACCCAGGGATTGAACCCAAGTCTCCTATGGCTCCTGCACTGCAGACAGATTCTTTACTGCTGATCACCATGGGAGTCCAGATGTATCAGAATGGTGTGAAACAATACATGAAGTAGTATCAGAAAAATTAAATGAGAGATTTTAAACTTTAAATTTATTACTGGATTTCCCAACCCTTTGTCCCATAGGTTGATGTCTTTGTTTAGTACTTTTTATTATAGACCAGACCATAAATTTTTAGGTCGTATAATAACTATATATTTTCTACTCTTATTATTTAACGTTTAAAAACAAAAACAAAAAATGTTTTCCCTAGTCTTTACAGTTGTGAAAATGACGCCTTTTCCCCCCTTTATCATTATCATTACTTTTTTGTGGAATTAATGGTTTTGCATAATGCCTTAACATAATGATCACTTTTGGGAAATAAGCCGAAGTTAGTTGATTTTTCACAATTTGAGAGGGAGATTATATATTGGGATAATTTGACAAAGAACAGTTTATAGTTTATCTTGAAGAGTCAGTGATTACTTTTTGTTACCTTAATGTACTTTTTGATATCTTAATTCTATATATCTGGTATTGAAAGTTTGGGGTAGTTATATTTAATTCTTTTGGGGATGTTAAGAAGCGAACTTAGTAAAATTGCTTGTTCGGATATGCTCTTCCAGATTAGTTATATGTAGCAGTTGAGGTTTTAAGACCACACTTGTGTGTGTATTTATGTGTTGTGTTATGTATGTATATGATATTAAAAAAAAATATCTTATTGTGATTCATATTATAGTTAATCTCATTATCTATTAGTATCCTATTTTATCTTTTTACCCATGGTTACTTATGTGACTTTTCTAGCCTCTTTCTTAATTGCTTTGTTTTTGTGGGGAGAGTTAATGATTTGCATTGTGAGAGTAATGTTTTCCAACGTTTTGATTAGGAATTGGGATATAGCTATGTGGAACTGAATGCAAGTGACACTCGGAGTAAGAACAGTTTGAAGGAGATTGTTGCTGAGTCACTGAATAATACCAGCATCAAAGGCTTTTATTCAAGTATGTGGGTTTCTTTTTTTCTTGGCAGAAGGGTGGGGGGAGGTTATGTAAGAAAAATGGGTTCATTTCAGTGCTGAGTAACATTACTATGATTGAACATTACTGTGTGCCAAGCACCCTGTTAAATCCTGGGGTTATTGAGAGAATGACATAACCCTGATAGGAAGTAGTTAAACTTTTTTTTTTAGGTCTTAGTGGTTTCTGAGAATGTGATAAAAATATATACATGGACATAATTACGCAGATTTTAGAGGATTCAAAGTGAATCCTGTGAAGAAAGTTAATAAATAACAAAGTATGATGAGTGAGGAAATAGAGGCCTGTAGATGAAGGAATGGTTCTATTTGGGACACTGGGGAAAGCTACCATGAAAGAGTGATATTTGCTCCAAGGGCCTTGAAGAATGAGAAAGAGAATAGTTTGCGGGAGGAAGAGATTGTTTCAGGCCAAGGCAGTAGAGGAGGACACGAGACACAGTATAAAAGTGCCACTGTTTCAGGTAGTAGCTAGTGGTCTGGTGTGGCCAGAGTTTATGGGGAAAACAGGATACTCAAATTACAGACCGTACTGTGTGTTTAGAATCTATGGTATTTTGCATGGTCGCTGAATGGTGGACATGATTGTTAAAAAGAATTTGCTCAGGAATGTCACACATATGCATGATTATTGGAAATGTAAATTGGTGCAACTCTGGAGAGCAATCTGACAGCATTTCTTGAAGTTATTTAGTAAATTATGCATACCCTTAACCCAGAAATTCTGATTCCTGGGATTTAGCAACTGTTATACTTGTATATATGCAAAATGATACATCCATGTAGGGATCTTCATTTCATACAATTCATAATAGCAAAAGATTGAAGGATCTTCATATTATATCATTGAAAAGTGATTGATTTTTGATACATGTGTAAAATGGAATATTACAGCCTTTAAAAAATGAGGTGTTCTGTATCTATAGATAAGTAACAGAATACGAAAATATATTAAGTGGTAAAACCGAGGGGTGTGTGTGTATTTTAAAAATAGAAATTTCATTTATTTTTTTGGCCATGCATGTGACATGCGAGATTATAGTTCCCTGACCAGGGATCAGACCCATGCCTTCTGCAGTGGGGGTGCTGAGTCTTAACCACTGGCCCATTAGGGAAGTGCTAAAGGTGTATATTTTTATGTACACGTTTTTAACGTGTAGGATCTCTCTTAAGGGGTACGTCCCTGAGTTTGTTTACATCATTTGCCTCTAGAGAGGGAAACTGCATACCCTAGCAGACAGAGGTGGGAGAGAATTTCACTGCTTACTCTTGTGCCTTTTGAATTTTGTATCATGTACCTATGTTATTTATATATATGTGTATATAGTATTTTTTTTTTAAAGCAGCAGTGTTTGAACAATTTTTCTTTTTGTGTCCCATCCCATTGCTTCCCACCATGGGTCAGGTGGAACAGTCCATTCAGTAGGCACGAGGCATGCTCTCATCATGGATGAAGTAGATGGCATGGCTGGCAATGAGGACAGGGGAGGAATTCAGGTAATGAAAGGACTGTATTTCTGTAGTGGTACTGTTAATTTTTAGGTTTTAAAAAAAATTTGAAGAGCTAATTATAATTACGGCAATTAAGGCATGTTGCTGAGGAGGTTTTAAAACCTAAAATACATACATTTTGTGATTTTTTTTTAACAAATTATGTTGCAAATTTGCTTTTTAGGAATTAATTGGCCTGATAAAACATACAAAAATTCCCATTATTTGTATGTGCAATGATAGAAATCATCCCAAGATTCGCTCTTTGGTTCATTATTGTTTTGATCTTCGTTTTCAAAGACCTCGGGTTGAACAGATTAAGGTATGATAACTGGAATTTTTTTTCCATGACACTGTCATGTATATTTTTGGGTCAATTTTTTAAAGTACCTGATAAATACTTTTAAAATATCTGATTATGTGAACTAAAAAAAAAATCATTGAAGGTTCATTCTCCCTTGTCAATTTCAGGGTGCTATGATGTCTATTGCATTTAAAGAGGGTCTAAAGATCCCCCCTCCAGCTATGAATGAAATAATTTTGGGAGCTAACAAGATATCAGACAGGTAAATTAAAAATATGTTATATAGCTGTTGACAGTTCTTTTGAACTGATGCCTTTAGTGTTTTGGGGATAGAGAGTGGCAGTGTTTTCCTATCTTGACAGTATCTTGCTTGTGATTCTTCTAGGTTTTACACAATCTGAATATGTGGTGTGCACGAAATAAGGCACTAACCTATGACCAGGCCAAGGCTGATTCTCATAGAGCCAAAAAGGATATTAAACTGGTAAAATGAATTTCCATTTCCTACTTAGCCAAAGCATTTCTTCTCCTATCAGTATTAATCTAATGGAAATAGTTACTATAGTTCATAGAGACATCTACACAACCTATGGATCTTTATAGTAAACAAACATAGATATAGCTGATAATAGCTTTTCCAGAGTCCCTTGTGTATGGGCTTCAGGTTTTGAATGGTTTTGAAACTTCAGAATAATCTTGTTTCAAATGGCTTGTAGTTGACCTCTCTGAGACTAGAGGTCTATATAAATTGAGATTTCCTAGGTATGTCCTGTTCCCTACTATCAACATCCCCTACCAGCGTGTTACCTTTGTTATAACTGATGAACCTACACTGATATATTATTACCCAAAGTCCATGGTTTAACATTAGGGTTTGCTCTTGGTTTTATATGCCCTGTGAGATTTGACAGTGTGTAATGGCTTGTATCCACCAATGTAGTATTGCACAGAATACTTTGACTGCCCTAAAAATCCTCTTGCTTTGCCTCGTCATCCCTCACTTCTCCCAACCCCTGGCAACCACTAGTCTTTTTACCGTTTCGATTGGAACCATATAGTGTCACCTTTTCAGACTGGCTCCTTTCACTTAGGATCCATTTAAGGCTTCTCCATATCCTCTCATGGCTTTATAACTCTTCTTCCTTTAGTGCTGAATGGTAGTACAGTGTTTGGATATACCATAGTTTATCCATTCATTCACCTGTTGAAGGATGTCTTGGTTACTTCCAGGTTTTGGCAGTTTTGAATAAAACTGCTATAAGCATTCATTGCAGGTTATTTTGTGTTTTCAGTTCATTTAGGTAAATATCAAGGAGCACACTTGCTGGATGGGACGATAAAGAGTTTTGTAAGGTCTCTTTTCCAGAGTGCCTGTAACATCTTGCATTTCTACCAGCAACGAAGTGGAGTTTCTGTTGCCCACATCTTAGCCTGCGTTTGGTGTTGTCAGTATTTTGGATATCAGCTGTTCTACTAGCTATGTCCCTCTCTCTTTTAGGGCCCGTTTGATGTTGCCCGGAAAGTGTTTGTAACTGGAGAGGAGAGTGCTCATATGTCACTTATGGACAAATCAGATCTCTTTTTCCATGATTATTCAATAGCACCCCTCTTTGTCCAGGAGAACTACATACATGTGAAGCCCATAGCTGCAGGGTGAGTGTTCAGAGGTAGCGAGGAGTTAGGATCAGCACCCTCGCAGCCCTACGAAGGCCAGGTACCCTGGGAGGGAAGGTGTGGAGTGTGGACAGTGGTGTAACCCAGACTGGTGTATTCCTGCAGGGGTGACATGAAAAAGCACTTGATGCTTTTAAGCAGAGCAGCAGACAGCATATGTGATGGTGACCTAGTGGACCGTCAAATCCGGAATAAGCAAAACTGGAGTCTTCTGCCCACACAGGTAAGCATAGGGCTCCCCTTAAATAAGGGGCAGACTCTGCTTTAGTTAGAACAAAAATAGCTTTTAGCTCCTGTAATTATTTGAATACCAGATAAACATTTAAACTCTTAATGGCAAAAATAGTCTTTCATAAAGTATCCTGTCGTCACTATTCTGTTTCTTAATCTAGCCTTATTTTTCAGTGTTTTTATATAAATGGACATATGGAATAGGAAAGTTAGATTTTAGTCATAAATGGGCTTCCCTGGTGGCTCAGAGATTAAAGCGTCTGCCTGCAATATAGGAGACCTGGGTTCGGTCCCTGGGTTGGGAAGATCCCCTGGAGGAGGGAATGGCAACCCACTCTAGTATTCTCGCCTGGGAAATCCCATGGACGCAGGAGCCTGGTGGCCTAAGTCCACGGGGTTGCAAAGAGTCGGACATGACTTCACTTTCACTTTCAAGATGTGAATCTAGTTTCATTTGCTTTCTTTTATCTTAAGAATCCATTTCTTTTTTGTCATTCTTGGCTTTCCCATATTGTTACTAAGTAGCTTATTCTTGAAGAAATGTTGCAGGGGCAGGTCTGTAGTCACTTTTCTGATACATGAATTCTGAGTTTCTTTAATTTCCTTGCTTACAGAGGCAGTTTTATATTGATTACTTTATGTAGGTTGATATCTTTTACTCAAACAGAATTTTGCAAACTTTCATTGTTAAGACTGTTATTTGCTCTTGAGTTTTGCATATATAATTATTGACCTGAGTAATAAGCAAGGGACTTCTGGAAGGTCTACTCTTCTTTAAAAGATATCTTTTTATTTTGTTTTAGAAGTGTTCATTTTTCTCTGTACCTAATAATTCATTATACCTGTGAGGATTTATCCTAAAGAAATAATGCTAAACACAGCAAGAACTTAATGTGCAAAAATACTCCCTAAAGCATTAATTCTGATAGCAAGAAATGGGAGAAAATCTCTATGGTCAGCAATAGGAGTCTGATTAATTATGGTAAATCCTCTTGATGGTATGTTTATGCAGCCTTTAAAATTGTGAAGATGATCTAATATAAAGAACACTAATGATAGAAAATTGTTAAAGCAGGGTAGAAAATTTATGTATAACTCCAGCCGTAAAAAACTTAAAAACTGTGGCTATAAAAGATAACGAAGGATGCCTATAAAAAAAGAACTTTCCTCAAGTGCCAGTTTACTTATTTCTCTATTAGATTTTCCATGCTTTGATTGACGTGGGTCTGTCAATATTTTTTTTTTAAGACAGTCGTATCCCTCTTAAAATCTTTTCCGTGACATTGACCTGAAGTAACTGGTGTGTTGAGATCAGCTGGCTGAGGAGGCTAGGTCGGTGAGATGACCTCTGAGGGCCATAACATGTTTTGGTCCAGGGCATTTACAGCAATTAGTTGTTTTCTCAAGTGAAGCTTCCTGTATCATACAGCAAATCAGAGATAGAGGGAAAGGGCTTGACTGTCTTGGAATTGGGCACGGGGGACAGTGTTGCCTCACTTTCCAGAGACTGCTTAGAAGCCAGCAGCTGCTAAAGAAGCAACTTAGTACTGGATTTAACTTGTGGACTGCAATTAATTTTTTTTTTAGGCCATTTATGCCAGTGTTCTTCCTGGAGAGTTAATGAGGGGGTATATGACCCAGTTTCCCACCTTCCCAAGTTGGTTGGGGAAATACTCATCTATGGGCAAACACGATCGTACTGTTCAGGACCTGGCTCTGCATATGAGTCTCAGGTAAGCAGTATTACTCCATGCTCGACATTTTAAAATCAGGGTAGTATATTTAGCCTTTATCTAATAACGACAGTATGAGTCACAAAGATTTGTGTTTTAGTTTTGATTTTATTACTAATTAGATAAATGATCATGGATAAGTTCATGGCCTTGAGTTTTATTATCTATAATTAGTGTAACACTTGCTTTATTACTTAAAAGGATACTTTGGAAAATAAAGCCAGATGGTAGATGTGCCATAATGTTAAGTTCTAAAACTATACAAATCTGAGGAAGTGCTATTATTTGTTGTTATTGTGAGTAGGTCTGTTACCAGGAGGCGTACATAATGTCTTGGTCTCCAAAATACTTAATAGGAGAAGGAGAACTATTTAAATAGATGAACTACTTTTTGACTCCTATGCTAATAGTAAACTGACCTTTGGGGTAGGGGATACAGTTTAGCATTTTACAGAAGGTAGATACTCAGATAATTGAAAACCAGTCTCCTTAGTGGCTCAGAGGTTAAAGCGTCTGTCTCCAATGCAGAAGACCTGGGTTCGAACCCTGGGTCGGGAAGATCCCCTGGAGAAGGAAATGGCAATCCACTCCAGTATTCTTGCCTGGAGAATCCCGTGGACGGAGAAGCCTAGTAGGTTACAGTCCACGGGGTCGCAAAGAGTCAGACACAACTGAGCGACTTCACCCTCGACTTCACTTCACCTTCACCTTAGAGGAGTTTAAGAAGTTCAGAAATTCTTGTTATTTGGTAAAATTCTGTTACAGTTTAGAAACTTAATAAATGTATGTACACACAAATATTAGGTGAACTTTCAGTTCAATTCAGTCGCTCAGTCGTGTCTGACTCTTTGCGACCCCATGAATCGCAGCACGCCAGGCCTCCCTGTCCATCACCAACTCCTGGAGTTCACTCAGACTCACGTCCATTGAGTCCGTGATGCCATCCAGCCATCTCATCCTCTGTCGTCCCCTTCTCCTCCTGCCCCCAATCCCTCCCAGCATCAGAGTCTTTTCCAGTGAGTCAGCTCTTTACATGAGGTGGCCAGAGTACTGGAGTTTCAGCTTTAGTGTCAGTCCTTCCAAAGAACACCCAGGGCTGATCTCCTTCAGAATGGACTGGTTGGATCTCCTTGCAGTCCAAGGGACTCTCAAGAGTCTTCTCCAACACCGCAGTTCAAAAGCATCAATTCTTCGGTGCTCAGCCTTCTTCACAGTCCAACTCTCACATCCATACATGACCACAGGAGAAACCATAGCCTTGACTAGACGGAACTTTAGGGATTCATTTTTAACCACGAAGAACTACTTCAGTAATTGCATTTTCTTTTCTGGTCCCTGAAGAGAATATTAGTCTACTGTTAACTTTTATCTAAAACTGAACCAAGACGTGCCTTTCTTTTGTTCCTGTAGAATTCTACTTCCTCCTGTGTTCCCTCTTCATAGCCTGTGGTCTGGGTGGTTTTTTGTTTTTGCCACCGTGTATTAGTTTTCTATTACTGCTGTAACAAATTACCAAAACTTAATGTTTTAACATGAATTTATTCTCGTCTTGAGATGGTAAGGTTATCCTGGATTATCGGGATAGGTCCAATGTAATTGTAAGTGTTTTTACCAAAAAATAAAGTGATGAGGGAAGGCAGCAGTTAGGCAGAGATCTGAAGATGCTGCTCTTCCTCTGCTGACTTGAAGATGGAAGAAGGGACTGTGAGCCAAGAGACGAGGTGGCCTCCAGAAGTGAGAAAGGGCTCTTTCCCCAGCTCTTCTCATTAAAGCTGAAGGCCTGCATCTCAGCTCTTCTCCTGTTCTCTGCCTGTTGCTTTTTAAAGATGAAGCATCACTTTGCCCAGGTGTCCCTCTCTGACGCTTCTACTGTATTTGTGTAGATACACTAATGTGTATCCATTACCCTGGTGGTATAAGTGCTGAGCTTTCCCTACTCCAGCTATTAATTAGTAAGTATTCCTTTGAGCTTTACTAAAAGTGGATTAAATTCTAGCGAACTGTGAGCTGGTGGTAGTTTGCCAGTGACTCCATTTGTATCTCTTTTGTTTAAGAACTTACTCCAGCAAGAGGACAGTAAACATGGATTATCTGTCACATATAAGGGATGCGCTTGTACAGCCCTTGGCCTCACAAGGGATGGAAGGAGTACAGGATGTTGTTGCTCTTATGGACGCATATTATTTGATGAAAGATGACTTCGAGAATATTATGGAAATAAGCAACTGGGGAGGCAGACCTAGTCCATTCTCTAAACTGGATCCCAAGGTAAACTATGTACTCCACTGGTTCTCCAACACTTTATAATTACCATATAGAAGGAATATTTCAGAAACGTTTTAGATGCTTTCAAAACTTTTTTTTTTCTTAAATGCTTTTTGCTTATGGTCTGCACTTTAAAGATACTATTTGAGTACAATATTTGAGTTTGTAATTTATACTTTTATCTTTGCTTTATGCTAAATGGGAAAGCACGATGTGAAATCTGAGGAGCAAATGTATTGATAAATGTATTCTTTATAAAGATAGGCAGATGAGCCTGGGGGAGTAACAGACAACACAGACTTTTTATAATGAGCATGAAAAAACTACAGTGACATGAATTTGTGATATTTAAGACCTCACCTGGTGCCTTTTTATTTGGTGCTGTTCTGGAAGTTATATTTTCTGTGACTTGCCTTCTCTAGAACTTTGACCTGACTATGGGAATGACTATAGGTGAATTCTCACAAGACACATCCTTGTTAGAATTTTTGCACTAATTTAGCAGTTAGGTATAGAAGCTTGAAGTTAAGACTTTTCAAGTTACCTAGTGTTTTGAAATAACCTGTTTTTGTGGGAAATGTAATTTATTTCTGTAGTAATTAAAGGCCACCTTAGTCTGTACTTTATTGTAAATCTTGTTTGATTTGTTGGTTTACTGATCAACTTTGTCACTTTGTAGAACTGCAGAGAGCACTGAATAGAAAAAATTGATGACTTAAAATGATTATTAGAAATCTGCCTAATGTTCCCAAATACTGATTATTTTTAAAAAATTTTATTAAAGATAGTTGATTTACAGTTTTTTTATTTATTTGGCTGTGCCAAGTCTTCGTTGCGGCACGTGGGATCTGGTTCCCTGACAGGGGCTGACTCTGGGCCCCGTGCACTGGGAGTACAGAGTTGTCGTCAGTGGGCCACCAGGGAAGTCCCTGATTCACAATGTTTGATTCTTTTTGTCATGGGCTCTATTAAGAATGTCATGAAAAATATGGAACTTCTCCATAGAAAAATGCATAGAGATAGACTTACATGTACATGCATGCATATTTTACAAACAATTTCAGGGGGTTCCTAGGGTCTCTCAAGGCCTCTAGGCCTACAGTTTAAAGGGGTTGTTTGACCCTTGAAGTTTTAAAAACCTTCCTCTATTCCTTTTGTGTAGGTGAAAGCAGCCTTCACAAGAGCTTACAATAAAGAAGTCCACCTTACTCCGTATTCACTCCAGGCAGTAAAGACACACAGACATAGCACAGGCCCGTCACTGGATTCTGAATACAGTGAAGAGTTAAATGAAGATGACTCTCAATCTGACGAGAAAGACCAGGACACTTTGGAAACTGATGCTATGATCAAGGTACTATTTTAATATACTAATAGGAGAAGCCACGATACTACCTCAAAATAGCTTACCTTGTATGTAACTTGCCTTTTGAAATTATTCAGAGCCTGTTTAGCAAGTAGCAGAGGAAGCTGAGAAAAAGTTTTTTTGTTCATCACATTCCAAGGATAAAGAAAGTATAGATTTTATAAACAGCTGCTTATAAGGGTGTAGGAGCCTGATAGCAAGAAAACAGGCTAGCATATTGATGGTCATATTCTCTGTTGGAGAAAGGACTGTTTTGGTTTTTTTTTTCCCCACTCTTGGTGTGTGCTTTAACCACAGACACATTTTCACAGCATAATTAAGAAAAGCATTTTTAATGAAACAATTCCTCCCGTTGTTTTTTTGCTATAGCTGTTGAACTGCCTATAGAAACTTCTCAGAGCAAAACATCCTCATCTTTTCCTAGGAAAGATGAAACTCATTTATGGTGTCGGTCCACTGTTTACCATGGGCCAAGGCAAAGGAAATCTAGTTTGTATCCTCTTCTGTCCTTGCTGTGGGTGCGTTTTATCATTCGTGCCCCTCGTATCTGTTTTGTATGTGTAGGGGTGGGGATAGTGGCCTCTCCAGTGTGGCTCTCACTAGTCTTGTCTAGACATACCACTCCTTCTCCTGCTCAGACTGTGTTTGGATCTCTAATCTGAAACTGGAAGAAAAGACAATTCTTCACAAAAGCATTACTGTGTGTGTAAATTATCTCTAAGTATATCTATACCTGAAGTCTAAGAAACTGCATATTGGGGAACATATTCTAGTTCTAGAGGCTAAATAGCTTTTCAAGTAGTTTCAAGGCCACACACCTAGCCAGTTGTTAGTAAGCTCATCAAGGGTAGCCGCAGCTCAGGATATAGGCGTTTGCCACCTTGCTTCTTTATTAAGTTGCGGATAAAGATTTGATTTATTGTAGAGATGAACTTACCCATAAACACAAATGCTAACTATTTTGTGCATCTTTCCCTCCCAACAGAAAAAGACAAAATCTTCAAAGCCTTCAAAATCAGAAAAAGATAAGGAGTCCAGAAAAGGAAAAGGAAAAAGTTCAAAGAAATGAAACTCTCACTGTTGACAGCTACTTTTTGCTTACCCTGCTGACCAGTCTCAGCTGGTCTTAGAGAATATCTTGTTTTCCCAAAGGACCATGTTTTAGTGTAATGGGACAACCTCATGGTCTCATTGCAAATAAACAGTGGTACAGCTAGAAGGATGTAACCTGTAGGCTGATGTACACCTCTTATAGAGGTTATTAGGACTGCGTAGGTCCTCCACTGTCCTCTGTCAGTCTAACAAGATTGTACTTCAAAATGACTGTATAATCAGAATTAGAAACTGCATGTGGGCTTTGGAGTCAGATTTTTAGTTAACAGTAATATGTCTGGAACAGAGGTAGTAAGGCGGCTTTTGTAGGCTTACGAGTTTATCCTAACGGCCATTATGGGACCAATCCCGATTTTTAAAAAAGCATAGTTACTATAATGTGGTGAACTTTTGTAAATAAATCATCATACAAAATAATCACCACCTAGAACTGGGTTTTCTTTGTACATTGTCAAATATCTTGCAAAATATAAACTAGGAATAAAAATGTTTCACAGGCTACATGTACAGATTCTTAAGATTGTTATCTTGTACAGTAAAATATTATGTTGGTATATTTTTCCTAATTTGCAAATGATTGGATACAAAAGCTAACTATATTCCTACTAACCTCTTGTGTAAAACATGTAACTTTTGCAGTTGAAGAGTCAAACTCTCATTCCAAACATTGTTCCCCTGTGAAAGTCAACCACACACTCCTGCTGTGAACAGAATTTCATGGAGAGGTCTGTTATTACTAGAGGGTATTGTGGCTGCAAAAGGATTGTCAGACATTCCTAACCTTTCAGAGTTTCAGCTCATCAGATTCAAACCAGAAAGGCCTAGGCTGGCTCAGACTCTTATCTTCCTCTGGTTTGGGACAAAATGCACACAGGCTTTTGTTGACTTTGTCCTTGGGAGAGCCAGTTCTGTCCTCACAGGCTCCACAAGCCCTGCTGGGATTTTAGATTGTACCTGCAGCTGCACTCATTGAGGAGCCTTGAGGCTGTGGAACCAGCCTGGAGTTTGGGTGTCTAGTGATTATTTAATCTTGTCAGTAGATGCTCAGAAGTATGTGCTACTTTGTGAGGTATGTGTTAAAAGGAATGTAAAATCTGGAATCTGTTCCCAGCCTTTAGGGAACTGATTGTCTCTCTCACCTCTATAACAAGATTAAGTCTTGAGACATTTAAAATGTATTTACCAGTGTGAAAAACGTCTTCCATGTAGACTGAGTGCATCATGGGAATAAAATGTTTCCTTAAGCCTTTGCCTACTGAGCCATGTCCCTCTTTTTGTTAAAGGCCTGTTTGAAACTTCTGCTTCAGTGAAGATTTCCTTGGTTGATGACTGCCTCACCTCTCCAGTGGGGTGAGCGTAAATTTCTTAAGCATATTCTTCTGTCACTTTTGGATATGCAAGTTGTGTCTGTTAACTTGCTCTGTGCCCCCCAGGAAAAAAGACTGTAATTGTAATCTCCTTGCACCCAGGTCAGCAGGTTGTGTCCTTTACTTGTTCAATATGATTTGGAGCAACCAGCAAATCCTTATTGGCACCACTGGAGGCCACACATCTCACTGCAGCACGCTCTTTTTTTGAGAACCATCGAGTCTTGGCTATTTGGTCGTCTGTAAGAAACTACTAGTTTATTACCACTACTACTACTTTATCCTTCATCTTTTAAGTTTCGGCAGTCTTTTATTTGCAGCAACATTATTGGGCCTCTTGAAGTCATTAACAAGGAGTATACTGGTGTATGTACTGGGAAGAGTATCTTCCTAAATAAGTTTTGGTACAATTATGTTCATTAGTGAATGTCTAAGCCCCTTATGGATAGGTTTAATGATGACTTGTATCACTTAGTAAGTAAGGCCAAGGCCTCTAGCCAGCCTTTGGGAGGAAAAAAAAGAGATTATAAAGCTGGAGGTATTCATATGGATACCTGGTGCTGTAAAATGTCATTGGCACTTTGGTTTCTACCCTAGGCTTGTAGGTACCTCTGTACTGCTCAGGATGCTGGTGGCTACCCTGTAAAATCGTATCATCTGATACATTCAGAGTTAGGCCACATGACCTTGTCTCTGCTCAGACTTTGGTACTTTGGTTTGGATGGCAAGGAAGTATATACTCACCTGTATAGTATGGGGGGTACTATACTATGGGGAAGAAACCCTCAGGGCCACCTTGGGGAAGATACTGAATAATGTACATCTCCAGCCGATGTCAAATGATTTAACTTTTGACATGAATTCTGTACTACACAGTATAATGACTGAGGAAACATAAGCTTATACTTTCACTCATTTTTTCAAATATTGATTTTACTGATTTTTGATGTTTTTATTCTAGGCCTGATTCTGCTAAATAGCCTTGATTTGTGTAAGCCTCTCACTTTAAACTTTTTAACACTGTTAACATCTGTGCTGTCTAAACTTCAGTGTTTCAGAGCTACTTTTTCTTTTTCTGTCTTTAAATACAGGAAAACATTACAAATATTTAATAAGTTTATTTTAAAGGGGATATTTCAAAATATAAAAGATATCAAAAAGCTGAATATTTACAATTATGTCATAGGTTACTATTAACAGTACAGAGCACTGAATATGTAAGATTCAGAAGAGGAAATATACAAAGTATAAGAAATAGCATGTTCTACATCACTGTCACTCTACAGAAGTTGAAAGTGGTGACCTAGAGACATGACCTTATTTTTTCCATATCCAGAAAGAACCATCCTTAATCTGCTAGGGGCAGAAACACAGCCTCTTGTGGAAAAACGTTGTCTTCTCAGGATCATTATACCTAAAAAGGCCAAAAAAAAAACCCCCCCCAAAACCTCATATGTTTTTATAAGGGTTTCAAATAATAAACTGGCATTTAGTAATAAAAAAGCTAAGCATGATAAAGATATTTTGCTCATTTCTGGAATGTGAAGCAGGATCACTACATGTAGGTGAGAAATTTTCAGTCTGTAATTAGTACTGAGTTTCAGTCTTGGCCTTTCAGTTGACTAAAATTGTATGGGCAGGTTGTTGAACCTCGTTATAAAGTGAGGATGATGTTGACAACAGCCATCTTACTGAGAAGAATGAGGAAATGCAAAGTTAGTGCTCAGCAACTCAACCCAAGAGACCCATGCCAAGACACATTACAGTTAAACTGCCAGAAGTTAAAGACAAGAATCTTAAAAGCAGCAAAAGATAACTTGTTATGTACAAGGGAACCTCCTCCTCTTCCTCCCCATAAGGATGTCGGCAGATTTTTCAGGAGAAGCTTTGACAACATCAGGCCGTTCTCTGCTAGCTTGTAAAGTGCTGAAAGAATAAAACTGCCTGTTAAGAATAGTTTTTCTGACAAAGCCACTCTTCAGAACTAAAGGAGAGAATTTTCCAGGCAAGGAAAAGCTAGAGGTTCATCACCACTAGACTGGCCTTACAGAAATGTGAAAGGGACTTCTTTAAGCTGAAATGCAAGGGCACTACTTAATAGGGAGATATATGAAATTGTTAATCTCAATGGTAAAAGTAAATATAAATTCAGACTAATGAAAGGTACTTATAACTAGTGTGAAAGTTAAACAAGAGTAAAAATAACTAATGTTTTATTATATCCATAAAGTGAATAAACTATATAAACTATTCTATAGATATGCTTCTCATAATGCAAAGGCTTTATAACTACAGTAATTTGTTAATGATACATAAGGTTCAGTTGCTCAGTCGTGTCCGACTCTTTGCGACCCCATGAACCGCAGCATGCCAGGCCTCCCTGTCCATCACCAACTCCCAGAGTTTACTCAAACCCATGTCCATTGAGTCAGTGATGCCATCCAACCATCTCATCCTCTGTCGTCTCCTCCCCTCAATCTTTCCCAGCATCAGGTGGCCAAAGTATTGGAGTTTCAGCTTCAACATCAGTCCTTCCAGTGAACACCCAGGACTGATCTCCTTTAGGATGGACTGGTTGGATCTCCTTGCAGTCCAAGGGACTCTCAAGAGTCACTGTGATGTCAGAAACAGAATGTGGAGTAAACAGAGTAAAAATGCATTTGAACTTAAGTTGTTATCAGCTTCAAATAGACTGTTGCATTTTATGTAAGTATGGTATCCACTCCAGTGTTCTTGCCTGGAGAATCCCAGGGACGGGGGAGCTGGTGGGCTGCCGTCTATGGGGTCGCACAGAATCGGACACGAGTGAAGCGACTTAGCAGCAGCAGCATGATATCCGCAAAGCAAAACTTACAGTAGACAAAAGAATCTAAGCATACAACTACAGAAAACTGTCAAATCACAAAAGGAGAGAAGGGAGCAAGCCCAAAGGAAAACAGCCAGAAAACGGTAGTAAGTCTGTATCTATCAGTAACTATTTAACTATAAATTCTCTGATCAAAAGAGAATAGATTAAAGCCAAGATCCATCTGTAGGCAGCCTACCACACTCCGCTCTAAGGACACACACACTGGAATGGAAAAAGATAGGGAAATCAAAAGAAACCTGGAATAGCCATACTTAGACACAATAGACTTGAAAACAAAGACTGTAATAAAGGACAAAGAAGGCCATTATATACTGATAAAGGGATCAGTCCACAAGAGGATATAACATTTGTAAATATAAAGCAAATATTAACATTATCTCAAGGGAGAAGGAGCAATACCATAATGGTAGGAGACTTCACTATCCCACTTTCATCAGTGAATAAATCTTCCTTTGACAGAAAATCAGTAAGTAAACATTGGTCTTAAATGATGTGTTTGACCAGATGGACTAAACAAGCATAAGTGGACAGATCACATGTCAGGCCACAAAATAAACAAGTCTTAATAAATTTAGAAGACTGAAATCATATCAAACATTTTTTCTGACCACAGAAATACAAAACTAGAAATCAATTTCAAGAAAACTGGAAAATTTACAAATATGTAGAAATTAAAACATACTACTCAGCAACCACTGAGGTCACAGAAGAAATCAAGAAGAAAAAAACATCTTGAAAATGGCAATGTGGTTGACTCTTCATATCTATGGGTTCTGTATTCACAGATCCAACCAACCATGGATCAAAAAAATTCAGAAGTACCAAAAAGTTCCAAAAGGCAAAATGTGAATCTGCCACATGCTGGCAGCTTTTTATATAGCATTTACATTGCATTCAGTTATATAAGTAATCCGATGAGCAACTTCACTTTCACTTTTCACTTTTTCATGTATTGGAGAGGGAAATGGCAACCCACTCCAGTGTTCTTGCCTGGAGAATCCCAGGGATGGAGGAGCCTCGTGGGCTGCCGTCTATGGGGTCGCACATAGTCGGACACGACTGAAGTGACTTAGCAGCAGCAGCAGAGGTGATTTGAAGTGTATGGGAAGATGTGCTAGGTTTTATGCAAATACTACACCATTGTAAATAAGGGACTTGAGTATCCGTGGATGTTGGTATCCACTAGGGGTCCTAGAACCAATCTCCCATGAATACTGAGGAACAACTATACAGCAAACCAAATCTAATGGGATGCAACAAAAACACTTCTGAAAAGAAACTTGTAACAATAAATACCTACATGAAGAAACAAGAATGATCTCAAATAAACAGCATAACTTTCCACCTTAAGGAGCTAGAAAATGAACAATCTAAGCCCAAAGTTCTGAGAAGGCAATGGTACCCACTCCAGTACTCTTGCCTGGAAAATCCCATGGATGGAGGAGCCTGGTAGGCTGCCGTCTATGGGGTTGCACAGAGTCGGACACAACTGATGCGATTTAGCAGCAGCAGCAAGCCCAAAGTTAGTGGAAGGAAATTTCAGAGCAGAAATAAATGGAGACTAAAAAGACAATAGAAAAGTTCAATGAAACTAATAGCTGTTTTTTGTTTCTCAAAAGATAATAAACCTTTAGCTGGACTCACCAAGAAAAAAAGGGGACTCAGAAATGAAGGAAGGGACATGATATTCAATAACATGGAAATACAAAAGATTGTAAGAGACTTATATGAAACACTATAAGGCCAGCAAAATGCACAACTTAGAAGAAATGGATAAATTCCTAGAAACACAACCTTGTAAGACTGAATCGTGAGGAAATTTAAAAAAAAAGGCCAATTACTGTAAAGGAGATTGAATCAGTAATAAAAAAAATCTAGGACCAGATGGTTTCACTGGTAAATTCTACCAAGTATTTAAAGAATTACCTTCTCAAACTTTCCAAACTCATTTTATGAGGCCAGCATTACTTTTTATACCAAAACCAGACAAGGAAACTACGAAAAAGAAAATTACAGGCCAGTGTCTCAACATAGTTGTGAAAGCCTTCAACAAAATATATGTGGTGTATATCTTGTATATATACATATATAAAAGAAGGCAATACTGCTATTTGCAACAACACAGATGGACCTTGAGGGCTTCATGCTAAATGAAATAAGAGGTAACTGTACTAGCTACTTATGAAAAGTGAAAGTGAAGTTGCTCAGTAGTGTCTGACTCTTTGGGACCCCATGGACTGTAGCCCACCAGGCTCCTCTGTCCAAGGGATTTTCCAGGCAAGAATACTGGAGTGGGTTGCCATTTCTTTCTCCAGGGGATCTTCCCAACTCAGGGATTGAACCTGGGTCTCCTGCATTGCAGGCAGACTCTTTACTGTCTGAGCTACCAAATCCCTATCTCACTTATATGTGTAGTTAAAAAAACCCCCACTGAACTCACAGATGCAGAACAGTTTGTTGGTTGCTAGAGGTGCAGGGTGGTGGGTAGGCAGAATGAACATGGCTGAAAGGTATAAAATTACAAGTAAACCCCAGGGATGTAATGTACAGCGTGGTGATTATAAGTTAACAATACTATATATCTGGAAGTTGCTAAGTTCTCAAAAAAACCTGTTAACTGTGTGTAGTGATGCGTGTTAATTACTGTGGTAATCATTTCATAATATAAACATAAAATCATTATGTTGTATGCCTAAAACTAACACAAGATGATTAATTATACCTTAAAAGTTGAGATATTAAATACATATTAAGGTGCTAAATATGTGATAGTATGTTATGTAGCAACAGAAAAATAAATGGATCCCAATCATAATTTGAGCAAGCTTTTAAAACAGAATCTGACAAGCTGATTCTAAGATTTTATAGAGAAATGGAAAGGAAATCTTGGAAAAGATGACAAAGTTGTAGGATACACAATACCTGGCTTTAAGATGTATTATAAAGTCACAGTAATCAAACAGTGTAGTATAAAAATAGGGGACATACATACTGAAAACCCAACTGATTTTCAACAAAGGCATGCAAGCAGTTCAATGAGGAAAGACTTTTCAACAAATGCTGTTGGAAGAGTAGATACCTACTTGAGGCGGAAAAAAATCTCAATCCCTACCCTCACACTGTAAACAAAAATAACTTCAGGATGGATCACAGACCTAACATAGGTGAATATGCACCTGACTTCCAAGTAGGGAAATACTTTCTTAGATACAGAAAGTCATAACAATAAGATAAATTGCTAAGATATAGTTCATCAAAATCAAAATCTTCTGCTCATCAGAAGACCACTAAAATATATGCATAACTGATTAACTTTGCTGTACACCTGAAACTAACACCACATTGTAAATCAACTCAGATAATACACAAGAAAAAGAATTGGGAAGCCACAGTGGGAGAAAATATTTGCAAAATAAATTTGATGAAGACATATCTAGAACATACAAATAAAGAACTTAGATAATAAGACAATCATCTGGTAATAATAGGAAAGGAACAGCCTTTTCAACAAATGGTGCTGAGACATCTGGTCATCCACATGCAGAAGAAGGAATCGGGGTCCCTACCTCACATCATACACAAAAAAGGATTGAAGTCATAAATATAAGAGCAATAACTATAAAACTCTTAGAAGGAAAAGTAACTGTAAAACCTTTGTGATCCAGGATTAAGCAATGGCTTCTTAGACATGACACCAAGCAATCAAAGGGAAAAAAACAGATAAATGGGACTTCATCAAAATAAAAACCTGAGTACATTAAAGGATACTATCTAGAAGGTATCTGAAAATCACATATCTGATAAAGGACTTGTACTTAGAATATATTAAGGATTCTTATAACTCAATGAAAAGATGAAATACCCAGTTAAAAAATGGGCAAATGATTTGAACAGTTCTCTAAAGAAGATATACAAGTGGCCAACAAGCCCATGAAAGATGCTCAGCATTATCATTAGGGAAATGCAAATCAAACCACAGTGGAAACCACTTCACACCTACTAAGTAAGTAAGTAAAGTCACTCAGTCGTGTCCGACTCTTTGTGACCCCATGGACTGCAGCCCACCAGACTCCTCAGTCCATGAGATTCTCCAAGCAAGAATACTGGAGTGGGTTGCCATTTCCTTCTCCAGGGGATCTTCCCGACACAGGGATTGAACCCGGGTCTCCCGCTTTGGAGGCAGACGCTTTAACCTCACACCTACTAGGGTGCCTGTAATCAAGAAGGCAGACAATAACAAGTGTCGGTGAGGATGAGGGGAAACTAGAACTCTGTGCTGCTGGTGGGAATATGAGAGACTGCAGGTGCTGAAGAGAGCAGTTTGGAGTCCAAGGAACAGCAAAAGGCCAGTGGGCTGCAATAAGTAGAGGAAGAGGCTGGGCGCCTTTCTGTCTTTTCACTTGCAATCAAAAGCTCCACCTGCAGAAGGGAGCCAGCTACACTGGAGGTGGATGGAAAGGACCTGACCATGGACTGGGTGACTGGGGGTATCCAGATTTCCATCCTGATCAGCTGGTTGGATGGAGCTGCAGTTTACTGAGGGAGTAAAGGAATGCAAGAACAGGTTTTGTGAAAACCGGGAAGAGTGTTTGGCAGGGGCTTTTAGCTTCCTAGCTAGGGACTGCATTTCCCTGTCTCCCCTGCAGTGTGTGTGGCCACGTGAATAGGTTCTTCCCAATGGAAAGCGGAAGGGTTATGTGCTGCTTCTATGCAACAAAAATGAAACTTGGAAGGAAAAATGGGAATTTTCCAGGTCTCTGGAAACAAAAATTTTTATAATTACTCTCCTGAGTTACGAACTAAAACAATCTCCATTTTAGCAGCTAGCTATAGTTTTAATGAACTGGTTAAAAAGAAACCCATGTGACTTGATAAAATACATTCTGGTTGGAATCCATGATGCTGTTTGGTCAAATAACCTTTGTCACCATGGAGACTATTCAACCTGTATTTTAGTTTGTTGTTCAAATCTGACAGGTTCCATGACGCACAAAATGGAACCACAGCAGAACACACTGTAAAGCTGTGTCTGCCCTGTGGGTCCCGTGCCCTGAGAGTGAGTGGATGACCTGGTACTCACCTGCACGTGCTGCTCATTGCTCCACTTCTATCCGCAGGTACTGGGTACAGTCAGAGGTTTTTTTCAGTTGATCCAAGTTTAATCTTTCTGAACACATAGGACATGTGCTTTCAGTGCTTAACATGCTGTTTGGGGAGGGAAAGGCAGAATAGATTAAATATATAATATTCCTTTACCTTTGGGTTATTGTGATATGAAAAACAGCTGTTCCTTTCTATGTCTTAATACACGTTCATCACACAACTTAAGAATTAGGAACATTCAGTCTTATGCAGTAGTCCCTTTAAGGAAAATGTTCTCAAAAGTCATAGAAGATTCTCCCAAGAAGACAATTTGAGTCTTTAGAGATTTTTAGGAACATGAACGAATAAAGAAACCTCAGTAGAAACTGGCTGAATAAAAGGTCTATTTTTTGATAATAAGTCTGTATGACTAAGTGAAATGATACAACTTACACCTTGAATTCTGAGTACAGAGCAGGGAAGTCACAATGTGGACACACCGTCCAATCATCCTTCAACATATGTCGACCCTGGAAATAGCACATTGAAGAGTAAAACTCATCTTTATTGTTCAAATTTCCCCTGTTACTCAATTACAATACATGGTTACAGTTAAAAGCCAAACTTCTAAATCATGATGTAATGATAATAATAGGTGGGTAACTGATTAAGAAGAGATGACATCAAAAGGACTAAAGCCAGATTTTATCAAATTTGTGTATAAAAGAATAATCTTCAGTATTGTGAAATTACCTAAATTTATTTTCCTTTAAAATAAAGCTTATATTAGTCTAGTGATGAACAAACATTTTAATACTTTCTAATAATAGGTCTTAGTTTTAAATAGATGGGGACAACAGTGGAAACAGTGGCTGACTTTATTTTTCTGGGCTCCAAAATCACTGCAGATGGTGATTGCAGCCATGAAATTTATAGACGCTTATCCTTGGAAGGAAAGTTATGACCAACTTAGCATATTCAAAAGCAGAGACATTACTTTGTCAACAAAGGTCCATCTAATCAAGGCTATGGTTTTTCCAGTGGTCATGTATGGATGTGAGAGTTGGACTATAAAGAAAGCTGAGTGCCCAAGAATTGATGCTTTTGAACTGTGGTGTTGGAGAAGACTCTTGAGAGTCCCTTGGACTGCAAGGAGATCCAACCAGTCAATCCTAAAGGAGATCAGTCTTGGGTGTTCCTTGGTAGGACTGATTTTGCAGCTGAAACTCCAATACTTTGGCCACCTGATGCAAAGAGCTGACTCATTGGAAAAGACCCTGATGCTGGGAAAGATTGGCGGCAGGAGGAGAAGGGGACTACAGAGGATGAGATGGTTGGATGGCATCACTGACTCAATGGACATAGGTTTGAGTGGACTCCAGGAGTTGGTGATGGACAGGGAGGCCTGGCGTGCTGCAGTTCATGTGGTCGCAAAGAGTTGGACATGACTGAGCGACTGAACTGAATAATAGGTCTTAATATTAAAGTTTATAATAAAAACCACCACTTAAATGCTACAGCATGCCAGGTATTGAATTAAGGCTTCATATTCATTCTCTGGTCAACCTGCAGTTCATCTCAATAGACAAGAGATTATGATGGAGGGACCTAGTGAGGTAAAAGGCAAATCGCACCAGGTTATACAGCGAGTATGTGGCAGAAAGAGGATCTAAGCCCAGGACCATCTGATCTCCAACTCTGGGCTCTCCTGCTCTGCAGGGCCTCACACTTACTTAGGTTATTATATGCCTTGAATACAACTTTCAACTTTGTTGATCATGCAATTATATGCTAAATGTTGCAGGAAATTTGAGAAGATTATTTCGGAAGGAAAGAATGTGTTAACACATCAAGTATTCAAGCGAGCTATAGATTATGCAAAGAAAGGGAAATGATAAAGAAACTTACTGTTGCAATGCAATATGGGATGTTATTTTTACACCCAGGACAGAGGAGTTCACACTCGGGAGAAGAAATTCGCAGAAGGGACATGGGGTTGTGGCCTCTTCTGTCTCAGATGTATCAGGTCTCCTGTGAGGAAGCATCACATGAAGTGCGCCTGTTTCTTCATAAGCAGGTCCTGAGACTAGAGATACAGGCTGGAGACTATGGGCCCATGCTCCAGCCCAGGGAGGAGCAAGAGGAACGAGCACGGCTCAGACCACAGCATTACATGGGCCACCTCTGGGGGCGGGGGGCGGGTGGGTAGAGGCCACAGCACAGGGTGTGCAGAAAGCATGGCTGGGTCTGGCTGTATCCTGTCTCCCAGATCACTGGAGCAGTGAGCCCGCTACTTCGCTTTGTGTTCTGAAGTGGTAAAGGCTCTCCAGGGCTGCGCAACACAACTTCCTGTACTGGCAGCAGTGTTCTAATTGTGCACTCACCAATATGGTAGCTAGGAGCCACACAGAGCTCTAAGTGCTTGGAATTGGGTAGTGTGAGAAACTTAAATTTTATTCACTTTTCAATGTAAACAGCCATATGTGCCAGTGGCTACCACAGCAGACCTCACAGCTAGAGGGCACTCATGCGTGGGGCGAGATCCAGTGCCTCCCCAAACTGGCACCCAGGCTGGTGTGGCACAAAACTGGGGGTGTCTGTGCCCCAGCATTTACTCCCCGCTTCATTTCCCATGCTGGCAGGCATGCCTGGTCCTGATGATTTGCCCTGAAGCTCCTTAGGCTTATCGGGAGTGGTCCGTGTAGCCCTATCCAGGTGAGAGTTGTCTGCCGTGAGCCCAGCTAGCAGTCAGTAGTACCTGGTTTCCCTCTGCTGTTAGTGGCGCAGCCTTCATGCTTGGCTGACATGGGAGTTCTGGGTCAGCAGACAGGCACACCTGAGTTCCCTGGCCAAAATGGGACTAACAGGCACCCTAGATGTCATCACTGCGGCCCCAGAATTACCACGTGATTGCAACTACCTTCTCCTTTTGTAAAGATGAGTGCTACGTTCCCCGAGTTTTCCTCTAGAGAGTCAGATCACTGTACGCTTTCTGAAGTGGGGCTGTGACTTGTGTGCCCTTGGAGCTACACAGGCTTTGGAAATGAACTCTCTTGGCAATAGGCTGTGTAATCACCAAGCTGCTTACACTGAGAAGCATTCACTCTTTGTCCTTCCGTGGCCAACAGGGTTTGCTGCCTACCTAACAGCCATCCTGGCCAGCAGAGCTTCGTTTTTACTCAGCAATATGCTTCACAGCTCAAGGGAGCCACGCAGCAGAGGACTAGCCAGTAAGAGGTAAAACGCAGTGTCCTTCCTAACTAACAAGGCAAAAACCTTCTCGTCTTTGGATTTCCCTACTTCTTTCTTCCTGCCTTGAACAGGGTACGTGATGTCAGACAACCACAGCTGTGCAGCTGTGAGGCGGGAACTTTTTTTGTTTGCAGGATAGAGGTACCAGCCTGGGACTGCAACACCTTGTGTATGAGTCAAACAAATCCGGACTTATTCAGGTCGTCGCTGGGTTTCCTGCTCCTGGTAGCTGAGTACAATCCTACTGCTATCCCCAATCTGTGTTCTTATCCAGTCCACACATTAGTAGCTATGTTCTGAAAAACATACTTGTGATTTTATGGTAAGAACAGTTGTCCCCACGTACCTGACCATCGCCTCGATCTTCTTTTTGTATTTGGCGTCTATCTTGTTGCGGTACTCAGGCCTCATCAGCATGGCTGCGAAACTGAAGGCCGAGTTCTTCAGGCCAGCCCTGTGACACTCGATCACAGTGGACGTCAGGATGGGTACGATGTCTGCAAAGCAAATGGAGGGGCACTGGCGTGATGTCAGGATCGCTTCTCTCTCAATCTGCCTCTCCTGGCAAAGAACCTGTGATGGACTGTTTGAGGAGGAAAGGGCACAGTGGTGGAATTGGGTGTCTTTCCCCTGGTGATACTGTGTGTTGCTGATAACATGGGGCCCCACACTCCCTTGAGGTAACCTTTGGCATGTTTCCTTTCCTGCCTCGAAGATAAAAGTTCTGCATTTGACAGGACAGCTGATGAATGAGTGAGAGATTAACAATTTTATGCACTAACCTGAGTGCATTTGTTTCTTCAGGACAGATACCTAGAAGTCGAATTATTGGCTCAAAGAGCATAACTTAAAAAATACACACACAGGCACGTGCACGCACTCAGTGCAAATTGTCAAACTGCTTTCTGGAAAGACAATGTTTGTTCCCACCAGCAATCAGGAGAGTGCCTGTCTAGCACAGCCTTTGCCAGCCACATATAGTTATTTAGTCTTTTTCATGTAACAAAAATGAACTCCTTTAAAGAACGGGGTGAATTGTGACCTGTGAGCTAAATCTGGCCCTCTATTTTTGTATGGCCCATGGGCTTTTACATTTTTAAATGGTTGGAAAAAAAATCAAAAGAATAAAAATCTGTGACGTGAAAGTCATAGGAAGTTCAGATTTTAGTGTCCAAAAGAATGAAGTTCTGTTGGAACACAGCTGTGTTCATTTACGTATGGTTCACGCCAAAACGGCAGAGACTGGCCCACAAAGCCTTCGATATCTGACGCTTTATAGAAAAAATTGACCCTGTCATAGAATATGACAAAATCTAATCACTGATAAATGTTATGATGACATGTCTTAGAATATTGGGACCGCTTTCAGAGGCAGGACCTACAGTGGTTGAGAACACAGAGTAAGACTTATTAGCTGACTGGTATGGTCGTGGCCAAGTGCCACCTCACTGCTTTAACCCAAGTTTGCTTATCTATAAAGTAGAGAAAATAGGACTCATGTGCAAACTGGAGACTGGTAGCCTGAAAAAGACCTGCTTGAACCTGGGATCTGGGAGCTTGGATTTTGCGAACATTCCCACCATTTCCAGAGCAGGGAATGAACGGTTCCCTGTGCCTGGCCTCTGTACAGTGGGGTTTATACTGAGCATCTGCTTTCTGGGAGCCAAGACTGGGTACCTGTTCATCAGGGGGTACCTATGTATGACATGTCTTAGAATATTGGGACCGCTTTCAGAGGCAGGACCTACAGTGGTTGAGAACACAGAGTAAGACTTATTAGCTGACTGGTATGGTCGTGGCCAAGTGCCACCTCACTGCTTTAACCCAAGTTTGCTTATCTATAAAGTAGAGAAAATAGGACTCATGTGCAAACTGGAGACTGGTAGCCTGAAAAAGACCTGCTTGAACCTGGGATCTGGGAGCTTGGATTTTGCGAACGTTCCCATCATTTCCAGAGCAGGGAATGAACGGTTCCCTGTGCCTGGCCTCTGTACAATGGGGTTTATACTGAGCATCTGCTTTCTGGGAGCCAAGACTGGGTACCTGCTCATCAGGGGGTACCTATGTGGCCAGCCCCTCAAGGTCACCCCTGGGCACTGAGTCACGCACACCCCAGGAGACACACTACGTGTTACCTGGAGGCGCTGAGTGTGTCTAGTGTGACAGCACAGGGTGGGGGCTTGGGTGCTGGCACCTGACCCCCAGGCCCTGCCCCTCACTTTTTCCCTTTCCTGGTTTTGCTTCATATCCTTTCCTCATATAAATCTGAACCTTTAGCACTACTCTGTGTTGAGTTCTATGAGTCCTCCTTGTGAATGATCAAACCTGGGGGTGGTCTCGGGAATGCCGGTTACACTTCTTCATGGGGTGGTTGTGAGGATGAAATGACTCACTACATGTAGAGGAGAGGCTGGCAGAGTTAGCGAGGCTCGATCCTAACCATGCTACACTCAGGCAGAATGCGGACAACTGGCTCCCTCAGGACTCACGTGATGGAAATTTGCTGATGTTGTTGGCCACCCGGATAAGCATACGTGCCCCTTTCATATGATCTCCATTTTTCACGTGAATCTGAAATAAGTGACACATCAGACTCTTAGAGACTTTTAACACTAATTCAGTATACTCCAATTAAAAAACAAAACACTAATTCACCTTTTATTCTCCCAAATAAACAACTCAGTTGTGATCCTGAACAGGGTGGTCACGAGATTCTTGCAGTCTTACTTTCATGAGGTCTTACTTTCTTGAGGTTTCTCCCTTATTTCTCCTTCTGGCAGCTGCTGCCTGGCCTCACGGCCTTGCCAGCCTCACCCTGCTCTACACTCTGCTTTTTACTTTGCTCTAGATCACGCAACATCTTTTAATGGCCTTTATTGGGGAGCTTGAGTAACAATAACAACTTTACCAACTTGCTGTGAGACCTGAAGTCTGAGCTAGTGAGGCAGGAGGAGAAGGGGTGGCTGTTTCGAGAAGAAGGTGCTACCTGTGAGAGGCAAAGGGGCAACGATGGCTGGAGAGCCTGAGCTTAGGTAAGCATGAGTGGGGTGTGTGATGCAAGGAGGTGGTCCTCCTGGGATGACATGAGGCTGGGGAGTTGGCAGGGCCAGACCGCCATGTTGCTGCTGTTGTCCAGGTGAGAGGAGGCGGCCCTGAGAAGGTGGGGAGTGGGGATGGAGAGAAGCAGACAGACGGAGAGTCAGAAGCGGTGCTATTTGGTGAGAAGGTGAAGGGTGAGTACAGAGTACTCCCAGCTATAACATCCATCAGGTCTGAGCAGATGATGATGGTGTAATTAACTGTAAATAACATTGCAACATAATTAATAAATATTAACTGAACCTGAAGTTGCCTTCCACTGACTCCCTGGGCCTCAGACTGCCCAGCTCAGCCATCCATGTGCAGAGGTCCCAGGCTGTCCTTCAGCTGGAGTTCCTGTCCCAGCTCTGGGAGGAAGCAGCCACCAACGCCAAGTCTCCCATTTCCCCTGAAACATGGATGGCTTTCTCCAGCCCTTTGTGTCAAAGAGGCCTGTGACACTTTTATATCAGTTCTTACTTGATAAGGTCTAATAGTTTCCCTTTTGAATGCCAGATGCAGTTAAAAATCTTGAATATATCTGGTGCTGGGATAAAGGAGTAGAGTGGAGGGGACAAGTTACATGGGTGCTCTTCAGTGGTGGGTGGAGGGGGAGGACGTCTGTCCGGGGGGAGTGATGGGCCCACTCTTAGAGCCAGAGGAAAAGACGACTCAAGAGCCATCCCTATGGCTTTTGGTGGGAGAAAGCCCTGTCCCGGAGGGCTTCTAACAGGAACCCGTAGTTTTTGTTCCTGTCTTCCACCAACTTGTTTCTGTCCTCCCCTCCAGGCCCAAAGGCTCTGTTTTGCTGGGTTCTGTGCCTCAGCACATCGGCACTGCCACTCATGTCTAAGCCGAGAAAGTCCTCCTTCCCCATTTCTAGTCCTTTCTGTACAAGAGCCCTCCTGTGGCTCAAGAGGAGATGTACTCCTGGTGGCTGCAGGTTGGAATTCTCAGATTTCCCTTACAATAGGAACTGTAGACCTGTGGGGGTTTCCCTGGTGGCTC
This sequence comes from Aepyceros melampus, assembly GCA_006408695.1. Lineage (NCBI taxonomy): Eukaryota > Metazoa > Chordata > Mammalia > Artiodactyla > Bovidae > Aepyceros > Aepyceros melampus. The sequence goes on along the minus strand of SJXQ01010822.1, from coordinate 92,197 downwards.
AGACACTAAGTAAAGAATCCACCTGTAATGCTGGAGACTAGGGTTCGATCCCTGGGTTGGGAAGATCCCCTGGCGAAGAGAATGGCAACCCACCTCAGTATTCTTGCCTGGAGAATTCCATGGACAGAGGAGCCTGGCGGCTATGGTCCATGGGGTTGCAAAGAGTTGGACATGACAAGCACAGCACAGTAGACTTGTGGGACCTAAAATGGTAGCCATAGTCGCACGTCACTACAGTAAAAACTAAGATTATAAAAATTTAAAATGTAGTTTATCAGCTGCATTATGTGGAATTCAAGTGCTCCATAGCCAGGCTAATGGATATAGGACACATCTATCACTGTAGAAGTTCTATTAGGCAGTGCTGTTATAGGTCACAATTAGTATCTAAGTCATTCATAACATGACTGCTATAACATAGGAAGCTTCCGAATTGAATACACTCTTGTGGACTGGCCTGAAAACCAACTTTGCACTAAAATGGGAAGACGTACTTTGACATAAATCAAAATTTGGACAAGTACGTAAGTTGGAGTCTACCTGTATTTTTACAAAGATATGCGTGCATATAAAATGTTATATACCTACACATACGTTATATAAACTGTACAAAGAAGTATTTCAGGTTTGCATATTCTGTTTTTACTAAAAAATCACTAATTAAAAACAGACAACTGGACATAAATATATTCTTAATTTTTAAAAAATGGCTGTGGTTTAGTTGTTATGTCCGACTCTTTTGCGGCCCTATGGACCGTAGCCTGCCAGGCTCCTCTGTCCATGGAATTTTCCAGGCAAGAATACTGGAGTGGTTTGCCACTTCCTTCTCCAGGGTATGTTCCTGACCCAGGCATGTCTCCTGCATTGGCAGGTGGATTCTTTACCACTGAGCCACTTGGGAGGCGCCCCCAAAATGGTGCACACATGTATTTAGAAGCATGGAGGATATAGTGTACAACAGTGTTAACAACTTATATGTGATGATGGATTTAAAGAGGGAAAATTATTTTTCATTATATTTTTCTATATTCTCTAAATTTTCTCAGTATTATTTTATATTCAGATGAAGCCTGAATAGTATTAAAGCACAGTGGAATTGTATAAAACTCATTACCCTACAATTCATAAACTAGGAAACTGGTTAAACAAAAATGTTTTTAGTAAATTTTTTTTTTTTTTGACAAAGTAACACATTTATCTGCTTCAAAAGCAAGACAATATAAAAAGATATTCTATATGGAGGGACCTGTTCTCCCTCTTGTCCCTTGACTGGGTTTAGTGCTATGCTTTGTCTCTGCCTCAATCCCTTTAGGAAACTATTTTTCCTAATTTTTTTTTTAAATGTATTTCTGATTTTACTTGGGATGAATATATATATTTATTTTTTTCTGCCTTTTTGTACATAAAAGGCAGCGTATTATATAATTATTCTGTATTTTGCATCTTCAGTTAACAATATAGAGATCTGGGAGATGGCTCCAACCCAGTGGAGGGGTGCCCAGCTTATGTCCCACGTCACCCAAAGGCCTTACCCTCACTAGTATGTAACTGTGCAGAATCATGAGGTTGGTGGCCATCTCAGAGGGAATCTTGATCTTCTGAGATTTAAGTTCTGCATACATGCTGAAGAGAACGTCATGTGCATTCCGATAGTTTCCTTGAAAAGAGGTGGTAAACAATATTACTGCAAAGGATGAAATCTGAGGACTTTCTGTGGACCACCATTTAACAGGTGGATTTTGTCAAATTGTCTTAAGTTATTAATAAAGAATGATTTACTTAATTCCATGTTTTCTGGAGCATGCTTCTACAACTTGTTTGGGGAGTAAACCATGGCTTCTGGGGACCCACCTGCAGACTGCTCTTCTCTGGCGATGATGATGGCGGTCCGGGCGGCTTCTCGGTACTGCTTCAGGGCCATGTACAAGCGGAACAGGTACTTGGCATCCTGACATACAAGCCATTAGAGAAACATCACATTCTGCATTAGCTATGCGGGAAAATACCTAAAATTTTGCATTTTCATTTAGGATCACATTTACTTTCTAGGTGTCAGTCACTCAATTGGACCTGACTCTTTGTGACCCCATAGACTGCAGCCCGCCAGACTCCTTTGTCCATGGGATTTTCCAGGCAAGAATACTGGAGTGGATCGCCATTCTCTTCTCCAGGGGATCTTCCTAATCCAGGGATTGAACCTGGGTCTCCTGCTCTGCAGGCAGATTCTTTACTGACAGAGCTACCAGGGAAGCCCTTCACTTTCCAGTAGCTGAGTATTAAAATTGTTTTTTAAAAACCCAATAAAGAGGGTTTTCCTGGCAGTCCAGTAGTTAAGACCTCATACTTTCACGGTGGGGGGGTGGGGGCATGGTTTCCATGCCTGGTTGGGAACTGAGATTCTGCATGCCGCACAGTGTGGCCAAAAAAAACCCCCAAAATAATTTAGCTTGTGTTAAGAGGCCATTTTTAAAAAACAACCTTTTCTTTTTTTAAGAGTCTACAAATAATTATTTATCATATATTTATTCAGAGTTTAATATGTGCCAGGCAGTATTCTAAGTACTTGAGAAATAACAACTCTATTAAATCCTCATACCCTCCCTGGGAGGAAGGTGTGATTATGTACCGAAACAAAGCACCTCTCCCAAGCCAGGATCTGAACCAGCGTCAGAGTCTGTGATCGTAACCCTAGTCCACAGAGTTCTCTCTCGTGTGCTTCAGATGGAAAGGTGTGCTGAGACAATGTACCAACTTCACAAAATTTCAAAAATTTTTACACCTATAAAAATTTAGCATGCTTCTACAACTTGTTTGGGAGTAAACCATGGCTTCTGGGGACCCACCTGCAGACTGCTCTTCCCTGGCGATGATGATGGCGGTCCGGGCGGCTTCTCGGTACTGCTTCAGGGCCATGTACAAGCGGAACAGGTACTTGGCATCCTGACATACAAGCCATTAGAGAAACATCACATTCTGCATTAGCTATGCGGGAAAATACCTAAAATTTTGCATTTTCATTTAGGATCACATTTACTTTCTAGGTGTCAGTCACTCAATTGGACCTGACTCTTTGTGACCCCATAGACTGCAGCCCGCCAGACTCCTTTGTCCATGGGATTTTCCAGGCAAGAATACTGGAGTGGATCGCCATTCTCTTCTCCAGGGGATCTTCCTAATCCAGGGATTGAACCTGGGTCTCCTGCTCTGCAGGCAGATTCTTTACTGACAGAGCTACCAGGGAAGCCCTTCACTTTCCAGTAGCTGAGTATTAAAATTGTTTTTTAAAAACCCAATAAAGAGGGTTTTCCTGGCAGTCCAGTAGTTAAGACCTCATACTTTCACGGTGGGGGGGTGGGGGCATGGTTTCCATGCCTGGTTGGGAACTGAGATTCTGCATGCCGCACAGTGTGGCCAAAAAAAACCCCCAAAATAATTTAGCTTGTGTTAAGAGGCCATTTTTAAAAAACAACCTTTTCTTTTTTTAAGAGTCTACAAATAATTATTTATCATATATTTATTCAGAGTTTAATATGTGCCAGGCAGTATTCTAAGTACTTGAGAAATAACAACTCTATTAAATCCTCATACCCTCCCTGGGAGGAAGGTGTGATTATGTACCGAAACAAAGCACCTCTCCCAAGCCAGGATCTGAACCAGCGTCAGAGTCTGTGATCGTAACCCTAGTCCACAGAGTTCTCTCTCGTGTGCTTCAGATGGAAAGGTGTGCTGAGACAATGTACCAACTTCACAAAATTTCAAAAATTTTTACACCTATAAAAATTTTTTGAGCCCATTTTCCACTCCTATTTTAACTGTAAACAATTTCACTTGAAATTGAAATACTTGATACCGGTTTGCTGATTATCAGAATAAGTGGATATAAGGTGAGGGGGTTCGGCAAGTTTAACCTGTGCCCTCTGGCAGGTTCCCTGGGCCTCCCTGGGTCTCAGTGTCTTTATATCTATAAAACACAGGAAATGGACTCGTGGATCAGGATGGCCAATCCTCTCTAGGAATGACTTTCAGCACCTTGTATCCAAATCAGTTACAGTTGACCCCTGAACAATGATGGGGTTGGGGTGCTGACCTCCACAGAGCTGAAAATCAGCGGGTAGCTTATGGTCAGGCTTCTGTGTCTGTAGTTCCTCCATATCCATGGACTTAACCGACTTGGGATCACGTAGTACCACAGTACCTACTGTTGAAAATAATCTATATGTCAGCAGATACACAGTCCACACCCATACTGTTCAGGGTTCAACTGTACCCAAGTACAGACTGATTCCCTTCAACACCAAAGCAAAAGGGAGAGAAAAGGCTCTGGGGCGGCAGTCTCGAAGGAGTCTGTCCTTATCAGGACTGAGAGAAGACCAACTTCTGCACAAAACCCAAGAAAGTCACCTATTTTGAAAACATGTTCTTAATGATATCCGCTTTATTTTTGGTGAGTTACTTTTATAGTAAATAGGATTTTTATTAATTCCCATAATTTTTGAAATATGAACAAAGTACATTGATTTTGGAGGATTAGTGCTAACTCATGATTTTAATAGGCATTTTTCAAAGTTCTAAGAATAAATAAAACTCTACCACGTTTGAGAAAAATGGTGGGTGGTGAGAATTGTTACCCAGAAGGGCATGGCATCACGGGGGGTGATGCCAATTTCCAAGAGTGAATGCACACAATATCTAAAATGCAGGCTCTGTCTAGATGATCTAAGGCTGCATGCAGAGAGAAAAGTCTGCACATCTATGATGCAAAAGTGATAATAGATAAAACCAGTGCATGCATGTGGGCTCAGGAGCTTCAGTTGTATCTGACTCTTTTACGACCCCATGGCTGTAGTGTGCCAGGCTCCAAAACAGGGCGGATAAAAGTAAAAGCACAACTAGGAAACTTAAGAATCCCAGTGGAGAAAACACTTTAGTACCTTGGGCATGCCATCACTCTCTCCCATAAGATGGTCTATCAGTTGACTGGTCAGCAGTTCATCTTTGGCCTGACCAACCTGTTTAGGAAAAGAAAGAAACAATATGTTCAGCATCTTAAACCTAGGAAGGGAATGGAAAGGAAGGACAAAAAGTCTTCTGCTGAGGAGACAGAATTTTAAAAGTGTGTAAAAACACCTATAGTCAAGTGCCTGAACCATGATGTAAGCTTGGGGTCTCTGTCTTCATTCATTTGTGGGTGCATGCTAAGTCGCTTCAGTTGTGTCCAATTCTTTGCGACCCCACGGACTGCAGCCTGCCAGGCTTCTCTGTCCAATGGAGTGGGTTGCTGTGCCTTCTTCCAGGGATCTTCCCAACCCAGTGATTGAACCTGTGTCTCATGTCTACCTACATTAATAGGCAGGTTCTTTACCACTAGCACCACCGGGGAAGTCTGTCATTCATTCGTAAATTCTCCATGAATAAAAATCCATCCTTAGAACTCTAGCTTTTCTAAGCTGCTGTATCAAAATACTGTAGTATTATTTTTACACATAGAACGTACTCCTTGGATGTTTCAATAAACACTTTCTTACGATGAGTGATTATGACATGCAAAGGATGCCATCTTGAGCATAGGAACTGGGCCATTCACAACAACGCACCCCTAAACGCTCACCTCCAGCAGCTCCCTGAAGACACATGCTCACTCGTGGTTACTTGAAATCTACAGTAGAAATGAAAGTATGGCCAAGGGATCCCAGAAGTGGGTGGGCAGCTGGGAGGACCTGCCCTGGAGATCCAGATTTCAGAGTCCACTCCATAAAGCTCAGAGTTAAATCACTGCTAGGTTGGGCAGTGATGATCAGGAAAATTATTTACCAAATTGGAGAATGGAAATATATTAGTTTTAGTTAGTAAGAATAATTATTGACAAGATTTGGAGGCTTAAGAGTCTTGTGTCTATGAAAAAAAGAGGTGAGCCAAGAGCCCAACTGGAGCTCAACCAAGGAGCAGGAAGGAGTCCTGCCCTCCTGTCACAGCAGCGATGTGGTGAGAAAAGCGACTGGAAAACGAAGGAAACTCATTAGGGACAGAGCGACAAGAGGCCTAGCTCACCACAGCTCAGGGAAAGTGTAAGACGTTCAGAAGCTCTCTGTGCAGCAGAGGGAGACTGTGAGCACAGAAGGGGTCTTCGTGAACCTTCGTGAATCTGTGGTAGGGGGTGGGGCATAGGCTCTAGGGCCGCCGAATTTCCACATGCTCCACTGCCCGTGGTCCTCACTGCAAGAAAGCTAAGCTTTGACCATGATGTGGTGAGAAAAGCGACTGGAAAACGAAGGAAACTCATTAGGGACAGAGCAACAAGAGGCCTAGCTCACCACAGCTCAGGGAAAGTGTAAGACGTTCAGAAGCTCTCTGTGCAGCAGAGGGAGACTGTGAGCACAGAAGGGGTCTTCGTGAACCTTCGTGAATCTGTGGTAGGGGGTGGGGCATAGGCTCTAGGGCCGCCGAATTTCCACATGCTCCACTGCCCGTGGTCCTCACTGCAAGAAAGCTAAGCTTTGACCAATCTGCTGTCTCTGCTCTGCCGACGGCTGTAAGGAAGGATGAAAAGGTAGAACTCATCAACTTCAAGGCCTTTGGGCGTGGCTTTGGGTGAATAAACCTGTATGAAGAAGTGGTTAAAGCAAAGGGCTTTGGAGTCAGTCTGCCTGAGGTCAAAAGGTCACCTGTGAGATACAGAGCAGGTCACTCTTGGGACCTCAAAGGAGATATATATAATACCTAACTCACACAATTGTTGTAAGGATTAAATATGTTAATACACAAGTAATCAAGTGCCAGATAGTGTTGTCAGAGAGACCAAACAACAACAAAAAAATGTGATGCCTAGTTAAGTTTGAATTTCAGAGAGTTGAGCACATCTGAAACATAGGATAAATGGAAAGGGCAGCCAGGAGAGAAGAGATGTAGCCACTCAGAATCAAAATTAAAAGCAGCACGGAGACAAGTGCTGAGGATATTTCCACTGAAGGGCGGTGGAGCCAGAGAAGGAGGCTGAGGAGGTCCATCTGAGGGGTAACCAGAGAATCAAGAGAAGCAGTGTGCTAAGGGAGTAGAAAAGTTCAAGAAAGATATGGTGTAAGAGTATAAAACGCTACCATAACATGGAGTAGGGTGCAGGCTGAGAAGAGACGTTTGTATTTAGCAAGAAAGAGATCAGTGGCGGCCCTTCAGAGAAGGTTATGATTGGTGAAGGCGAAACCTGGCTGCAAAGAGGGAAGCAGGCCCCCAACAAAGCTAACAGGTGCCATACAGTCCCGTCTTTCCCATCTGTATTTTTGGGTCCATGCTGGTAATGACTCCTAACCTGGGGTCCATTACAGCCCCCCTCCACCAACACAAACACCAAGAAGGTATTTCAGAACCTTGAGGGGTAGAGGGTGTGGGTGGGCGAACGATGAACATTTTAAAGATGTTCTCAAAGGATTAAGGGCTGTGCCTTTTGGTTGAGAATCAGCAGATACAAACACACAGGTTGTGAGAAAATGCATAAGTAAAGGTGATTCTTTTTTCAGGGGAGGGTTCTCGAGGTGGAAAGGAGAAGAGGGATAGGAAGGAAACTAACATCACCTACACAGTACTTTCAGAACTGGGGCCAATATGTGTTCATTCCAGTGAATATTGAGTGTCCACACTGTGCTGAACACTACAAAGAGATGGGCCTTTGGCCTAGAGGGACTATTAATTTGAAGGGGGTTAATTGTAGCAGTAAGTGAGGTTCAAAGTATTCACAGGATTCTAAGGAGGCTTAATTTACATCCAGAGGACAGTTCAGGAGGCATGTGAAGTGGGTCCTGCCTGCTGGGTAGGAGGCAAGGTTGCAGGGAGGAAGGTGTCCCAGGTGTGGGTAACAGCAAGAGCACAGTAACAAAGGGATGGGAGCCCTCAACTACTCAGGGGAAAGCGGCCAGTTGGGCTGTAGCACAGAGCACCGACCTAGGACTGTGATCAGGCAGTCTGGCTGGGAAAAGACTTGGGTTTTGGTCTTAGCTCTATTCCTCCATTCCTAGGTAGGTTTTATCATCTTCTGGGACCTTGGTTTCCTTGTCAGTAAATGGAGATTAGGTTGGATCATCTCCAGGGATATCTAAGATTCTTTTTGGAGTCTGCAAGTCAGGAAGAGAGCCCTCAGCAGGAATCACATAAGCAGGTCCCTTGATCTTAGGCTTCTCAGCCTCCAGGACTGAGTGAGAGATATGTCTGTTGTTTAAGCCGCTTAGTCTGTGGTATTTTGTTACAGCAGCCTGAACTAAGACTTTGGCCTGCTAATGTGATGATATAACAAGTACACGGCAATGGGACTTCCCTGGAGTCTTAACTCCAGGCTCTCAGTGCAGGGGGCCCAGGCTGGATTCCTGGTCCAGGAACTAGATCCCACACGCCACAACAAAGAGTTTGTGTGCCACAACTAAAAAAGATCCCGTGTGCTGCAACTAAGACCTGGTGCACCCAAATACATAAATATTTTTTTTTTAAAAGAAATCCATGGCATCATCTATGAAGTAGTGTTTCAAAAAAAAAAAATCAAATCTATATCTAATGAAATACCTAGATTAAATACCTAGTTAGTTGGAGGTGCAGGAGGTAGAGAAACAAAAGTATACCACAAGGATGCAATCAGCTAAATCTAAATGTCAGGAATTTCTCAGCACAAATAACCCATTTTCTTAATAAATAAAGTGACAAGGGGGTAGAAAGAGAGGGGAGAGGGGGAAAAAAGCAGAATGGAGAAGAAAGAAGGGGGAAGGAGGAAGAGAAGGAAGAAAAAAGGAGCCAGAAGGAGGGAGAAAGGGAGATGGGGGAAGAACAATCTTTTGATAGAAGAGATTTATGGTCCATGTAAACTAACTGCAATGCAAGGACCTTGTTTGGATGTGATGTGAAATAACCAACTGAAAGGCACTCATGCAACACTGGGGAAATTTGAACTCTAGCTGCATGTTTGAAAATATCAAGAGATTATTGTTGGAGAAACTGGAACTTTAATACATGGTGCTGGGATGTAAAATGGCATAGCTGCTTTGGGAAACAGTTGGCAGTTCCTCAAAACATTAAATGTAGACCTAACATATGGCCTAGCAATTCTACTATTAGGTATATTCCCACGAGAAATGAAAACACATGTCCACATAAAACCTTGTATACAAATGGTCACAGCAGCATTGTTCCTGATAGATCCCAAGAGGAAGCAACCCAAACGTGTAACCAGTGGTGAATAAAGACAAGGTAAACAGCATTCAGTGAGACATTATTCTGCCCTTAAGAAGGATAATATATCAATACGTGTTACAACAATGCTTCTATCTGATGAAAAGACAAGTATCCAGAATATATAATGCAATTGTACAAACCAGTAAGAATGAGATGATACAATTAAAAATTAGAAAAAAAGATCTGAAGAGAACTTTTTAAGATAAGACATGCAAACAGCCAACAAACTTGAAAAAATGCTCAATCTGATTATTCTTTAGAAAAATGAAATTAAGACCATAATGAGATACCACTATGTATCGATCAGCATAGTAGCAATGAAACAGATCAGTGCTGGTGAAGATGAGGAGCAACTTTTACATCGTTGGTAGAGTGAAACTGGTACACCTAGTGTGAAAAAAGTGTTTGGCAGTACCTACTATTGCTGACTGCCGCCATGAAATTAAAAGACACTTGTTCCTTGGAAGAAAGGCTGTGACAAACCTAGACAGTGTATTAAAAAGCAGAGCTATCACTTTGGTGACAAAGGTCTGTATAGTCAAAGCTCTTTTTTCCATTAGTCACGTACAGCTGTGAGAGTGGGACTATAAAGAAGGATGAGTGCCAAAGAATTTGAACTGTGGTATTAGAAAAGACTCTTGTAAGTCCCTTGGATAGCAAGGAGATCCAACCAGTCCATCCTAAAGAAAATCAGCCCTGAGTATTCATTGGAAGGACTGATGCTGAAGCTCAATACTCTGGCCACCTGATGTGAAGAGCTGTCTTACTGGAGAAGACCCTGATTCTGGAAAGGACTGAGGGAGGAGAAGGGGGAAACAGAGGATGAGATGGTTGGATGGCATCATTGACTCAATGGGCATAAGTTTGAGCAAACTCCAGGAGAGAGTGAAGGACAGGGAAGCCTCACATGCTGCAGTCCACAAGGTCACAAAGAGTCAGCCACAACAGGGTGACTGAACTTCAACAACTATTGCTAAAGATATACATATGTATTCTGTAAACTAATAATTCTACTCCTGGATACATACCCAATAAAACTGAGTGCTTATGTCCACACAAGGATACGAATAGCATTATGGCAACTTAACTCATAATATGCCCAAACTGAGACAACCTAAATGTCCATTAATAGAATAGTGGGTAAAGAAATTGTGATAGTCACATGGTGAAATACTACACAGCAACGAGTAGGAATGAACTACTGACACATGTGATAACACAGCTGCCTTTGCAGACTTACTATTGACTAAAAGAAACTGGATACAAAAGGAAACATGGGCTTCCCTGATGGCTCAGTAAAGAATCTGCCTGCCAGTGCAGGAGACACGGGTTTGATCTCCAGTCTGGAAAGATCCCACCTGCAGTGGAGCAACTAAGCCCGTGCGCCACAACTATTGAGCGTGTGCTCTTCTAGAGCCCGGAGCCACAACCGCTGAAGCCTGCCTGCCCTAGAGACCATGTTGTGCAACGAAAGAAGCCAGTGCAATGAGAAGCCTGCACACCACAACTACAGAGCAGCTCCCACTCATGACAACTAGCAAAAGGTCCATGCAGTCTGAAGACACAGAGCAGCCAAAAAAAAGATTGTGTGTATGGTTTTATTTACATGAAATTCATAAACATGTAAAACTGTAACAACGGAAGTCTGAATTGGGGTTACCCTTGTTGGGAGGCAAGGACAGCCCTAGTGGCTCAGATGGTAAAGAATCTGCCTGCCTGTGGGAGACTCGGGTTCGATCCCTGGGTCTGGAAGATCCCATGGAGAAGGGAATGGCAACCCACTCCAGTGTTCTTGCCTGGAGAATCCCGTGGACAGAGGAGCCGGCGGGCTCCATGGGGTCACAAAGAGTCGGACACGACTGATCGACTAACATTTCTTTTCTTTCTTGCTGGGGAGCACAGATTGGGAGGCAGCACGAGTGGGCCTTCTGGGGAGCTTGAGCTAGGTGGGGGTTACACAGGTGTACATATTTGAAAAAACTAACTGAATTGTATATTTAAGATTTTTGCATTTTACTGGATGCAAATTACATCTAAAAGAAAATCCAAATGTTTTTATCTTTCAGAGACAATTTTTGTATTCACAAACGAAATGGTATTTGTGATTTTTATGATATTTGTGATTTGCTTTAAAATAATACAGGGAAAGAGGGTGGGGGTAGGAATAAAATACGATGGGCCATGTGTTAGCTGTTGAAATGAGATGATGGGTACCTTGTTACACTGTTAGGTCTACTTTTGCAAATGTTTGGAAATTTCTTCAAAAAGTTTTTATTTTTTTCCCCATATTTAACAAATTAACTTTAATAAATAGTCAGGGTAAGTTATTTATTTTGTGCATGAAGAGATGGAGATGGAGAGAATTTAATTAACTTCCTTAACTGCTCAAACTAAAAAGTAACAAATGGAACTAATATTTGCATTTTGACTTGAAATCTAGAGTTCTTTAAAAAGCTAGCATTCTTGAAAATGCCATTACAGAGCTTACTTACAGTTTCAATGGCCATTTCTATTGCTGCATTATCTTCTGAGCTTGGACATTTCAGGAAGTGTTTAAGGGCCTGAAAGGAGAATTGTATAACAATTTAAAAAATGTCAGACTGCTTTCACAACAGGAAACACACAGCTTTCACACACACACACACAGTAATCGCAGTTTGTGAAAGTATCTCCATCTCAACCAGGAGCTTGCACCATATTGGGTCATGTAACACACACTTAAAAGGCTGAGTGTAGCTGAAAAAGAAGGATCCAGTCTGAAGAATCTAGTTCTGATTTCAAATGAAATAAGAATGAAAAATGTGCCCTCTTTAGATAGGAAGATGGAATTACTTTCATTGATTCGTCAACAAATCATTTACTGACAGTCTGCTGCTCTGAATATAAGGCTGTGCTAGACGCTAAGGAAAACGCCAGTTAAGGGGATTCTGCAGCCTGTCTTTTTGTATCATGTACAGTCTCACTGGGGGGATCTGTGTGATGTGATGACAATACAAAGAGCCAATCTTTTTTTAAGTTTTTTTTTTTTTTTTTTAATGTGGACCACTTCTAAAGTCTTCACTGAACTTGTTACAACACTGTTTCTGTCCCCCTGTCCCTCCATGTTTTGGTTTTTGGCCACAAAGCATGGATCTTAGCTTCCTGATCAGGGATCCAACCCACACCCTCTGCAATGGAAGGTGAAGTATTAACCACTGGATCACCAGGGAAATCCCCAAAACCAATTATTTTAAACCACAGTTGTCTAATTCCTAAACAGTATATCACCACAACTATGACGACATTTATGGCTATAAAGGCTTCAGAGATAAATGGGCAGTATTTTCTTTCCAATTTATTTATACACAGTATGTCCTTGTTGGTTACCTACTTAAATTTTTAAAATATAGCAGTGTGTGCAAGTCAGTACTAAATTGACAAATGAACAGTACTGCCAGTTGGTTTTATGGCTGGTGTGAGGAAGAAAGGATGTTCTTGAAGATATCACAGAGGAAAAGGACCTGAAGATGAACAGGTCTGTGGTTGGTGGGGAAGAGGGCAGAGAGGAGCCCAGTGGAGAACAAGGATGGAAAAGGCTAGTGGGATAGTAGGAGTCTTCACAGGAAAAAGCTAGATGCCACTCTGCGAGGTTCAGGCTGGTTGATCAATTGTGGAAAATCCAGCGAAGGAATTTAGATTCAAGAACAGAAGGGCCAGAATAGCAAATTGGTGGCCTGAACGCCAAGTTCACACATAGACTTATTTCTTTGGTCAGAGAGATGTTATACAAATATCTGGGCGTATATTTTAACACTGACCCAGACTTATGTTTATGAAAAATCCTATGATCTGAAACTAGTAGGCCCAAACTCCTGAATGGCAACACATTTTAAGGGTGAGTAGCAGCCATTTCCTTCATATGAGGTGCCATCCAGCAGTCCTGCCCTTCACTCACTGAATGCAAACCTTACTCCACAGCTTCACTTGTTTACATCCCTTGCTTAAACACCGTAACTCTGCTTTAGGGGTTCTTTGGCAGTCAAAGTCAGTACCATTTGGGGAACAAAACGAAGAATGATTTATAGAGAGAGAAGGTAAAAACAAGGAAAATAGGAAACAATCTAAAGTGAGGTAACTGGATTATGTGGATGGTGGTAAGAACAAAAAAGAGAGAGAGCTGTGAGAGAGGTTACGAAGGCAGCTGTGAAAGAGGTGACTGGATGTGGGAGAGACTGGAAGATGTCTAGGTTGACTTTCAGATTTCAAAGCTGGGTGTCTAGAAGGCGATGGCACCCCACTCCAGTACTCTTGCCTGGAAAATCCCATGGACGGAGAAGCCTGGTGGGCTGCAGTCCATGGGGTCACAAAGAGTCGGACACGACTGAGCGACTTCACTTTCACTTTTCACTTTCATGCATTGGAGAAGGAAATGGCAACCCACTCCAGTGTTCTTGTCTGGAGAATTCCAGGGACAGGGGAGCCTAGTGGGCTGCTGTCCATGGAGTCGCACAGAGTCAGACACGACTGAAGCGACTTAGCAGCAGCAGCAGGAGCATACTATATTTTAACACGTTTCCCCTAATTTCTGTGGAATCCAAAGTATGTTTTCTTCACAAATACTCACTCGTGAATACTGGCCACACAGCAAGAAGAATTTTCCGGCCTGAAAATGTCTTTTTTCTCCTTCAAAATATAAAGCTATGCTTTGATAGTCCTCATTAGTGGTATCTTCAGAACCTACAACGGAAATCACAAATTAATTGAGTAAAATATCTGAGCATAAGCTGTTTACTTCTCATTGCTAATTCAAAAACAAGATCTAAAAACAGGTGATCTAAAAAGAGGCAATTAAAATCCGTTAACAGCAAATATTATTATCAGTGTCTTTTTCCTCACAAAACACATTCACCTAATAACCTCACAGATAACTGTTCCACCTTCTTTTCTCTCTAAACAGCAATCAGGAGAGGAAGCTAGGAGGCTTTGTGAGAAGCTAGGTTATGGTTTGACATTACCCTTAGAGACTTTTATCTTTCTTTAAAAGTTTCAATCTCATTTCCTAAAACAACAGGAACAATCCAGGATTTCCCTAGGGTTTCAAAACAACTGGGAGCCAAGTTAACCATAATGCACACGCAATCCATCTCCTTTCCCGGTTTCTCCAATGCCTGGTTTAAACAATAGTCTGTGTGTATTTGTCAGACAGGGAAGATGATACTCAAGTGGATAATAGATGCTATTAAAGATAATTACTGTTTTTCCTTTTTTACTGTTGTTCTTTTAGTTTGAGGCTTAAACATATTAAGCACAGACGACCCCAAAGCTGCTGGAGTTCCAATTCATTGTTTACATTCATTTTACATTTACTCATGGGAGGTGGAGGCCCAATAGGGCACCAGAGTATGAACAGCCTTGTATTTCCAGACCAAGGCAGATTTAGAGTTTATAAAAGAAGAGAGTAAAGAGAGATGAAGGAAAGTGTATGTTATGTTTGGGGACTGGAGGGCCTGTGTATTTGTGTGTGTGTATCGGATAAGCCACATCCTTATGAAATTAGAAAAACTTAAATGCTTTAGTGCAATGATGACTTGTAATGTTAGGACAGAAATATCATCGGCCATGTTAAACATTAATAATTATAATGTGACCTTTATCTGTACTTTTTTTCTTTAACTCTTTATATTTCCAATTATCTGAATGACTTTTGAAGATATTACAAGATGCTTTTACTTATTATTTCCCTTAAAGACTGAAACAAAAATTTTCTTACGAATCCTACCATCATTTCTTATGGTCATTTTCTGAATTTTAAAACATGAAATAACATAGAAGGACAAATATTATAATTCCACCTATATAAGGTGCCATGAATAGCCAAATTCATAGAGACTGAGAGTAGAACAGTGTTACCAGGCTGGGAGGTGAGGGGAATGGAACCGTTGTTTAATGAGTAGAGTTTAGGATGGTGAAAAAGTTCCGGAGGCCAGATGTGGTGATGGTTGTACAACAATGTGAACTTACTTCGTGCAACCAAACTATGCACTTAAAAATTATTAAAATGGCAAATTTATGTTTTGTATATTTTACCACAGTAAAAAAAAGAGAGAAAAATCACACCACAACTAATGTTATATATGGCCCATGAAGTGAAAAATCTGAAAGTTATTTCAGTAAGTTCTAAGAATAATTACAAACAGGGGAAGATAACCTATAAGCTGGTATTCTCAGAATATAAAATTTTCTTTTAGACTTTCAAAATCTTTAAAAACCACATCTTATATTCTTAATTTACAACTCAATTTTAAAATTTTATGAACACAAATTACTGTTTCAAAAGTCACTCTGCATTTCCTATTACTTTCGTTTTGGAACCTTCCTTTACCACTAGTTGATCGGCAGGAGAATTTGGGAAATCTGGCCTCCTGTGGAAGTTACCTGAAACACCGTAATTTTTCAAAGTGGTCTGATAGTTCCATCTCACCTTGAAGGTGAGAGTAGGGATCTTGAAACCTAACAAGTAACATATAGTTGTACATGTGTCTGTGTACAAATGGAATGGTGTGTGTGCCTGTGTACAAATGGTGTGTGTGCATGTGCATGTGGATGTAGCCAAGCTGATTATTAGACCAGATAAAATCTTTAAGAGAAATTGGGGAAAACAATGATATTTACCAACAATGTCTGCGTAGATTTCCATTTTGTTGTGTTGCTGAGCCAGTGTGAAAGCTTCATTGTTACATTTGGATATAACAAGAAATTGGATGGCAGACCCGTAGTCACCGAGCTGTAGAAAAAATCTAAAGCAAAGAGTACTTTAATTAGCTTGACTCATTTAAAAGAAGTCTCATTCACAAAACAAAATCTTTTTCAAGCCAGAGAAACCAATCCAAAGTGCATATTGGGTAAACTGTAGTTCTATACCATGTGTTTATATTCGGTAAACATACTCTCATAGTTGACCATAACAAACAGTTGCTGCTGCTGCTGCTGCTAAGTCACCTCAGACGAGTCCGTCTCTGTACGACCCCATAGACAGCAGCCCACCAGGCTCCCCTGTCCCTGGGATTCTCCAGGCAAGAACACTGGAGTGGGTTGCCATTTCCTTCTCCAATGCATGAAAGTGAAAAGTGAAAGTGAAGTCGCTCAGTCGTGTCCGACTCTTTGCGACCCCGTGGACTTCAGCCTACCAGGCTCCTCCATCCATGGGATTTTCCAGGCAAGAGTACTGGAGTGGGGCGCCATTGCCTTCTCCCATAACAAACAGCCCTTGAATCTAAACACTTAGAAGATATAATTTTGAAAACAAAGAATAAATATTCCATTTGAAATGACTTTTTTGACAAGGGGAAGTGGGGGCTCTCTTTAAAGCCTAGTTTTTGGAAGTCCAAAAATAACGCATTACATTACCTGGCTACCATCTTGGCTCCTTCCAGGGACTGGGTCTCTCTGACAATACTGACAGCCTTTTCTGGATTGTTGAGGTGGTCCAGGTAGATGCGGATCACACTGTTCCACTGTTTTGCATTCTCATAAGCCACAACAGCTTCTTTGTATCTATAAGAGATACTTAGTTCAAACAAACTTTTTCAACTCTGTCACATTTGGGAGAAAAATGTCAATAAATGCTTGGGATATTGTTTTTTTTTAATTGATGGTGGCTGCTCACTTTTCTTGTACTTCTTTGTTTTTTATCAGAAAGAATACCATGAACCATTTCATTAAAATATGAGGTTTTTAGAGGTTTGATAAACTACCAGTAAAATACCAATAATGAACTGTGTTTTCCCATCTGAATCATACATATATAATTTTTTATATTTTACTGTTTTGTTAAAGTGGAAATATTATAACAGTAATATAGGCTTATTTTAGCAAACAGAAAATCAGGAATTTTTCACAATTACAGATACAATTTAACAGTAATCTATAAAATCATTGTGTATTGACCTCTAGATGGAGCTCAAGACTTCTGTTCATCTCCATGAGCTCTCTAGCTCTTTCCATTTTAATAAGACATTTAGTGTGTATCTCTTTCTTAAGGTTACTTTTCTAAAAGTAGAAGGAAGTAACCTTTAAAAATTTCTTAATACATATTGCTAAATAACCTTCTAAAGACTTTAGAAATTTACAGTTCTATTAGTCATGCATAACAAGTGCTTTTTGACAATATGGTTATTAGTTTAAAATAAATCTTTTCCCAAGATAAGTTAAAATGATATGCTGTTGCTTCAATTTAATTACCATTAGTGAGATGGAACTTTTTCGTGTGTGTATAAAATATAATTTCATAACTGTATTTCCTCCTCTGGCACTCCTTGTCTTAGCCCATTTCCTCCCAGTGCATCTGAGTTTCTTATATTAAGTTCTAGAAAATCTTTGTCTATTTAAAGTGCCAACAATCCATTGTTATACTGTAATACTGTTTTTCAGCTTCAACAGAGCAGCCATGAAATTCATGTTTCTTCACTTTTCTTTGCCCCTGTACGTTATCCTCCTTAATAAAATGACTATTGTCTAATTTCATTTTCATGCCATAATTATATCAAAATTTCAACTTCTAGTATTTAACCTTCAAATAAAAATGAGATTGTAGTCCACATATAAATACATAAAGGACTGGATGAACTATATAAGGTATGGGGAAAACTTAATAGCCTGGCACTTCAAGCCAGGTGAGGGTAAAGATGTTTTCTGCTTTTGCCTTTCTTAAAGGTTGCAGATATCCACAATTACTGTATAAAACATCCTTTTAGATTTGTGTAAAATTGAGACATTGTACAAACCTTCCATCTGCTTCTTTAGCTTTGGCATACTGCAAGTGAATCTTTGGAGAAGAAACATGAGGCAGAAGCTCACCAACTTTTGCCCTAGAAACGTAAGTCGAGGAGAATAATGTCAGCACTACATCTGCTCCAAAAGTAGCTTCCTACAATCAGATGTTCATTTTTAGGATTCAAGAAACAGTTATCACGATCTTAAAAAAATCTTGGTCCCTACATGAAAAGATTTAATTGCTTTTTCTCAGGCCCCTGACCCCACCAGCCCACCCTCTGTGGGAAAATGAAGGCTAGTTCATTGACTCTTTGTGGATAATAGGGGTTTTTTATTCTAGTAATTTATCTGATCAGGTTATTGCCCCATATTAAACCAAGAAAATGTGCTGTTCTTTGGAAAAAGAACTATTAAGATGAACTAATCCGTAAAGAAAAACAGGAAATGGAGGGAAGGCCCAGACAAAGGCAATAGCTGCACAGTTGGGAGGAGGAGCAAGAAAACCAGAGGGGAGGGCGTTGACACACACTGCTCAGAACACACTTTACAGCAGATTCTTACCAGTTCTTACAGCGGATGTACACAGATGCCGCTTTGTCATAGTAGAGACCTTTTTCATACAGTTGAGCTGCTTCTGAAAATTGCTAAAATAGTATGAGATTATCAAAATACTCGTTTAATTGTGTATGAGACCTCATAAATATGTATTCCCAGGAAACTCTACCTTCATATTCTCCAGGATGGCTCCACAGTCTCTTTTAAGGACCCTGCTAGGGTGCTTGAGGGCTTGGTTAACCCCTCGGCGGATGTCTCCCATTCTTATGGACATCTGGGCCATGCCAGCCAGGCACACCTCATCGTGTTCCTGAAATTAGAAGGCAAATAACTAATAAATCACACCCTAGCTTAAAATGATGTATTTTATTTTTATTTATTTCTTAAAAGCTTTTTATTTTGTACTGGGATATAGCCGATTAACAATGTTGTGATACCTTCAGGTAAATAGCAAAGAGACTCAGCCATAAACATACGTGTATCCATTCTCCCTGAAAGTCCCCTCCCATCCAGGCTGCCACATAAATTAAGCAGAGTTCCGTATGCTATAGAGGAGATTCCTGCTGGTTATCCATTTTAAGTATAGCAGTGTGTACATATCTGTCCCAAACTCCCTAACTATCCTGTCCCCCCCGGTCTTTCCCCTGGCAACCATAAGTTCATTCTCTGTGAGTCTCTTTCTGTCTTCTAAGTAGTTCATTTGTAAAGATGATGTATTTTAGCCAAACAATTTAAATCTAAAATGAGCCTAAAGGTTATGGTTTACTTTCAATAGTCTTTGCTGGCAAGTCTAAAGATTCTGAAATAATACTGAATCTTTTTTTAAAAAAAAATAATCTGTTACAAAGTCATATTCTTTTCTTTAGAAGCCTACATCTTTTCTGCTCAAGGCAAAATTTGTACTGCACCTTTGTCATAATACCTTGCCTATCTTTGTAGTCTTCTTGGTATAAAATTTTATGTGAGAGGAAATACACTGGGTACATAGCTACGCTACAAATAAAATTAAGAGAAAAAACATTTATCAAATTAAAGATTACTAGGCATGATGAAACATAAAACCTTTACTTATTAGTGACAGAGGATCTGAGTTTTATATTTTATTTAATTTTAAATAACTTAAATGGCCCCATGTGGCTAGTAGTGACTGTATTTAATAATATAGTTAAGAATGAACTAAAATAGATGCAGCCAAACAAAGAAATTGTCAAAACTCCAAGAGATAAATGAGCAAAGGATTTAATTAGGCAATTCATATTAATTAAAAAAACATACAATTGGCCAATAAATAAATAAAACACACTTGGCTTCACTAATAATCAAACACACACACACACACAAAATTAAATACCCTTTTTTTTAAAATGCTGATCATTGGTAGAGATTGGTAGTGTAGCGAATACGGGGGAAATGAACACTTTCATGCACAGCTGGATGAATTACCACAAGTTCTTTGGGAGAGCAATCTAGCAATTTAAAGAACTGAAAGCACACATTTTATGACGTAGAAATCCCACTTGTAAGAATATAACCTGCAGAAATACTATCTTAAGTAACTAAGATACATATATTAACACTAGGCAGAATATTCACCACAGTGTATTTGATAGAAATAAACCCCCAAATAACTATAATTATCGATAAAGGACAGAAATGGTATGGACCTAACAGAAGCAGAAGATATTAAGAAGAGGTGGCAAGAATACACAGAAGAACTGTACAAAAAAGATCTTCACGACCTAGATAAACACAATGGTGTGATCACTCATCTAGAGCCAGACATCCTGGAATGTGAAGTCAAGTGGGCCTTAGAAACCATCACTACGAACAAAGCTAGTGGAGGTAATGGAATTCCAGTTGAGCTGTTTCAAATCCTGAAAGATGATGCTGTGAAAGTGCTGCACTCAATATGCCAGCAAATTTGGAAAACTCAGCAGGAGCCACAGGACTGGAAAAGGTCAGTTTTCATTCAAATCCCAAAGAAAGGCAATGCCAAAGAATGCTCAAACTACCGCACAATTGCACTCATCTCACACTCTATTAAGGTAATGCT
>SJXQ01010822.1:21142-68124 GCA_006408695.1 Aepyceros melampus | reverse complement strand
AACTGTGGTGTTGGAGAAGACTCTTGAGAGTCCCTTGGACTGCAAGGAGATCCAACCAGTCCATTCTGAAGGAGATCAGCCCTGGGATTTCTTTGGAGGGAATGATGCTAAAGCTGAAACTCCAGTACTTTGGCCACCTTATGTGAAGAGTTGACTCATTGGAAAAGACCCTGATGCTGGGAGGGATTGGGGGCAGGAGGAGAAGGGGATGACAGAGGATGAGATGGCTGGATGGCATCACAGACTCGATGGACGTGAGTGTGAGTGAACTTTGGGAGTTGGTGATCGAGAGGGAGGCCTGGCATGCTGCGATTCATGGGGTCACAAAGAGTCGGACACAACTGAGCAACTGAACTGAACTGATAGTTATTTGAATTCAACAAGGAAGTGGATGAAAAAAACCTTGATACATCTAAACAATGAAAGTTTAGAAGCTCTTAAAAAATTAAAATGTTCATACGTATTGACTTGGAAAGACCATAAGGCAAAATGCTATTTTTCTTTTACAGAACAGATTCTCAGCTGATCTTTGCTAAGAGAATGGAAGTGAATGATTTCATTTTTAGTAAAAATACCTATTGTATACATATCTATATGCTTAGAAGAGATTCTGGATGGAAATATATAAGATCATGACCAGTAGTCATCATTAAGGAATGGGTTTGGAGGAGAGAATGTTGAACTATCACTTTGTAAGGTTAACAGACTTTGGTGATTTTTCAAATTGACTCTAATGACATTGTTGTCACTTTTGTAATAAAAGGCTAGATATAAAACAGAAAATAAAAGGATTTTCAATCTTGATATCACCTAAGGAAAATATAAATTTTTATAGCAAAGTTTAGCTTCTTGAGTTAAATTCTAGGATGGTCTGGGACAAGAGAATGGACTGGAATGGTGGGTAAAGTATATGCTTACCAGGTTAATCATAAAAGATACAGCATGAGTAGTAAAATGGCAGAAAAACCTTTATGGACTGGGAATTCACTTTCAAAGCCGTTATTGAAACGTTTTAAGAGTGAAATGAAAAGCCTTATGAAAATAATAGCTAGCCTGTAAGTGGAAAGGGATACAAATTTTACTCCCCATGGACTCTCAAAACAAAGCTTTTTCAGACAGATAAAAATATTATCAATGTTATACCCAGTATTTATAAGTGCAATATGTATTGAGAGAATCTGTGTAGAAATTAAGGAAAATACTGGGGATGACAGCATTAAGGGCCCTGATTCTTATTCTGATAAAAAGTATCATGTTGTTTGTTTAGTCACTAAGACGTGTCAGACTCTGCAACCCCATGGACTGTAGCCTGCCAGGCTCCTCTGTCCATGGGATTTGCCAGGCAGGAATACTGAAGTGGGTTGCCATTCTCTTCTCCAGGGGCTCTTCCTGACCCAGGGATCGAACTCTTGTCTCCTGTCTCCTGCATTGGTAGACAGATTCTTTACCACTGAGACAGCAGGGAACATAAATGATACCACTCCCTCTTCCCATGGTGGATGCTAATATGGATCTGCATATCTAGAAGTCATATTTATTACCTCAATTCATTCTTACTGCTTGGAACAGAATGGATCAGTGATTGCTTAGTATCCATCTGGAGATCCATTGTCCTTTAAGAAATTATCTCCTCCAAAATAAATTAATCAGCTCTGAAAAATCAGCTTAGACCAGTCAACCTCCTCAGCTTCACTCAATTTCCTCATCTGTTGGTTACAAGGAATTTGTTGGACAGCCCAGAGCTTCACAGTCAGCAGTGTTCCTACGTGGGAATTTCTAATGCTGCCGTGCTATGCTTAGTCGTGTCTGACTCTTTGCAACCCCATGGACTGTAGCCCACCAGGCTCCTCTGTCCATGGGGATTCTCCAGACAAGAATACTGGAGTGGGTTGCCATGTACTCCTCCAGGGAATCTTCCCAACCCAGTGATTGAACCCAGGTCTCCTGCACTGCAGGTGGATTCTTTACCATCTGAGCCACCAGGGAAGCCCCAAATACTGAAGTGGGTAGCCTATCCCTTCTCTAGATCTTCCCGATCCAGGAATCAAACCAGGATCTCCTGCACTGCAGGTGGATTCTTTGCCAGGTGAACTATCCAGGAGGCCCAGAAATTTCCAATATTTGGACCCAATTACATCAACACAGATAGAGATGTCTCCTGATGGTTCCTCCTTCAGGAACCTGAGGTTTTCCTTGAGCAAGCCCAATTAAGAGATGCTAAAGGAGATGAGCCCTGGGTGTTCTTTGGAAGGAATGATGCTAAAGTTGAAACTCCAGTACTTTGGCCACCTCATGCGAAAAATTGACTCATTGGAAAAGACTGATGCTGGGAGGGATTGGGGGCAGGAGGAAAAGAGGGCGACAGAGGATGAGATGGCTGGATGGCATCGCTGACTCGATGGACATGACTCTGAGTGAACTCCGGGAGATGGTGATGGACAGGGAGGCCTGGCGTACTGCGATTCATGGGGTCGCAAAGAGTCGGACATGACTGAGCGACTGAACTGAACTGAAACTGAGACTTGGGAACTCTCACTTTATTTTTATGGTATCTTAGTTCATGTACTTTATTTATTTTGGAACTCTCATGTGGCTCTAGCTCATGATTCTAATGTCAGACTGGAGAGCTAATCCTTCCCACAGATGTCAGATGGGTTCTTCTTTGGTCTAATCAATGTCTTGGATGTAGAATGAAACAGACTGTGGAACTGAGCAGAGGCCCAGGGCCTTAGAATCAAAATCAGCAGCTGGTGGGACTCCTCTGGTGGTCCAGTGGCTAAGACATCACACTCTCTATGCAGGGGTCCTGGGTGCAATCCCTCCCTGGTCAGGAAACTAGATCCCGCATGCCATAACTAAGAGGTCACATGCCACAACTAAGACCTGGTGCAGCCAAACAAATAAATATTTTTAAAAAATCAGCACCTGGTAGCTACTGGGGTACTGGATAGTGATGAGCTATACCTAATTAGTTATGATTATCACAAGAGTAAGTCTCCTGATTTGGGTGTTGGGGTGCATACCTAGATCAGGACCCAGGGGTCAGCATAGAAACAGTAGTGAAAACTATGGAAACTGGTGGCTTCACAGTCACATGTTGAGCAAAAACGGTTAAAAAAGTATCAATAACATCAGACTTTCAACTGACTCAGCTCACCTGACTATGATGAGACAGTTTTTGAGGGTTTGCTACAAAGACTTTGATTCTCCTGAAAGGAGGAACAATGGAAGTTTTCTGGATAGTTCCAGAGCTTCCTCAAGTGTTTGTGCTCTGACAGCGGAGGGTGGGTCATCTCCACGTGCAGTGACCCTCTTCTCTTTACTCTCAGCCCCAGTCACTCTCAGGACAGAGAGGCAGGGCCAGGGCACTGAGGCCTCCTCTCTTGAGTTATGCACTAAGAATCCTATTTGTTCTTTTCAACATATTGGATTAACTTTGTAAGAGGCAGAAATGTGATAAATTTAGATTAAGATTGACTATGAAGAAATAAAATCTCAAAAAAGCTTTTATTTGCAAAATAGGAACTTTTAAATAAGGTATCCTGGTTAGAAATGAAAGAGTACTTTTTGATGGAGTAATTTCTACAACTATTATCTGTCAATATTCTCAATGACTATAAAGTCTATATGAAAATAAAATGGAACTACATAAAAATGATTTTTAATGTTAGAACCATATTTTCTTTGTTCAAGAAGCAGTGTTTTTCCCATTTTATAATTTTTGAAATGGAATATATCCTATAATAAATTGTCCAGTTATGATGTAGTTGTCATTGCAACTACATATACTTGCCAACTTATATCTGTCAATAAATGATTCAATTCTTGTCTCTGCAGGTATCTGCATTAGTGATATTAACCACAACTGAATGTGAGTTTAAAATTGGATCCTGAAATCCCTCTAAAAATTACACTTTTAGGCAGAACTGAGGTAAAAACGTATAGTCTGTCAATTAAGACTACTGACAGTTAAGACTGTCTAGCAATTAAGACGGAGAAGGTAATGGCACCCACTCCAGTACTCTTGCCTGGAAACTTCCATGGACGGAGGAGTCTGGTGGGCTGCAGTCCATGGGGTCGCTAAGAGTCGGACACGACTGAGTGACTTCACTTTCACATTTCACTTTCATGCATTGGAGAAGGAAATGGCAACCCACTCCAGTATTCTTGCCTGGAGAATCCCAGGGACAAGGGAGCCTGGTGGGCTGCCATCTATGGGGTCGCACAGAGTTGGACATGACTGAAGCGACTTAGCAGCAGCAGCAATTAAGAACACTAGAAATTTCTAAATCTCTCAGAACAGATTATGGCATTTTCAAAGGTAGGCAAGATCTGTGAAGCATATTCATCATGCATCAGCAGGGCTTATTACTCAAGCACTGAAGCTTCACCTTGAAAACCTTCTGGCTTGATTTGCAACATGAACTGATGAATTTTTATCCATGTGCAATTCAATCTTAAAAAGCAGAAGTACGAGTTGAAGCAAATAGAGTTGTAGAACAAAGCCCGGAATCTTTCACCATGCCTTGAATTCACACTGCAAATCCTCAAAGTGTTCAAAGAGGCCAAGGTCATGATTGTAAATTAAGAAAAGCAGAGTCACCTTGACACTATGTGTAACTGTTGTTGGCCAAATGTGTTTCAAAACAATATTTCTCAATTCAAAACAATTCTAAATATGGAAAAGGCTTAGACCCAAACTGAGATTTTGCTGCTGAAAGGGAGTGGATAGATACATGGATAAGACTCATTAGTTAGAATAAAACATTTTTGGATGTATAATTAATATGTTTTTTTTCTACCTAAGAAGCCTCTATTAAATCCATGGATTTAATTATTAAATCAATGGCCTTATAATGAATAGCAGTTTAGAACTGATAATATTCAATAATTAGATACTGACTGAAACATATAAAGATGAGGACTTACGTGAATTCAAGCTGAATAGCATATTCTTTTGATATAAACGGTATTTGGTCTGGGGCTAAACGTTTTGCCAGTTGTAGAGCACTGTCCCAGTGCTGCAAATCCCTTCTCATCTATTAGAAAGAGAAAGATATTAATTTCAAATAGCAAGTTATTCTGCACAGTTACCATATAGTGCTGGTTTTAATAAAAGTGATTACACTCCCTGGTGGCTCAATGGACCACTGCCGATGCAGGGGACACGGGTTTGGTCTGGGATGATCCTAAGTGCTGAGCCACAACTACTGAGCCTGTGCCTTCCAGGGCCTGTGGCTATTACAATGGTTCATGGCCCTCCAAAACTCAATCTTAAACAAAATCTTATTCTCTTTAGTATTTAATTTGTCTCAATAGGAAAAGGGCTTCCCTGGTGGCTCAGAGGTTAAAGTGTCTGCTTCCAATGCGGGAGACCCGGGTTCGATCCCTGGGTCAGGAAGATCCCCAGGAGAAGGAAATGGTAACCCACTCCAATATTCTTGCCTGGAGAATCCCATGGACAGAGAAGCCTGGTAGGCTACAGTCCATGGGATCGAAAAGAGTCGGACACGATTGAGCGACTTCACTTTCACTAGGAAAAAATTAAATTGAATTAAAATTAATTCAATCAACTAAATTAAAACTAGTATTTCTTCTCAGAGGGGAGATGAAAAAGAAAAAGTTGAGAAATACTTTACTATAGGAATCAATCTTATTTTCTGAGAAAATCTGAACCTGTATCATGAGATGAATAGTAGCAAACATAAATAAAATGTGAACATATCTTTCTCCCTGGCTCCTGAGGTCTTTTATCTGTGTCTGGTGCACATTTCACAATCCCAAAATTGTATGTAATTATTTTCTATTGTTAGGTTAATCGTGTTCCCATTATGGCTTGAAACTGTAATTATCTTTCATTTTTTGTCTGGCTACTGATTGCAAAAACTGAGAAACATCTTTTTACTATTGTGATTATGTAACTATTACTCACTTAATACCATTGTATTATGATTGGTCAACAGAAAAATTATAGAATTCTGTATCACAAAACTACCATTTAGTAGAAAAACTTGTAATTGCTTTTTAAAATTCATATGCATATCTGAATTACCTTGGAATTTTTTTTGAAAAATACAAATACAAATGCCCAGGGATTGCTTTTTTTGCTAGAGCTCCAGTTTCTAATGAACAGCCATGTTATGGGAGAATGGCATTGAAACATGTATATTATCATATGTGAAATGAATCGCCAGTCCAGGTTTGATGCATGATACAGGGTGCTCGGGGCTGGTGCACTGGGATGACCCAGAGGGATGGGATGGGGAGGGAAGGTGGGAGGGGGGTTCAGGATGGGGAACACGTGTACACTCATGGCGGATTCAAGTCAATGTATGGCAAAACCAATACAGTATTGTAAAGTGAAATAAAGTAATTAATTAAAAATAAATAAAAAATAAAAACACCTGGACTATATGAGGATCTTTCATTTTTATCTAGTTCGTTTCATTTTTTCTATTTCATATTCAGTGTTCCCATTTCATTTTGTTTGTTTTCCAGTTTTCCATCTTTTCTTTTTTTGGATGTTCTTTCTCAAGAATAGTAGAAAAGCTTTTTTAAACATATATATATATATTTTAAACTTATGAATTTTTGCCTAACTAAAAAATTGACATTTTGATTCCACTTGTATTTCTTAGTATGAATAGAATGCTAGATTTCCAAATAAAAAAACAGATATGCAACAAGCAACAAAGGTTTACTGTATAGAACAGGGAACAGTATGATGTAATAACCTATACTGGAAAATAATTTCAGAAATAACATGTATATGTACAACAATCAGACACAAAAAGAATTCTACTTTTTGAAATTGCCAGTTTTTCTAAATGTCCTATGGACATCTAATAACATATGAGATACAAAATTTTAAATATATTTGTGTAGGATATGATTAGGGCTTCCCAGGTGGCGCTAGTGGTAAAGAACCCACCTGCCAATGCAGGAGATATAAGAGATGTGGGTTCGACCCCTGGGTCTGGAAGATCCCCTGCAGGAGGGTATGGCAACCCACTCCAGTATTCTTTTTTTTTTTTTTTTTTTAATGCCATAAGTTTATTTACAAACATATCTAGGATGCTGAGTTCAAGGGACTGATCCTTTTAAGAGACTGCACCTCTTAATATGCTCCTCTTCCTATCTGTCTCATGGATTACTTTTTAAGCAGTTGGTGTCTTACTATAAAGAAAGGTGCAGCAAATCCAGACCCAAAGAACAAAGTCATCATAGCTAGTAACCTCCACTTGTTTTCCACTGAAAATGGTATATTCTTCCCTGGACCCTCCTCATAGTGGCTCCGACGAACCACAGAGGTTGTGAACCTCCGGATGCTCTGTCCCAATATAGCGCTGTTGGACGCTCTACAAAAGATCCAGAGACCGGAGGCAGAAGAAATGGCGGCTGCAAACCTACCGCTTCTTGCCTCACCCACTCCAGTATTCTTGCCTGGAGAATCCCATGGACAGAGGAGCCTGGCGGGTGCAGTCCAGTGGGTCACAAACAGATGGACATGACTGAAGTGACTTAGCACACAAGCACACAGGATATGAGTAACATAAATTAATTAAATATAAATTATATTTAAATTATTAACAACATCATTCAAGATGCTATTCTTTTTTCTGTACTTGATGAAAGAGTCTCAGAGAAATGTTAATATGTCTCACTATGATTATATATTGCTTCTTTTCCCTTTTATTTCTTCTGATTTTTGCTTTATGTCTTTTGTTTCTTTGTTGTTAAGTGTTTAATGGTTTATGATATCTATCTTTGTGAATTGTTCCTTTTATCATTAAAATATTCATTTTTGTTTCATTAAAATAAATAATAATAAAAAACCATTAAAGAGTAAACCATTAATCTTCTGGAGTTCATTCCTCACTTTATTCACCTTTTGTACAGAATTAACAATGGCTAACATTTTGCAAGTGATATTTTCTACTCTAGGACATTAGCCTATTTACTTTCCACAACTAGGCCTTTTGTAATGAGCTGTTCCTGTGCCCATTTTAGGGATCCAGAACTGAGGCAAAGAGAGGCTAGTTTTGCACACAGTCTCACTGTTACTGTGTGGCAGGGCTGAGCAGTAGGACTTTGCCTCCAACGTTTTTACTTAGCTAACCTGTCAGCCTTCAAAGTGAGGTTAAAGGAACAATGGGGTACAGTCACCTCTTCCCATTGTGAAGCCATCAGCTTAAATCCTTTACAAAGCCAGGAGCATGTGACAAGTGTCCACAGCTTACATGGCAGAGAGAGGATAACATCTCTGCCCTCGCTCAGGGAAGCCCTGTTCCTACTCCAGCACATACCAATCCAAGATCTGAAAATTTCTCAAGGTGTCCCCAGTCATCTCAAATAATACTGTGAGTGCATGCGTGCTAAGTCACTTCAGTCACGTCTGATTCTTTGCAAGCCCATGGACTGTACCCTGCCAGGCTGCTTTGTCCATGGGATTCTCCATGCATGAATACTGGAGTGGGTTGCCACTTCCTACTCCAGGGGATCTTCCTGACCCAAGGATCGGACCCACATCTCTTTCATCTGCTGTATTGGCAGGAGGGTTGTTTACCACTAATGCCACCTGGGAAGCCAATAACATTGGAAAACCATCTAATTATTTTTCTTAACATTCAGTTCACTTAAAATTTAAAAATGAAATTTGTATAGAACAATTTGAAAAAGAGAAGTCGTGAAATCAATAGCAAATATGCTTTCCCTATGTGGCTGTGGAAATGCTGGCTGAGGTGGAACAATGTTAGTGACCACAGCCACCATCTGTGTCTTTACAGTCAATGTGGCCCATTCCCAAAGATCTAATCTCATTCTTACGTCTTTACGCAACCCTATGGGCTACATATTATTATCCCTCCTTTAAATGGGATCTAGGGCACTGAGACATGGAATAACTTGTCCAAGGGCACAGAGAGATGGGATTTGAAAGCAGTCACGTCCAACTCTAAAGTCCACATTCTCAACTGCTCTTCTACACAGCCACAGCTCTCTCCTACCTTGTGTGGCCCTAGGCCCTTCATTCTGTTCTGGTCCTTCCCTCGTAATGCTCACCTCTGGGAAACTAGTAATGATACACAAGCCTTAGCCTATCCCTCTTCACACACAAGAGAACATCACACAGTAAATAATAAATGTGCCTCAGGTTTCCCATTTGGAAAATAGAGAAAATAATAGTATTATCTCATAGGACCGTTGTGAGGGTTGAATGAATTAAAATATTTATGTCAACACTTAGAAAAGTAGCTGGTACACGTAAGCACTCAATAAGTGATGGCTGTTTTCATTTGTACGTGTTTTTGTAAGTTACAGAATCTGTTCTCTTTGGATACACTCTGACTCTAAATTATTTGGTAATGTTCCAATACCATGCCTTTTACTGCTCCACAGAACGCAGAGTGAAAATACTTCTAAGGTTAATGAATACTCAGGGGTTCTTAAAGCTGAAGTCTGAGTTCAAGGAGGGGGAAGGCATGTGGTGCCTGGTGCTGAGAGATGTTAACTCTTTAAAAGAGGTCAGAGCCTCTTTGCGTGTTCTTTCCCTCATCTGCTGCCTTACCTCAAGGGCGGCAACAGGGCAGCTGGATGCCAGGTACAGGTCCTGAGCCAGGTTGAAGTCATTGCTGAACATGGCAAGATGTCCTGCCAGGAGATTGTAGTCCTCTATTCCCTATAAATAAAAACAGTTTTAATGAGAAGAAACTCAAGGGTTTAATTTTTATTTAAGGACTGTGCTTAGGAAGAAGTGGTAGTATCTATCAGTTTTTGAGCTAGGTAAGACTAACTGCAGAAATTTAAATGCTTGACTCAGTATCATTTAAATGCTAATCTGATAATTCCCATAAGATGCTTTTACCTTTATTTGTTCCAAGGACATCACCATACCAACGTTTCCAATAGTCCGATAAACACGGATTGCAAACTCCACTTCCATGTGGTGTAGACAGGCTTTGGCCAGTTCATTCCAGGCAGCCTGATCATTGAGAATCTTGCACAGTTCCCAGGCATCAGGAAACCTGGCATTTGAATATATAAGCATAATCAAGGAGCTCTATTTGTTTCCTACTAGGCAGTTTTTAGACTGTATGTAATTTAATGTTATGCCTTAAATTTTGCAAAAATAGTTTTCAATCTTTAATCATTTCTAAGTTATAAAAGAACTATATAAACTTTTCTTCCTTTTTTGTATAGATGTTTTTTCCTGAATTTATTGAATTAATCTGAGTCTACGCTGTGTAACCACCCTCCTTCATCAGTAACTAATTCTACTCATTTATTTTTTGGTTTGCTTGACACACATATGAAAATTATTTCTGCTGTCATATAAGTCTAATAACATTAGTATTCTATTCCTATAAGCTGGGAAATTTAAAATAGATCAGCCTACTATGGCCTGCTGCTTCCTGCTTTGGGAAATAAAGTGTGAGTGGAAGACAGCCGCTAGCTCGCCTACCCGTTCTGGCCTGTCTGGGCTGCTCTCACTCCGACAACCAACCTGGGTAGCTGTGATGGACCCTATAGCCCTTAACGCCTGAAATACCATTTTGACCATAACAGAAAAAGCTTGCTGACTTCTGGTTTAAAACTTAACTACAAATGTCAATGAGACTTTTTGTGGGACTCCTATATTAATGAATATGTCACCCTCCCCATCTAGTCATCAATCTAGTTTCCACCCAACACACACTTGCTGAGCACTGTTACGTGCCAGGATCTGTGCTTGGAACCAAGATGTAAGGGTCAAATGCAGTCGCTGTCCGTAGGTGGTCACACTTGGGGAAGGCAGAAGAGGCAGGTGAGTCAACAGAGGACTACGGCACAGTATGACAGAGGTACCAGAGTGCCTGTAATATGTGCATCTTTGCGCTTAGTGTTTGCATTAATTTTCTCGCTGGGTCACGCTAACAACCCTACTCCCTATGTATTATTATTATTTCTCCTTTCTAAAGGAGGAAAGTGAGGCTTAGAGGCCTTAAAAAACCAGCCTAGTGGTAAGAGACAATGTGCTCTAAACCACTCTGCACACCAGATCCTGGCTCTGAGGCAACACATGAGAAAGGCCTCAATCTACACTGCCAGTGGTCAGGGGCTTCAAGGAGGGCTTCCTGGAGGAGAGGGCTCTGCTGAATGGTGGAGAATGAGGCATTACTACCTATACAGACAGGGAAGGGCAGTCTAAGATGCGAAAGCAGCACATGCCAAGGCAGGAAATCACGAAAAATGATTGAATTCAAGCACCCAGTGGACAGAGAGCAGTGGAGGAGTCGGGGCAGGTGAGGCTGGTATTAAATCAGCAAGAGCTGAGCATGTCAGGCTGAGGTCCCCGAGAAATAGAGGTTTCTTCCTGAAGGCAATGGGAAGTCACTGAGGATCAGACTCACATTTTCCAAAGTGTGTGGAGAATAGATTGTCTTGAGGCTACCTGGAGAGAGAGCCATCAGAAGTCGCTCTGCTACACATTACTCCATTGGAAGCCCTGAGTTAAAGTGGGGGAATAGTGGAGGAGAAAAAGACCTGGGTGTGTGTGGGTGTGTATGTGTGTGTGTGGGTGTGCGCTGTAGGGCATGTGCACAACGTGATTTGGGGAGGGGGAGAAAAGGAGGCTGGGAAAGATGATGACGCGAGTTGGAGGAACTCGTGGACTCCCAGCTACACAGGACTGGGAGGCAGTGGTGATACAAGTTTAAGTCAAGGATGCACATTCTGGAGTTAAGCTCACATATAAGGTATTAAAACCACCTTTGAGGAGATTCATTCTGGAAGAATAATTAGAGTGAGAAGATAAGAAAGGAGCCCAAGGGACCCTGAGGAAGAGCTGTGGACAGAGAGCAGTGGAGGAGTCGGGGCAGGTGAGGCTGGTATTAAATCAGCAAGAGCTGAGCATGTCAGGCTGAGGTCCCCGAGAAATAGAGGTTTCTTCCTGAAGGCAATGGGAAGTCACTGAGGATCAGACTCACATTTTCCAAAGTGTGTGGAGAATAGATTGTCTTGAGGCTACCTGGAGAGAGAGCCATCAGAAGTCGCTCTGCTACACATTACTCCATTGGAAGCCCTGAGTTAAAGTGGGGGAATAGTGGAGGAGAAAAAGACCTGGGTGTGTGTGGGTGTGTATGTGTGTGTGTGGGTGTGCGCTGTAGGGCATGTGCACAACGTGATTTGGGGAGGGGGAGAAAAGGAGGCTGGGAAAGATGATGACGCGAGTTGGAGGAACTCGTGGACTCCCAGCTACACAGGACTGGGAGGCAGTGGTGATACAAGTTTAAGTCAAGGATGCACATTCTGGAGTTAAGCTCACATATAAGGTATTAAAACCACCTTTGAGGAGATTCATTCTGGAAGAATAATTAGAGTGAGAAGATAAGAAAGGAGCCCAAGGGACCCTGAGGAAGAGCAACATTTACACAAATAAATTCATAGTCACCCTAAGAGGTGAGAGGAAAAAGCAGGGATAGCTCAGACAGTAAAGCGTCCGCCTACAATGCAGGAGACCCGGGTTCGATCCCTGGGTCGGGAAGATCCCCTGGAGAAGGAAATGGCAACCCACTCCAGTACTCTTGCCTGGAGAATCCCATAGGAGGAGGAGCCTGGTGGGCTACACCCCACTGGGTCACAAAGAGTCGGACATGACTAAGCAACCTCACTCACTTGAGGAGATTCACTCTGGAAGAATAATTAGAGTGAGAAGAGAAGAAAGGAGCCCAAGGGACCCTGAGGAAGAGCAACATTTACACAAAGGAATTCACTGTGGTCCTAGGAGGTGAGAGGAAAAAGCAGGGGGAAAAAATCTCAAGTAAGATAAAATCAAACTTTGTTATGATGAAATTAAGGGAGTGTTGAAATAATTACATTTATTAGAATTTCACAATAACTGTGCCATTTGGGAGATTAGAAACCCTTTTTGTTCTGATGGGTTTTTCCCATAGTACAAAAGCCCTTCCTTTAGAATTTACATATATTCTGGAATTGATCATATCTGAGCTTCATGATAATCCCGTGAAGTAAATGAGGTAAATACTATTATCGCCATCTTTTTTTTTTTGGTCATGCTGTGTGGCATGTGTGACCTCAGTTTCCCAACCAGTGATTGAACCTGTGCTCCCTGCATTGGAAGAGTATAGTCTTATTAATCACTGGATGGCCAGGGAATTCCTTTCCATCTATGTTCATAAGATTTGACCTTTAAAATCACAAAAGGAAATGAGAAGCTCCACAAGAAGTGTTTAAGCCATCCTTTTTAGCATTAAAGTCTGTGTCAGCACCTGCCTCAGTTCATGAGGCCCTACGTCTTTTAAAGTGTCGAGGAAACGATGAGTGCTAAGGTAGATGTTGTTTATTTTTCCACTCTGGGTCTGGCAGGTCAACTCTCCATTATATAACAGCAAAGGTTTATGAGAGAAAGGAACTTTGGTGCTACCAGCCAGAATGACCTTGGATCCTATATTATAAAACAGACACCTTAATGTTGAAAGCTAATACTCAGCACACACATTAAAAAAAGAATGTTTTAATTTTAGTGCAATGGAAATGTAATTCTCAACAAACATACAAAAAAGTGATTAAGTACCTTGGATAGTGTCCTTGTGAAAGACATACGTGTACATCTTATCGTCATCGTAGGCAATAAATACACCTTTATCCATTGGCCAGTTTTCCCAAAGAACACCTTTAATGGTTGGCGAAAAATCTGGAATCTCATAGGTAGCATCATTAACCTAAAAATTAAGGATTTACAGATTTTACCCAAGTCTGCACTTAAACCATTATCATTTACCTTCGTAGGATGGAGCTTGTCTGCAGCCTTAGCTGGTAAAGCTTACCAACTCATATTCAACTCGCCAACATCCCAAGATAAATGAAGAAAAGTTTCTTTTCCCCTTTCTATACTAAGTGTGGCTTGAAAAAAAACTGTAGTTACATGCAAAGTCAAGGGTTTTATCTAAAATTTGGTGAATTTGCAGGAAAAACTACAAGTCTGGACACAAAACTTCAGGTTAAGAAAAAAAGTTGAAGTTGCTCAAAATGATAACAGAAATATTAACTATGAACACACTTGTGCTTAGAAAATTCTCAATAATATTGGGTACAGAAATGCTCCAACTAGAGAAGAAACAAAATAATTCATACATGATTTGAGATCTAAATAAATTCCACTTGATATATTTTATTTAAAAACATGCATTCCGACAATGTATTCCAACAAACTGTAATTATAGTAATATAAGCTATTAAAAAAAAACCAACCCATATATTCTATAAACTCAGGCAGATAGGTTTATATATATATATATATATATCCTGAAAGGAAATCTCTACAAGATTGAATTTACTTATTAAGTAGGGGGAACTCAAGGTCATCTTTACATTCAGGTCATTTTTCCTCATTTATTTTGTAACTGAGAAATGGGTTGGAAAGAACTAGAATATTAGGAATTTTTAATAAATAATCCAGGCACTTCTGTGGAAACCTGTTACACATTTGTCAAAGACAGAAAGAAAAGAAACAAAGAGAAGAGAAAAAGAAAAAGGGAGGAAGGAAGTTTTACTATCTAGGAGAGTATATCATGAAGTGAGAGCTATCTTCAGGGAATGTGTCTTCACTGTGGTAAAGCTAAGACACCTGGGAACAGTTACTAAGGTTCAGTCCAAGCGCAGCTGTAGGCTGTGTGAACTATGAACAAAAATATACTAACTGGATATTAAAAAAAAAAATCCAAGTATAGTAAGTGAGATAAAACCACAATATTTCCTTTTTTCTAAATTAAGCCTTGTAAAATTTAAGGATGTTTAAAAATAAGAATAACTAAATCTAAAAATCTTAATCAACCCTGACTATTCACTGGAAGGACTGACACTAAAGCTCCAATACTTTGGCCACCTGATGTGAAGAACTGACTCATTGGAAAACACCCTGATGCTGGGAAAGAGTGGAGGCAGGAGCAGAAGAGAGTGACAAGAGGAAGAGATGGTTGGATGGCATCACCAACTCAAAGGACATGACTTTGAGCAAACTTCTCCAAGATAAAAACTCCCTTTATCTTGGACATGAGATAGTCAAGGACTGGGAAGCCTGGTATGCTGCAATCCATGGGATCACAAAGAATCAGACAAAACTGAATGACTGAACAACAATAAAAAATGTCTAAAAATGGATTCATCTGTTTTTAAATTACCTAATTAAAAAAAAAATCTTTCCTTAGTGTTCAGAATCTTTAAGAGAAGAGGAAAATCAACTGAGGCAGGCAGAAAGGACAGGGAACAGTCCTTGCTCTCTGAGCTATTGCATTTCCAGACAAAAAACTCATATGTTATCTGAAGATATACTAATATTGTGCCATAAATAAGGTTAAAATGATACAGAATAAGAATTGTTCTTTCCATTAAAAAGTCTAAGATTTTTTAATACTTAAAAATTACAAATAATGTAAAAAGTTTTCTAGATGAAAACAGTTATGAAAACAAATCACAAATATACCACAAACATAATAACAAAGTACTATAATTCTCGGCATTGTTTAAGAGAAAGTGATCTTATATATGAAATATATTTTAAAAACACTTTTTTCATATGTTGCCATTTTAAAAAATAACTATTTGAAAACTTTTCTAGACTTACTGGACAGTAGACATATCCATCACTTTTTTCATCAATGAAAACTAATCTGGTCCCATTTGGGTCAGGAAAAATCTTTTTCACACTGACGGGATGTCGATATTCATTAACAAACTGCCAGTCTTCAATGTAGAAATACTGAATGACACCAGTCTAAAAAAATCCAGTCATAGAAATGAAAAGTTGTCAAGAAAATACTGACTTCTCAGCATTTATGTTAAGCATATTTCCCAATTTGAAAAAAAAAAGTCATATTTTTGATCAAGGAAGAGTCAAAAAATAATTATTTACTATATAAGCAAAGTACAGATCCAAGAAAGTAAGTTAAATGA
Organism: Aepyceros melampus; assembly: GCA_006408695.1. Lineage (NCBI taxonomy): Eukaryota > Metazoa > Chordata > Mammalia > Artiodactyla > Bovidae > Aepyceros > Aepyceros melampus. The sequence goes on along the minus strand of SJXQ01010822.1, from coordinate 52,176 downwards.
GTATGTACATCTGAGTCAACAGTCTATTATTAGTTCTAACATCCTTAGTCATATTAAAGCTTAACTGGTTTTCAGATTTTCCACTTGTAAGAAATACTCTTATTGGTTAACTTTCAAGTCATATTATTTAAAATATTTTTGCCGTTAACAAATTAGAAAATTAAGTTTAAAATAAAAACCCACAAGATACATAGTTCTCTAACAACAATGAACACGTAGACATCAAAATTTAAAAATATACCATTTAAAATCACTCAAAAAAATGAAATAGTTAGGTGTAAATTTAACAAAGCATGCATAGGACTTGTGTGTTAAAAACTAAAAATCACTAATTAAAGAATCCAAGAATAACTAATAAATGGAGAGGTATACTGTGTTCATGGATTGGTGTCAGAATAAAGATGGTATTTCTCCTGAACTGATATACAAGGTTTTTTTGTAGATACAGACAAGATTATTCTAAACTTTATATGGCCCTGCAAAGGAACTAGAATTGGTAAAACAGCTGTGAAAAAAAAAATGGAAAAATTAGTCTGTTAATTTTTTCTTTTTTATATAGCTACAGTGATCATTGTGTAGTACTGGTGGAGGGACAGACGCAGACCACTGGAATAGACTAGAAAAGCCAGATTATCAAGGATTAAGGTAGAGGCAAGAAGAAAGTGAGTGTGGAGATTAATGCATCATGAAGGATCCTGGTGGTGACAGAATTGTTCTATATCTTGCCTGTTAATGTCAATACCCTGGTTGTGATATGTAATATAATGTTACCATTGGGGGAAACTAGGAAAAGGATTTATAGGCTCTCTCTGTATTGTTTCTTATTGAGTCTGTAAGTAAGTAAGTAAGTAAGTAAGTAAAGTCATTCAGTCGTGTTCGACTCTTTGTGACCCCATGGACTGCAGCCCACCAGGCTCCTCAGTCCATGAGATTCTCCAAGCAAGAATACTGGAGTGGGTTGCCATTTCCTTCTCCAGGGGATCTTCCCCACCCAGGGATTGAACCCAGGTCTCCCGCATTGGAGGCAGACGCTTTAACCTCTGAGCCACCAGGGAAGTCCATTGAGTCTATGATGATCCCAAAATAGAAAGTTTAATTAAAATAAAAACACATGTTAACATCTTACATTTCTATTCAGGCCAAGATAGCGTGATTAGACTTAACTTGCCCACCCAAAAGAACCAAAAATAACAGACAAAATACATGAAAAGTGATGTTCAAGATACTGGAATAAGGCAACATAGGATAATGGTCTCTTGGAGATGGGAAACAAGCTAAGTCCTGTGATTGCTCCAGCTGTTGCCTTGGGAGAGTCTTCAAGCCATGGCAAAGGGGGGAACATGCAGGTGGAGCGCAACTCCCTGAGCTGCGGAGATGAGCTAAGGATCCAGTGGGGCAGAAGGGAGGTGGCTAGCTTTGCAGTGTATAATACCAGAGAGGAGAGAGATGCACTGAGAGAGCACTGAAGATCTTCAGAGGGTCCACCCTGAGTCTTCAGCAGAGTACTGATCATTGCACACTTAGAAAATTGTCAAAGCCAGGGAGAAGAACCATCCAAAAGCATTAGAGGAAACAGTGACTGGTACGTACAGAGATTTGGGAACAGTGACTGTTTCCAACTGGCAGATTAGAAAACATAATTCATAGGATATTGGATGGAGTACTCAGGAAGACCTTGCCTTAAAAGTGGGAAATAATTAGTTGTAGACTGAGCAGTGTTTCAGGCTTCCCAGATGGCTCAGTGGTAAAAAGCTGCCTGCCCATGCAGGAGACACAGGAGACAGGAGTTCAGTCTCTGGGTCGGGAAGATCCCCTAGAGAAGGAAACAGCAATCTACTCCAGCATTTTTGCCTGAGAAATCCCATGGACAGAGGAGCCTGGGGGCTATAGTCCATGGGGTTGCAAAAGGGTTGGACACAACTTAGCAACTAAACCACAAAAGTAATGTTCCACATCTGCCTAACAAATCACAAAAGCCAAGACTTAAAACGATCAGACTGTTGCCAAGCAAATTACCTGCATTCCGGGAACAAAGCTCACAAGTATCTTTAGGAATACAAAACATCCAGCACCCCCAAAGGAAAAAGTACCATGTAGGCAAAGAAGTAGGAAAAAACATAACCCACATTAAGGACAATAATTAATCAAAACTGACCCAGAACTGAACCAGATATTAGAATTAGCAAATAAGGTAACTAAAACAGTTAATATAATGGTATGGCATATGTTTAAATAGATAAATGGAAGATATAAAAACAGAGTCTAATATACCTTTTGCAAATGAACTATGGTGTATGAAATGAAAAATACAGTGGATGAAACTACTGGCAGATTCAATATGACAGAAAAAAAAAAGGCTAGTAACCTTGAAATACAGCAGTAGAAATTATCTAAAATAACTGAGGAAAAAAGAACAAGTAAAAAAATTTAAATAGCATCGACTGTGGGATAAGTTAAAGTGGTTTAATATATGTGTAATTGCAGTTTCTGAAATTGGAATGCAAACAAAAGGGGGGGAAACATCTTTGAAGAAATACTGGCTGAAAATGTTCCAAATTTTATTAAAGCTATAAACCCTTGGGATTAAAGAAGCTCAACAACCCAAGCACAAGAAATATGGAGAAAAGTACATCAAAGCACATCACAATTAACTTACTCAAAACCAGTGATTAAGAGAAAATATTAAAAGCAGTCAGAGGAAAAAGACAGATGACACACAGAGGGACAAAGATAAGAATGACAGAGATTTCACTGGAGTGAATGTAGGCAAGAAGACAGAGGAGCTACATCTTTAAGGTGCTGAAAGAAAAAACTGTGCATGGAAACAACCTAACATCCACCAACAGAGACTAGATAAAGAAGGCGTGGCACATATATACAATAAAATATTACTCAGCCACAAAAAAGAATGAAATATATGTTATCACTTATATGCAGATATCATATTATATATACTATATATATAAGCATATATACACAATATATATGTGTATATATGTATATATATACATATATATATGTATGTATATATATAGCTTCCCTGCTTATTTTATAGAGTTAATGAGACAAAATAAGTGAGATCAGGGCTTTATAAACTGTTGTGTGTTATAGAAATGTACTATTAATTTATTTACTACTTATTTACCATATCACCACCACTTTATCTTATACATGAGACCTACCTTACTTGTTTATATAAGCTCAAAAACTGATTTTAGGTCAAATTAAAATTTAAAAAGTCTCTCTTCTGGCAATAAGCATGTTTTAAAATATGTTCTTTTAAAAAAACAATGTGAGAAGATAGAACCTTTGAAACAGTGATTAATTGCTTTTCTAATGAAGGACAGGGAAGCCTGGTGTGCTGCAGTCCATGGGGGAGTCAAACATGGCTGAGCAACTGAACAATAGCAACAAATGTGAAAACAATGCCTTTTTTTTTTTAAACCAACTTAGTGAATTCTTCTAGAGGCTAAGCAAGGTAACAGGTATTATATGCTTTGAAAAATCTTTAAAACTTTTTACAAATATAAATGCTATTACTAAACTATGCTTTATGTATATGTGGCTAATGTAATATCAAGAGTACAGGGTGTTGGTGGTTCAAATGACCAAAAGGTTGAAGTGGGATTCTCAATATTCAATTAATTTTAATTAAATGCCCGCTAAATGTAGGCACTGGATAGCTAAAGTCGAATGAGGTGTCTTACATTTGTCATCAAATTAAATCCTGAAACCATCAAGATAAGGAAAATGAGACTGGGAAGTGTCAAGCAGCAAGTAAGAGGACTAGTATTTGAGCCCAGATTGTCCAGACTCCAAAGTCTGTCCTTTTCATTGTGCCATCAAAGTTGCTTATAGTTACAAAAGCACTTGATAACAGCAAATCACACCAAAGTGCTCTACATACATATATAATAATCTTCTGCACATATAATGCTTCCCAGGTGGCTCAGTGGTAAAGATTCTGCCTGCGAATGCAGGAGGCATGGGTTTGATTCCTGGTTTGGGAAGATCCCCTGGAGGGGGAAATGGCAACCCACTCCAGTCTTCTTGCCTAGATAATCCCACAGACAGAAGAAGACTACAGTCCATGGGGTTGCAAAGAGTTGGACACAAGTGAGTAACTGAGCATATGTGCATGTATGCACATATAATATCTATATAACATATATATATATACATACACATATATAATCAATTACAAGGTAAAAATGAGAAATTTTCCCATGTTCTATATTAGAGAAGACAACACGTACATCTGTACCATAGATGAGGAAATCACCAGTTAAGGCATGACATAAAATACGGCACTTATCATCCACTGCTGGGAAAAGTCGCGTCTCACGTTCTTCTTGAGCGTCCAACATTTCACTTTCTATCTAAAACAAAGAATAACAGTGGCTCATAGATTTAACTGAATAAATCTGGTTTGCAATATCTAGGGGTAAGGAGAGTTTTTTTCTTAAATTCAACTAAATATTTAGGCTCACCAGATAAAACTTTACTTTACTTTTACTTTTTACTAAACTTTACTTTTACTTGACTCAGAAAGGCATCAGGCAGGAACCCAGCTTGCCAGCAAGGCAATTAAATATCCCTTTTAATGAGTTTCCCTGGTGGCTCAGATGGTAAAGAATCTGGCTGCAATGCAGCAGACTGGGTTTGACCCCTGGGCTGGGAAGATCCCCTGGAGAAGGGAATGGCTACCCACCCCAGTAATTCTTGTCTGGAGAATTCCATGGACAGAGGAGCCTGATGGGCTACAGTTCAAGGGGGTGCAAAGAGTCGGACAGGACTGAGTGACTGACACTTTCAATTTCTTGAACGGTAATAGTCTTTGCAGTAGCCTCTGCAGTTGTCTTATAGCTAATCTCTTTGGCTTCCCAGAAGTAAAGAGCCAAGAAATACATGTGGGAAGTGTCCTGGTTGAGAAGCCCCATATTTCAAGGGCCAACATCTCTTGAACAACTCATGGGGCATAGTTTCAAGATCCCCACCAGTGACAGGACCAAATACATGGGTCAATCCATTCCAGGAAGCCAGACCTATGGCATTCCCATCAGTTTTTACAACTTACTTATAGTTCCTTCTAGACGTACTTTACATGGCCATCTTTACATAAGCAATGTTATGAGCAGCACAGCTGAAACTTTGTTGGGTTTCTTGGAAACAAAGTTAAAGGGTTAATTGAGGGTTAATCTCATGCAGAAGGGTCAAGAGTTTTGTCAATCCTTTATCACATACGGCTTTCTAGCTAGTCTGTACATGGTCACTTCTTGACCAAAGTTCTTGATTACAAAACATTAGGCTATTCATTGTCATCACTGACCTAAGCAGGCCATGGGACACCAAAAATACTTACCAAATGTAACTGGACTTTGCCTTCAAAAAGTGCAGACGCATAGTCAGAATAAAGGCAAACACTGGCTACTGTCCCCAGATATTCCACATCTTTCAATTTTTAACAGCTGTAGTAATCAAAACAAAAACAAATACAATAAAATATAAACAAAATGATCTAATCTAATGATCTGCAAAAAAGTTTTAAATGTGTGCCTTTGAAAGACTATTCTGAACTTGAAAGTTTAATTTCAGCCATTCTAAAGAATATCTTGGGGCTTCCCTGGTGGCTCAGAGGTTAAAGCGTCTGCCCGCAATGCGGGAGACCCGGCTTCAATCCCTGGGTTGGGAAGATCCCCTGGAGAAGGAAATGGCTTAGTTGCCATATAAATTTGCCTTTAGGAATTTCATAGTGGTTCACAAGAAACAAAGTAATAAAAAATAAAGTCACTTGCAAAATGACCAAAAATTAACCCTTAGTGACAAGAAGCTTAATGGACCATCTGAGGATAATTCTCAGGCTGGCTCTGTTCCTGACGGACATCTGACCTCCTGTGGGAGAGAGGTGGAGAAGGAGGAGGAGAAGAAAAAGTGAGGCTCCTTCAGATGTCAGTGGTCATTCAAGCATACAGAGGGAGGGGTAGGGAATTAACATTTACTAAGTACCTCCTAGACCAACGGGTACCTAAGAAAGACCAGGTGCAAAAGTAGATCACATATTTTATTCCATGTAATTTTTCTCATAACCCTTTACAAGTAGAAGAATCTTCATTTTCTAGATGAGGAAACCAAGGCTCAGAGGGGTAAAGAATTTGTCTACAGTCACCCAGCTAAAAGAGGCAGAAGGGAATTTGAACCCAGGGCCCAATTCTAAAGAACACAATCTGCTCAGGATACCACAGTGTCTTCACAACAAAGAACAAAACCTTTCCCAAAAATATGCAAAATTTTTAGAAGATTCGCAAAAAACCATCTAAGCTAAGAAAGAGATATCTGAAGAAAAAGATTTGCTCTTAAAAGAAACTACTAGTGCTTCCAAAACAAACAGACAAAAAACCAAATTATATGTTAGATAAGAAAACAACTGGATTTAGACTTGCCATTCTCGCCAAGGACATAAAACCAAGCTCGATTATTCATTCCTAAGCCAGGTGATAAAGTCCCACTGCTACAAAGTTGGGCTCCACGTCGACAGACACTGTGATTGGCAGTTCCTATAACAGAGAAAAGTAGCAGTAGTGAATCAACTGTTAACACTATTTTAATTTTATTAACAAATAAAGATAACACTGTTTTTGTACTCCTTCAACAGGGTTGGCTACGGTGACTTCAAGGAGGGAGGTGAGGTATGCAATCCTGGTGCTGCAGGCATCTCCAAGGATGGGGAGCTTGGTCAGGAACACATGCAGCGAGCCCCTCTGGGTGGACAGTGCCAGCAGCTGGCCATCATCTGTCCAGGACAAGGTGCCCAGCCCTGAAATGACGGAGCACAAAAAGGATTATTTAAAAACAGATATGCTGTTACAGGAAACCAATGACACTAAATATCTTCACTTAAGCTACCAGAGGCATAAAAATCTTCAAAGTTTTTAAAAAAGAGTGGAAGCAGTTTTTATTTAGACTAGGAGATTCATCATGGATTGGCTTATGAGCATGAGCCTCAATGCATTCTAAACTGGCTCAAAGAGAAGTATGTAAGAATTTAGATTTTGCAACTGGATTTGGGATAAAATACAACAGAAATCTTTGAGTCAAGGTATATTCACATCCTCCTAGTCAAGAAGCTTTTTGTTTTTAGTCCCTAAGTCATTTCCAACTCTTTTGTGACCCCATGCACTGTAGCCAGCCAGGCTCCTCTGTCCATGAGATTTCACAGGCAAGAGTAATGGAGTGGGCTGTCATTTCCTTCTCCAGGGGATCTTCGTGACCCAGGTATTGAATCTGTGCCTCCTATAACGGCAGGTGGATTCTTTACCACCGAGCCAACTGGGAAGCCCAGTCAAGGAGTGTGACTCAACATAATTACTAATAAAGAGGCTACTTTAGAAAATTCTAATGAAAGGTGTTAATTTGCTTCCTCCTACAATGAATGCAAATCATACATTAACAAACACATTACTCTCTTACTAAAATGATCAAATGCCAATTTGCTTCAGAAAAATCAATACTTTATGTTCATCATCCAGGTTGACTATAGCATACATGTCTTCTAATTCTGCCAAGTCATGAATTTTAATGCTGAAAAATAAAAAAAAAATATATATATATTTTTAAATATGAGCACTAAGTTAAATTCAAGCAATTATAAGCTATGGAACAGGTCAGTGTTCTCCAAAAAGGGATGTACAGGAGGATCTATAGAGTTAAGGTAAGAAAATATTAAACTTTCCATATTTAATTATATTTTCTTTAAAATTTTTGTTTGTTGATAGGGGTGGGAGTGGGGCCCAGCTTAGTTCTTTGATCTATAGTCAGGAACAAGGAGGCTGAAGATCCTGAGGCAAAGTTCGAGTCGGCAAACTTTCCCCTGAGCAGTACTGATTATTGTAAAGTGAAGCAGGTTTCTCTTTGCAATGTGTCCCTCCCTCCCCTCCCCCCATCCACTGCTCCAAGAGCTCTTTCCTACAAAAATAAGTGAGGTATAACACAAAGATTTGGAAAGGCCTAGGTGGAAAGCTCTGAAAAGTGGAGGTATAATGTTACTTCAAAGGGTTATTGGGAAGGATAAGTAGGCTTATGCAAGTGAAACCAGTGTAGCGTGAAGTTGGGACCTAATAGTGGTATTTCCTTCGTCCTGTCTCCCTTTCTCCACCCTCCCAGTGCTGCTTCTTCATATATTTTCCGTTTTCATTTAATTACATTTTTGATAGAATTGTAGGTCCACATGTGACTGTAAGAAATAACACAGAGAACAAAGAGCCCAGAAGTAAATCTGTACACCTACAGTCAATTACTCTTCAACAAAGGAGGCAAGAATACACATGGGAAAAAGACAGTCTCTTCAGCAAGTGGCGCTGGGGAAGTCGATCAGATGTTAGAGCACACCCTTTTGTGCACACTACACACACAAATAAACTCAAAATGGCTTAAAGACAAATCTAAGACAAGACAGTATAAAACTCTTAGAAGGGAACATCGGCAAAACATTCTCTGACATAAATCATATCAATGTTTTCTTAGGTTTCAGTCAGCAAGGCAATAGAAATAAAAGTGAAAATAAACAAATGGGATCTAATCAAACTTAACAAGATTTGGCACAGCAAAGGAGACCATTAAAAAAACAAGAACAAAAATGAAAAGAACCTACAGAATGGGAGAAAGTATTTGCAAATTACGCGACAGACAAGGGCTTAATCTCCAAAATATATTAACAGCTCAAAGAACTCAACAAAAAAACCAAACAACCCAATTGAAAAATGAGCAAGAGACTTTAATAGACATTTTTCCAAAGACAATATACAGATGGCCAGTAGGCACATAAAAATGTACCCTCGACTGAGTTGCTTCCTATGTTCCAAGTCATCAAATTTCTGAGTATAAAGTTGTTTGTAGTACTGCTTTGTTCGTGGTTTTCAGATCTGTAGTGATACTTCTATTTCACTCATGATATTGGTGAACTGTAATCTATTTTTGTCATCCTTGCTAGAGATTTATCAATTTTCCCCCCAAACCCCTAGATTTTAAATTTTTTCCCTATTTTCAATTTCTGCTCTGGGCTTGTTTTGCTCTAATTTTTTGAGATAGGAACTTAGATAATTGATTGGATGTCTTTTCTCTTTCATCTATATCAATTTAGTACTATAAATTTTCTTCTCAGCACTGCTTTAGCCGCCTGAAATAGATATTGCTATGTACATCTATTGAAGATTGAAGACAAGAGGAGAAGGGGACAACAGAGAATGAGATGGTTGGATGTCATCACCAACTCAATGGATAGGAGTTTGAGCAAGCTCTGGGAGATGGTGAAGAATAGGGAAGCCTGGCATGCGTGGGGTCACGAAGAGTCGGACACTACTGAGTGACTGAACAACAACAAACGTACATTTCCATTTTCACTCAGTTCTATGTATTTTCTAGTTTACTTTTAGATTTACTCTTTGACCCATGAATTATTTGGAAGTAGGCTGTTTAATTTCTAAGTATACAGAGAATTTCCTGTTATCTTGTTACCGATTTCAAGTGTGATTACATGATGGCTTAACACATTTTGTTGATTTCAATTTGTTGAGGTTTGTTTCATGCTCCAGGATACGGTCTACATTGGAGAATGCTCCACGGGTGTCTGGAAAAAATGTGTACTCTGCTGTTGTTGGCTGGAGTGTTCTGTAGATGTCTGCTAGGTCTAGTTGGTTTATAGTGCTACCCAAGTCTGTTGAGAGTTTAAGTTACATCATGATATAGCTGCCCTGGCATCTATTTTGTTTGGCCAAGTGGCCTGCAGTGATCTTAAATGAACACTAGTCCCTTTATGCACAGGCATGCCCCTCATAGCAGCCCACAGTCATAAGCAAATATAAGTTCCTGATGTGATTTCACCAGTAGCCTTTGTGACCAACACCTCAGAATGGGTATTTTCCGTTTCTACTGCCTTCCTTTTATTTTTGACATTCCAAGTTTCATTCTGTCATCTGTTATCTCCTATCTGAAGAACTTCCTTCAGTAGTTCTTTTAGAGGAGGCCCACTGGCAGTAAATTCTCTTCATTTTCCTTCATCTGAGAATGTTTATTTCACCTTAATTACTGATTGTTATTTTTACTGGATATAGATGGAAGTTTGGTTGACGATTCTTTTCTTTCAGCAGTTTAAGAGTTTCCTCCTGGTCACTATGGTTTATGGTGAGAAATCTGCTGTCATTCAAAATGTTCTCTGGCTGCTTTCAAACCTTTTCTTTGCTTTTAGTTTTTAGCAGTTTAACCATGATGAGTCTGGGCCTAGATTTCTTTGAATTTATCCTTTTGGGGGTTTGCTGAGCTTGTATAATATATAGGTTGGTTTTTGTCAAACATGAGACGCTTCCAACCTTTGAGATTTTTATGACACAAATGTTAGACATTTTGGTAGTTTCAAGGTCCCTGAGGCTTTTTTTTTTTTTTTATCTTTTCTTCTGTGTTCAGAATGGGTATTTCTACTGATCTATCTTTAAGTTCATCAACTCTTTTAGTCTGTGATTTCTATTCTGATATTCATACACCGTATTAATTTTATTTTTTCAGTTCTAGAATTGCCATTTGGTCTTTTTTATAGGCTCCATCCCCCCACCCTCACCCCCAAGGTTATGTTTCAGTCTGTTTTCAGAATGCTGTTATCTTTTGGTATTTTTATAGTAGCTGCTACATGCATTACCTCAGCACTGGTGTCCTTTGTCTTTTCTCAAGTGAGTCAAAATTTTCCTGATTCTTCATGTGTGAAGCAATTTGGGGTTATATTCTAGACAGTTTGACAATTATGTTATGAGACTCTGTCTTGTTTAAATCCCATGGAGGAAGTTAAATTTTTTTTTTTTTAAGGAGGCAATTGGCCCAGTTGGGTTTGGGCCACACATTTTGACCAGCCTTCTGTGGGCTATGATTTCAATGTCTCTTCCACTTCCAAACCCTTTGCAGTGGTATTCAGGTATGGTACACTCAGTGGCCAGTACAGGACCTGGGCTATGGTCTGTCCCTTAGTTCAGTTCTCAAAAGTCTTTGTCAGGCATGTAGGATATGATACACACACAAAGCTCAGAGATGAACCTGGGACTTCATAAGTATCTTTGTAGGATTACTTTCCAGAGTTCCTCCTTCTCTAGGACCTCCCAGGTATATCAGAATATACCTGGACTTCCTCTTGTTGGTCTTCCAGCACAAAAGCTGGGCTCTAGTTATTCTGCTTTGGTCTTCCTACAACTGCACCGGCAGCTAAGCAGTGAAAGGACAGAGAGAAAAATAAACAGCAGTGGTATGCCCCATCTTCTTGGGACCACAGCTCCCCCAACTGGAGAGGAAGGTTAGCTTCCTTCAGAGTTTCAGGTGCCTGTGGGTCCTTGCTGTCACTGCCATGGTGGACTGCTTGATGGCTAGGGCATGAGAGAACAAAGAATGGGGGAAAAAAGAGAAAATTGAAGGACTTCCCCAACTTAGTCTGAGTGTTAGGAGTTCTCTTTACTGAAAGTTGAGTCAGAACTAAAGAGCTTCTTTCAGAGCTCTCTCTCTCTGCTCCAGTGCTTACGTCCAGGTCTCAGGCTGCCTTGAGTCCCAGCTGAGAGAGACCAGAAGCACATAGGAGATTCATCGCTGGCTCAGTGGTACTTCAAATGCAGGCTTTCTTCTCCAATCTGCCTACTACTATTTACTTTTCAGAATCCTTACATAGCTGTTTCATGGGTTCTCTTCAGGTTTTATGGCTGTATTTGGTGAGAGAGACAGGGTCAAGGGTACTTACTCCCTGTTACCCAGAAGTGCCCATTTTATTTTTATGACTGATTTTCAAGTATACTCCATTTTAGGTTTTGTATTCGGTACACATTTAGTATTTTAGGTTTTACCCTGAGTGTTCAAGGCAAAGGTAAAGGAATCTTAGAAATTTAACTGCAAACATGTTCTAATAGTGTAAGTATGGTAGATAGATTAACATTAGTTAACAACATCTTGTTGAATCTCTTGACTATTCCTTAAATAAGCTTTCCTAGGAATATGTGACTATAACTTACCAGTTATCACCACACGTAGCAGCTTTGTTAAGGGTCTGTGATACTGCAATACTGGTTAGACTGTCTTTATGGTCACGAGCCTGAAATATCTCTAGACCAATCTCTCGAACATAAGTGGAAATGACCACAAAATTTCCACATGAAAAACCAATCATGATGTAGCCATCACCATACCTACAGCAACAAAGGCAGTAATACAGTGAAAGGAAGATTAACTGTCATTTGCAATACAGTAATAAGCAAATACCTTAACATTAAGGAAATAGAGAGTATCATTTATCAAGGGCCTATCTGCCAGATAACATGCTAGGTAGTTTCACACGTTAAGTCACAGACTGCAATCCAGAAAATGTCACATAGAGGAGTGAAAATGCGACAGACAAAAACTAAACATTATAATTAGTAAGGAAAAACACTCTTTGTGTATCGTGCTTCTGTACATACCAACTGTAGCAGACAATGTTGCCATAGTGTTGCTGAAACTCCAGATCAATTTTGTTATCTGGTTCATTCAGATTAAAAAGAAACAAAGTTTTCTTGCCAATCACTACACTTATCTGCCAAAAATAGGAATTATGAGAGGAAAGTCAGTACTTCATGAAAAGACTAATAAGCAAATTCAAACAGCATAAACCTAATTTAGAAAAACTGAGCCAAATTTTTATAAATTAGTAAGGAAACAATGTGACTAACTCAAAACATTTGTACCATTTTCCTAAAATGTAGTCTGGGAAGGATCCTTGGGTTTACACATACCCAATATACCCTTGGAAGTATACTAAAATAGCTCAATGGAATAACTTTTTAAAATTCTCTCTACCTCTAGTAAGAGTACTGTGCAATACAAGAAGGTAAGTCTGACACAGTTCCATTGAAATTAAACTCACATTCAGAGTATAGCAACTCTTCTACCCTAAGGCCATCTGATTTTGATTCTGAGCCACGTGGGATTACCTGTCCACACTTGTCTGGATAATCTAGCTCAGCTTTTTATATCATTACTTTTTCCATCACCGCAGGGCACTGGTCAATACGGCTAGACCAGTATCCCTGTTACTCACAGGCCAATACTAAACTGTACTTCTCAGCTGAGAGTGTAACTGTGTGAGACAGAAGAGTACATTACCGATTTGGGCTCACTAAGGGTAATGGGGATATATATATATAAACAGAAACACTTAGGTATATTTCCTTGCTTTGAAGATGCTATTGGTTATGAGTCATTATCAATATAACATCTTTTTAAGAAATAAAGAAAAACATTACTTCATTAAATATATTCTGGTTGATTGTGAAAACCATCTGGGCTTCAGAATGTCAAAATGTGACAGGGAAAATAAATCTAAGGTGTTAAAAAATAAAACTAGTAATTTCTGGCATTCTGGTCCCCATATCTGATAAGAATGAAAAAATTTAAAAGATATAGAAATCAATACTCTTGTTTTTCAAGGTGCCCCCACTGTTTTTGCTACCATATGGAGAGCAATAACAAAGCTACAGGACGCCATCTTCAATTGTTTTGATGTTAGGTGGCAGCAAAAACAACATTTAGGCCTGAGAAACTGGGGTCTATGTTGGTTTAATAAGTGATGTACCATAATTTTTTTAATGAGATTCTGAACCGTCCTAGAAAAGGAGACAGTATATCCTATAAAATTACCAAAATAATTTGGGCCTGGATTTAGAACACTCACTGTGCTTTCAGCAGCGGAGGTTCGGTCATCAGTCTTCATCATGGAAAGTTGCATGTCACTAGGCTCCGATCTCACTGGTATCTGTGGAAATAAACATGGTAACACCATGAATAAACCCCACACCCAAACTCCATTAACAAAACAGGGAGCTTGCTTTCATTTCTGAATACGTTGGACTGAATAACCTGAAAATCCCACTGCTACAAAGTTCTAGAAATTCAGGATGAAATTGAACATGTATCTTATTAAACGGCTAAGATAAGCCTGAAAGAAGGTAAGGAAGATTTCTGTGGCCCATAAGCAAAGATCAAACTGAAAAGCAAAGTGAGTGCAGGAACTGATGCTGCAGATATCTGGCTGATAAAGAGAGATGATAATGAACCCATTTGACTTGAGCTGGGCTTTGGTTAGAAAAAATTCTTTTCAAATCAGTTTCCCTCCTATGCTCACTGTGGTCTAAGGTCCAAAGTTATACTGAGTGTTCTAGAAACTCCCTGCAGTGTTCAGCAAAAACAAATCTAAAGCCTCTTCCAAGGCTGCAAACAACTTCCTACAGTAGATGAGCTCCCAATTCAAAATGAGAAAATTCACAAGCACTGTACCAAGAGAGCAAGGGTCAGCAGATCTAAAAAGAACAGAATTATCAGAAAAAGATCATAAAATACTTTTAAAATGATTACAAACATAAAAAGACTCACAAATAGAAGAAAAGACAACACTTTCTTTTCTTTTTTTTTAATTGATTTTTATTTTTTAGTTTGTTTTGCTTTACAATACTGTATTCATTTTGCCATACATTGACATGAATCAGCCATGAGTGTACATGAACTCCCAATCCCGACCCCCACTTCCCCCCTCCCGCCCCACACCTTCTCTCTGGATTATCCCCGTGCATCAGTCCCAAGCATCCTGCATCCTGCATCAAACCCAGACTGGCGTTCGTTTCACTTATGATATCATACATGTTACACTGCCACTCTGCCAACTCATCCCACCCTCTCCCTCTCCCACAGAGTCCAAAAGGCCATTCTATACATCTGTGTCTCTTTTGCTGTCTTGAGTTCAGGTTTATCATTATCATCATTCTAAATTCCATATATATGAAGACAACACTTTCTTTAAAAGTTCAAGCAGGTTTTAAAAAAGAACTACAAAGTACTTTCCATCAATAAAAATTAGGGTCATTAAAATGGGAAGGACCGATGGGATAGAAGATTAGATGTATTTGAAGAATAAGTGAACTGATTTGTGGAAATTATCCTGAAGACTGCACAGAGTGACAAAAAGAAACTATGAAAGAGAGATTAAGAGACATAAGATGGTCAAACATATGTCTAACAGTTGCTGCAGAAAGAGAAGAGCAAGGGCAAGAGGCAAATTTCAAAGAGACAATGACTAAGAATTTTTCAGAACTGATGAATGACAGCAATCTTCAGATTTAGGAAGCAAGACAAGCAGGATAAATAAAAAATAAATCCACAGGAGTAATGATGGAATGCTTTGCAGAATAGCCAAGTATAAGCAATTCGGAGAAAATACCAGATGAAACAATACTTATAATGTATGCTTTGTTTACTAAACTACAACTTTAGTATGTCATATTCTGGAAGCATAATTATTGGGATTAAAAATGGGAAATAGTTATCTTGTATGTAAATAATAGCTCAGTGGTAGAGGCCTCCTGGGATGTTATATGTGGAAAAGTATTCTAAGGTCATGTCTTGATTCAGTGAAGAAAAAAATGCCAGTATCTACTGATGATGTCTGGTATGGACACAAGAGCAGGGACCTGTAGTATTAGAATTCTAAAGAATACCAATACAGATTGATGAAAATTATAAGGTTTCTAGAAACTATTTTTACAGCAATGCCTTCCTTAAGAATCACTGGAATCACGCTGTGGTCTGCTCAATATGACTGAGTTACTTCTACCTCAGTTTCAAAGCTTTCCAGATATAAGACCAACTTTCTTCTTCAGACTTCTACAAATTCTCAAAGCCCAAATTTTCAGTCATTCCAGTCTTGAACAAGCCATAGTAAGTTTTTCCTCTTATCTTTGTTCTGTTCTGCTTGGAGTGAATGACAGCAACTGATAAAAGTCTTCCAATATTCTCTATGACAAGTTTTAGCAGGGTACATGGTCACCTAGGCAGACTAAATTTGCAGCTTCCATGGCAGCACTTAGGTTTGAGCATATGACTAGCTTCATGTGATATGAATGGCAGTAATGACTGCATCTTCCAGATCAGGTAGCTTACAATTTCTTGCACTCCACTTCTCTTTTTCCTTTCCCTGGGGCTGAAATGCAGATGTGGTGCTAATGAGGGCAAAACACCCTAATAAATGGCAAAACATTAAGATGGAAGGAAGGGTGGGGAAGGAGAGAAGCGGGACTTTACACAACCTGGAGAAGCAGAGATACACAGATGACCTGCTTACCTCTGTTATATGATAAAATGAAAGAAGAAAAAGCCACCCGAACTACTATATTCTTAGAGTCTTTGTCATTTTGGGTCTCTGTTACAATAGTTTCGCCTACACCCTTGACTGATTTAGATCTTCTCTCTTACAAATTCACAATCCAACATTCATTTATCTCCTCTATCTCACAAATGCTACAGGGTTTGTAGGCTATATCACACATTTGACAGTCATATAAGGCTACATGTGTTTTATCGTTAGTTTTCTCTTCCTGAGAGAAGGGGGCTTACGGCGGGCAGCCTCTAAGATGGTCCACAATGGTCCTCGCCTCCTGGTTTTTATGCCTTAGTGCGACTGCCACCCAGACCCTGAGTATGTGCTGAGCCTAGTGACTCACTTCTAGAGAACAGAATATGGCAAACATAATTCTGAGATCAGGTTATTTATTAAGAGGTTATAGCTTAAGTCTTGAATGACTATTCTCATTCTCCTGCCAGGGGCTTTGTAGTGAGATAGATGGATAGATGGATGTAGTGAGATGCTACATCTGTAGCATATGTAATACATGTGGCTAGAAAATGAGGCAGGCTTCCAGTCAACAGTGAGAGGAGCTAAGCCCTGAGCCTAACAGCCTACATTTCAACAACCGCATGAGCTTGGAAATAGACTTGTCCCTAGTCAAGACTTCAGATAAGACTGCAGTCCAGACTGCTAAAATGACTGCAGCCTCATGAGAGACCCTGAGGCAGAAGCACTCAGCTTAGCTGTGTCTGGACTACTCATCCACAAAAACGGCAAAGCAACATCTGTTATTTTAAACTGCTAAGTTTCAGGGGTAATTTGTTATGCAGCAATAAAGAGCTAATGTTGGACCTATTAATGTAAAACTAGCAGTATTCAACGGAGAAGGCAATGGCACCCCATTTCAGTACTCTTGCCTGGAAAATCCTATGGACGGAGGAGCCTGGAAGGCTGTAGTCCATGGGGTCACTGAGGGTCGGACACGACTGAGCGACTTCACTTTCACTTTTCACTTTCCTGCATTGGAGAAGGCAATGGCAACCTACTCCAGTGTTCTTGCCTGGAGAATCCCAGGGACGGGGGAGCCTGGTGGGCTGCTATCTATGGGGTCACACAGAATTGGACACGACTGAAGTGACTTAGCAGCAGTAGCAGCAGCAGTATTCAAAGAATGTGTCAGTCACTATTGCTCTAGAAATACTAAACCATAAGCCAAGTCATCCGAATTGAAATTTTGCCACTGGTAAGATTATATAGCTATGGGTAATACAAATTCCCTTAATCGTGGGAAATTTGAACAGCAGTAAAATTTAATCCTAAAATTAAATTTAATTAGGATTAGTTTGGAACCAATTTAACATATCAGCTAAAGGAGTGGGCTTTAGAATCAGGCAGATCTGAGTGAGTCCAGTGGTTAAGATTTACACTGTAAATACCCATATAAAATAAGAGATATTCACAAATATAATGGTTGATTATAACCACAGAGCTGATAATCCAAGCTAACACTAGCCAATGGGAAGTGTACAAAGGAGGAAATTTGGACAAAGTATTTGTATTAAAGAAAAATGTCCTAGTACATAAAAAGAAAAACTTTGATGTTTAGAATATGAAGTTATTGTAAACATCTCTCAGAGATTTTAAAATTTTATAGGTCAGTTTGATAGAAAAACTTTATTTTGGAGGAAAATCTGAACACAGCAAGTCAAAGAGATGTTACTGAATTACCTGTCTTATTGTGTCACCTTCCTGATTACTAACTGTAATCATTTTATCTTCACCACCTAAAGCAAGCATGTTTTCTGCATTCCAACATCCACATGTGATTCTCTTAGTATGTTTTCCTGCAAAAGAGATGATTTTTGTACATATTGATTTCTCAAAAAAAATTTTTACAAAATCTGTGATGGTAATCTCAAAGTTTAGATAATATACTATGGAAATTAAACGAACAAGGAATTTAAAATCTCAAAGCAGTTTAGTGTCTAAACAGCCTTATTTAAAACAGTTTATAACAAAGTTTTAAATCAAGATAACTGTATATAAGGGCAATCCTATTTTCCAACTTTTTATGTGAATATGAGCATAGGTCCTAACATAAAAAGATATCCCACCCCTCGACAAGTTTGTTTGTTTAACCATATAACAAGACCTATCACAGTAATGTCTTAAAAGAAGTAAATTTCAAAGCACTGAAGGTATCTTTATTATATTTAGCTTTATGATGTGGGAGACCCTTGGCATAAACCAATTCAACATCACAATTTTGATTATTTGTATATAACTAAAAGACACACAGTGATTTGTGACAATATTGAGGTACAAATATGAATGCACTTTAGTGAGACGTTAAGAACTGAGTCATTCAGCTAGTGAGGGATATTAGAGAGCCACTAAGTAACAGCGCGCTTTTTAATTAAGCAATCTAGCCAGTGCAAAAACTACAATTTGGGGTGGAAATCACATGACTTGACACCAGGTATTTGTTAAAGGTCCTAGAATAGATAAATACTCAAGAGTCTCAAGGTGTATACAGTTTCTGGAGGCAGGCTGCCTATTTTGAGTAAGTGGCTCATCACAAAACTTGGGTAATTTAACCTTTCTATTCCTTAGTCACACTGTCCAAAAATTGGGGATAATAGTAGAAGCTATCTCAAGGGTTGGGGATCAAATGAGCTAACGCACTTAGAAGAGTACCAGCCATACAGGAAATGCTATATAAGTGTTAGCTATTTCAGTTATTGAGACAGAGATCATGCTTATTTTATTCCTTGTACCCCTTATTGAACCTAAGACAGTATCTCTGCAGAAAGCAAGCTCTAAATAAATAGTTACTAAGTCAGTAGACCCTGAAGCAAGAGTATGTTCAGTGTGTGAGAGGCTCAGCTAGGAGAACAGTGTGGCTGGAGGCCAGAAAGTAAAGAAAAGTAACTAAGAGATGAAATCATAGTTTTCAAGGGCCAGGTCATAGAGGGCTTGGCTAGCCATTGACTTTGATCTTGGGTGACATGAAGAGCCATTGGAGAGTTCTGAGCAGAAGGCTCACTTGGGCTTCTGAGTTGAGATTATTATTATAGCAGGGCAAGAGTTGAAGCAGGGAGACCGGTTAAGAGATTGCAGAGATGCAGGTAGAAGATGTCTGAGCCCCACAGCATGGTGGTGGTGGTACTGGTAGAGGTGATGAAACCAGCTGATTCTGGACATATTTGGAGGCAGATCCTGTAAGATTTTCTGGCACATTTGGTATAGAGGGTATGAGGAAGATAAGAGTCAGGATAATAGTAAGATTTGGCTTAAATATCTAAGAGGATGAAAAGATATCAATGATGAGAGGGAAGAGCTGCACGGTTTGGTGATATCAAATCTGAAGTATTTACTAGAAATTTCATTGGAGCTGTTGAGTAAGCAATTGCTTGCATGAGTCTAGAAGTCTGGAAGAGACAAACATGGGACCACAGAGGTAATATTTCAAACCAGGAGACCAGAACACAAAAATGAAGGGAACATTCAGAGAAGAGACTGGGATATAGGAGATTTTGATGATCATAGATTAAGAGATTTAGGTAGTACAATGGAACTGGGATGTCCAAAGTAATAGGTATTAGAGGGATAAAGGAGTACATTAAGAGAGGTGGAAAGATGCCAAGGACAAACTTCATCCCACACTCAGGACAGAGAGAAAAACATCTCTCCTTTTCTTCCAGTGCTCAGAGCTCAGGTTAGTCTTAACATCAGTGATAACAGTTAACATTTTCGTGTGCTTACTTAACAGTGTTCTGGGCAGGTATTGACTCATTTAATTAATATTAACTTATAGGAATATACCACAGTTACTGAAATGTGAATCATGTAATTGGGAAACTGGAAATATTAAGTAAACTGTGGTCAATGAAATTCATGCATATTAGAATCATGCAAAGTGAGGATTGCCTGTCTCTAACCCAGCTCAAGGAAAGAAATCAGAGCAAGATGTAACAAGGGAACATTTAGTTACTGTAAAAACCACCTGCTAATTGTGCATTTGTGCAGCTGCTACTGGAAGTGAAACGCCTGGGTTTTAGAAAAGTAAATTATTTCAGAGGAAAAAAAAGCACACCTACAAATCACAACAAACTCTGAAAGTGGCAGTGTAAGGGCCTAAAATGTACAATTAATCTGAATATTTTCAGGTCTATTTTACACAGTTAATAAATTAGACTGAATTAGAATCAATATTCATATTAAATACAAAGATCACATATAAAATCATGTACATATGAACAAATAATGACACAAAATGATCATGTTTTGATTATTTTCTTATTACCTCAAGTGTCAAGCTATCTAAGGATTGTAAGTTAACTGGTAGGACATGCCTATAAATGAAGTGGGATACAGAAAATGCCTACTGAAGTCAAACAAATTGGTGAAAGCTGATTTTTTAGTTCAATTTTTCAAATGGATCAATGATGTAACTGTATAGCTAGAGTGCTAAAAATACCCATATGAAAGATATACATATATGTGAAAATAATTTGAAATGAATACGTGTCTTTAACTGAAAAGCACTTTCTCAAGTATTCTGTGGGCACTATTATCTCCAGCATTCAATTCTTTCATTAGCAGTAGATTTGGAGAAGGCAATGGCACCCACTCCAGTACTCTTGCCTGGAAAATCCCATGGATGGAGGAGCCTGGTAGGCTGAAGTCCATGGGGTCACGAAGTCGGACACAACTGAGCGACTTCACTTTCACTTTTCACTTTCATGCATTGGAGAAGGAAATGGCAACCCACTCCAGTGTTCTTGCCTGGAGAATCCCAGGGACAGGGGAGCCTGGTGGGCTGCTGTCTATGGGGTCGCACAGTCGGACACGACTGAAGTGACACAGCAGCAGCAGCAACAGATTATACTGGCCACTTGTATGTAATTAAGCCTACCCATCTCACCCCTCACCAGCATGATGTTACAACAATTGAAAAAAATCAATACTATTTCCTTCAGGTAGTCAGGTGCTAAGTGCCCAGAGGCTGGGGGAATCAAAGAGGCTGAGAGGTCAAAGAAGGAATAAATACCCTGAGGTAAAAATAACTCCTAGTTCACTCTCAGATTAAATTAGTGATTGGAGAGAGTGAGGGGTCAGAATTAGGAATATGGATATACTCTGTCCAAGAAATCGCCAAATGTTTTAGCCCATCTACTAATGTGTTGATAGGCACATGAGCTACTCCATACCAGAGGCATAATCTGGGTGAGAAAGGGACAGATGGAAATCATGCTATTAACGTACTGGTGTCCAGAGGCACAGGCTCACTCACCTTAGGGCAACTTGTTCTATGTAACCTGGGAAGTTCTTAGTAGGCAGTGAAGATGGATCTTCTAGTTAGACAGAGGTATGGCTTGACAAGGGAAGTCAATTTTAAACTACAAAATTTCCCCTGAATATCAGGGAAACCTGAGGTGATAAAATCTACATTTATGTTAAAGCATCCCAAATATTTAGCAGCGTTTCCAGCTGTAACCTACCAATGACAGGAATCTTTCGAGATGTCTGATGATTATAAATTAGCAAATTTCCTTTAACAGTTCCAACAGCCAGGAAACTTCCAAAGTTTGACCAAAGAAGGAAAGACAATTGATCCCTGTAACATTAAGATATAAATTACTAAACATTTACAACCACAACCTAAGCAGTCCTTTTAAAAAGTGCTTCATGAATTTCATGAATAACTGTAACACCCACTTAGAAGCTGAAGTATAAAATTACAATTTTAATGATTTAGGATAAAGAGTAAGTGCTAAAGGCATTTTGAGACACTATAAAATGATCTTAAGTCAGTGAGACCTAAAATACAAATGTATAATGAATAAAAGGCTTCAATTCAGTCATGATGGAATCTCAAATTTCAGGAGATGACTAATGATAAGACAGTTATTAGTATGTCTACTAATTATTGTTGTAACTCTATCTGTGGTAAAAATCTTAATGGATAACATCTTAAGCTTTTAACAAGTCTAAAAATGTGATACAATAAACTGAAAAAATTATTGGGAATTCATGATTTGAAAAAGGATATAGATTTTCCAGCTCTGTCACTATTAAGGGTATCTCAGAAGGAGGTTTGGGCTTCCCCCCTGGTGGCTCAGATGGTAAAGAATCCACCTGCAATGTGAGAGACCCGAGTTGGAAGATCCCCCGGAGGAGGAATGGCAATCCAATCCAGTATTCTTGCCTGGAGAACTGCATGAACAGAGGAGCCTGACCGGCTACAGCCCATGGAGTCAGAGTTGGACACAAATGAGCAATTAACACTTTCACTTTCTTGAATGGAAGCACAGAGTATATAAAATCCTTCTGAAAAGGGAGATATGGAAGTGTAAAAGGAGAGAGCAAGAAGTGGAGGTTTTCAGATCTAATAAGACTTGATGTTGGTCAGACATTATTGCCTGTGGATGCATTTCTCGTGTGTCACTTTGGAGGGTCAAGGGAACCTGCACTAGGGGGATGTTTTGACCTGCTCTGTTATTCCTTGATGAGTAAGTCGGAAAAGTAAAGTCTAATCTTATGGTAGATGTGTGATCTCTTCCTGCACTTATAGGCCACATGATGCTATGAAGCAGATATTATTACTAGACTCATTTTACATATACGAAGAAACTGAAGCTTAAGCAGAGCTTAAGCAACTTGTTCAAGTCAAAATTGCAGTTTCAGTTGTAAATACTGACAAATTTTTCTTTTCCATATGGCAAACAGCTTCTATTTTAGCAGAGATCTGTAATTTATTCTGTCTGCCCAGGATTTCTTCCACTTGTGAACTACTCCACCCTTACCCCAATCTTCATGGGTAGAATTATCAACCCTATGGCCCTGCCTACCCTATTCAAAGACCTTTTAAAGAACTGAGAGGATACTGGTGATGTAATAGTGGCATGCCCTTTTCTCTGGCATAACTTGCTGTGAAGAACGGTAGAAGCTGATACCTGCCAGTAGCCATCAAAAGAGTCTAAATATATATAGGATGGATAAATGACTTGGACCTATTGTATAGCACAGGGAACAATATTCAATATCATGTGATAAACCACAATGAAAAAGAATATGAGAAAGAAAGTACATATATGTAAAACTGAATCACTTTACTGCATAGCAGAAATTAACACAACATTATAAATCAACTATACTTCAACAGAATTAAAAAAGAGAGAGAGTCTGACTTAGAAGAAGTCAATACAGAGAAAGAAAGAGCTGTGAGATGTCTAGACTGCATCATTACAACCCCTAGATCCAGTCATGCCTGTAGTCATCCTATTACCAGATTTTCCCATAAATGTTTTCTGTCTTCTTTGGACTTTTTAGTCTATTCCATTGAAAGCAACTTTTTAAGAAGCTTAATTAATTGGGCAAAATTAATAGGATTATATATAACAATTTTAAAAGAAATGAATTTTTCCCTTTTATAAGAAAATAACTCATCAGGGCATATTTTAATGAATGTAGTAAGACCTTTTTAGCATCAAAGCTGCAAACAGTATTTCTAAGTGAAGATTTAAAACATAAAAAAAGTTATCCTTACCTCAAGCCACTGTCTAACTGACTGGTTTTGTTAGTGTTGGCATCCCACAGATAAATGCAACTGGATTTCTCAGCAATCACTGCTAGAATACCTCCATCCTTGTACCAATCCATAGCAACACAGTTACTTTTTTTAAAAAGAGACAAAACAATCACTACACACTTTTTTTTTTAAGTAGAGGAAAGAAATTTAAACACTCGACCATTTGTGATTTTTGTCTAGAGCAAGTCTATTCAATCTATTTTTAAAGTCATAAACTTTCTAAAGTAAGAAACAGAACTCCACATTCACTGCCTGGATAACACTAACACCAATTTTGTTGCTGAGGGGATGGAAACATTTTGAATTCTATTTTAAATATCATTTTCATATACTATATTAAATACAATTATATGTAATAGGTTAATAGATTTTCTTGACACCTGTAAAGAGCTGGGCTCTTGTGGTAAAATACTCTAGAAAGGAATCGTGTCTGCAATCAAAAGGAAATTTGTGTGATCAACTTTTGAAAGGTTGTTTCAGATGCACAGAGGGAAAAAGAAGGTACTGATAAGTGAAATATCTAGACAAGCTGTGCATTAAACAGAGCAAGGTTGGCTAGATGTTGGATTGCAAACAGAAAGACTGAATTCTGAAATACATAGTAAGAAAAGTTATTTTCATTTCATATTTTAATACTGAATAGAATAAGAAGAGTAATTTAAGGTAACAAAATAGTTATAAATAGGAAATGCTCTATTTAATATGTTTCTTACTGTTTAAAATTACTCCAAATATTTATTATAATTTAAGAACTTCCCTGGAGATTAACCTTTTCTTCCTGCTCTGATTCTGTTTTTCATTTGGAGACTGTTTTTGGGCACCAGCCCAGTGGTCCCCAACCTTTTTGGCTTTTTGTGGAAGACAATTTTTCCATGGACTCAGGGTTGGGGAGATGGATTCTGGGTAATTCCAGTGCATTACATTTATTGTGCACTTTTTCCTATTATTATTACATCAGCTCTAGCTCAGATCCCAGACTTTGAGGGCCCCTGAAGCAACACTCAGCTTTCCATTTAAGAGATCTGGGAATCACTTCAGTTATTTTATTCTTCAAACTGTTAAAATATGTTTTGGGATCTTAATTTTCTATAGTATTTTCACAGATTTTGAGAGGTATGGAAGAGGAGGTTTTCAAATTCTTAATAAAATCATTAAAGACAACATATAATAACATTTTGTTTATCTGGTGATCTTTTGTCAGTCTAATTCAGCTATGTTGAATACAGTAAAAGAACTCAGAAGCAAAAATATAAGGACATTGCGTAACCAAAAGCGATGTTGCAGAGATTATGCAATAAAGCTCATACAACTTAATCAAAGAAGTTTTTTACTAAGTGCCTTTTCACTTTATTTTAGACATAATTAAAACTAGCTTGCCTTCTGTTTCCCAGAATATAGAAACCAGAAGCAACAATTAAGAGAGCAATAGGAAATGCTAAAATGGTGGCATTAGGTGAGTGTGAGATAAGTAGAGCCACTTAATTTGCAAAGATGTTGGCTGATCAACTACAGAAGGCTGATGTGAATTTAAAAAGCCTGGCAACTTAAGGCCACTTAGGTCTTATGCAAACATCATCATAACCACTAAGACTATGGGTAAAATAACTAACACAGGTAATGATCACACTGAATTATGAAAAATGCTTATGTTATGGTTACTGTAATCTAGAATGACTTCTTTAAAAAGGATAAAAAAAAGTGTGGAAAGTAACTATTTTCCAATTTATATTAGAGAGGAAATACTACATCAGTAAGGGCTTATCTGCAGATATATACACTAAGACTTGTTTATAATTAAATAAGAATTCTTTCACATAGACTCATTTATAATTCTGCCTTAAAGCTTATCTGTCAATGAATGTATTAAACTCTTAATTCATATGCTATATACCTGTTTCATTAATCCTTAGGGTATACAACACTAAATCTCTTTGGAAATGGAGAAAGCAAAAGAAGAGATACAGGTTAGACATAAGTTACAAAATTCTACTTGATTATAAGTTTTAAGACAGTGCTTTTTTATCTTTTAGGCCACAAAGTTTGAAAAAATGTTTGATCTACCTCTGCACTTACCCAGGTAAGTTGATTTCACTTCTTTTTTGACCATGGCGATCAAAGATTTTCACAGTATGATCAGCTCTAAAGCAATTAGAACAAAAAGATATGATTTAAATTTTACTTATGTATCTAAAGAGTTTTCTTATATATTCAAGTGATTTCTATATTTTCTCATTATAGTTTCATAATTTGTATGTAAAAAGTTATCACTAGGGAAAAGGTTCTATGAATTGTGATATTAATGGAAATTAATATATACTTATCTCACCATGCAACCATCATTCAAGAATTTCTACTGAACAGATGGTGTGGTTTGGTGGGCATACAACCATGTGGAGTCAGGATGATTTACTAACAATCACTGTTATCTTACCCTGTTACTGCAAGATAGTTTCCTGATGTTTTCTGCCAGGTAAACCGTATTGGTGTGCCAAGCCAAGTCTTTTCTAGTAGTGAGAAAACACGCTAAAAAAGCACAACACAATTTTTATATTTTAAAACATACAATTAATAGTTGGTCAGAAAAGATGTCAAAACATAATAATGAAAACAGTAGGATTCAGGATGGTGAAGGCTTATTCTAGAGCTTACCCCAAAGAAGTCAACAATGTAACAAATAAGATGACCAATTAACCAACCAACCAACCAAATAACCATAATCTGGTTGGTCAAGTACAGACCTCAACATACACAGGAGCATTTACTATAAAACTTTTTTGCTTTTGAATGTTTCTAAATGTTAATTTTATAAAAATTTATGATTTAGTGTTTTATAACTATTAAAAATTTAAAAAATTTAAACTTGAATTTGTAAAAGTCACTCAGTCATGTCTGACTCTTTGCAACTCCACGGACTACAGTCCACCAAGATTCTCCAGGCCAGAATACTGGAGCGGGTAGTCTATCCTCTCTCCAGCGGATCTTCTCCACCCAAGGATTGAATCCAGATCTTCCGCATTGCAGGTGGATTCTTTACCAACTGAGCTATCAGGGAATTTAGCTAATTATTAATAGCACGGATTTGGGGAGATTAAATTTAATAAAGTTGCTATTAAAAAACCTTAACCATGACAGAAATACAAAATATCTATACCTCCTTCAAATTTTTTTTTCTCCTTTCTCCATTAGATACACTTTACCATTAAGTGTTTAATTTGGCTATTGGGTGGATACTTTTTCAACTGAAAAATCATTCTTTTCACTTAGACAACAAAGAACTGTGTACACAATATCGAAGGCTTCCCAGGTGGCTCAGTGGTAAAGAATCTGTCTGCAATGCAGGAAACCCAGGTTCGATCCCTGGGTCGGGAAGATCCCCTGGCAGAAATGGCAGCCCTCTCAGGTATTCTTGCCTGGAGAAACCCATGGACAGAGGAGCCTGGAGAAAGTTGGAGTTCTTTAAGTTCCAAAGGGTCAAATACCACTGAGCACATCTGATATAGAAGCCACAAGCAACATGTGTACTTGGAATATTATTGAGGACTTGAAACACAGGTAGTCCAAATTTAGATGTGCTATAAACTACACATGACTATATGATTTCAAAGACAATACAGCTATATATGACAAACCCACAGCAACCCCATTATCCTCAATGGTGAAAAATTGAAAGCATTTCTCCTAAAGCCAGGAAGAAGACAAGGGTGCCCACTTTCACCACTACTATTCAACATAGTTTTGGAAGTTTTGGCCATAGCAATCGGAGCAGAAAAAGAAATAAAAGGAATCCAAATTGGAAAAGAAGTAAAACTCTCACTGTTTGCAGATGACATGATCCTCTACATAGAAAACCCTAAAGACTCCACCAGAAAATTACTAGAGCTTATCAATGAATATAGTAAAGTTGCAGGATATAAAATCAACACACAGAAATCCCTTGCATTCCTATACACTAATAATGAGAAAATAGAGAAATTAAGCAAACAATTCCATTCACCACTGCAATGAAAATACTTAGGAATATATCTACCTAAAGAAACAAAAGACCTATATATAGAAAACTATAAAACACTCACTGGTAAAAGAAATCAAAGAGAACACTAATAGATGGAGAAATATACCATGTTCATGGATCGGAAGAATCAATATAGTGAAAATGAGTATATTACCCAAAGCAATCTATAGATTCAAGCAATCCCTATCAAGCTACCAATGGTATTTTTCACAGAGCTAGAACAAATAAATTTCACAATGTGTACAGAAATACAGAAAACCTCGAATAGCCAAAGCAATCTTGAGAAAGAAGAACGTAACTGGAGGAATCAACCTGCCTGACTTCAGGCTCTACTACAAAGCCACAGTCATCAAGACAGTATGGTACTGGCACAAAGACAGAAATATAGATCAATGGAACAAAATAGAAAGCCCAGAGATAAATCCACACACCTATGGACACCTTATCATTGACAAAGGAGGCAACAATATACAATGGAGAAAAGACAATCTCTTTAACAAGTGGTGCTGGGAAGACTGGTCAACCACTTGTAAAAGAATGAAACTAGAACACTTTCTAACACCATATACAAAAATAAACTCAAAATGGATTAAAGATCTAAATGTAAGACCAGAAACTATACAACTCCTAGAAGAGAAGAGAACATAGGCAAAACACCCTCCAACATAAATCACAGCAGGATCCTCTATGACCCACCTCCCAGGATATTGGAAATAAAAGCAAAAATAAACAAATGGGACCTAATTAAAATTAAAAGCTTCTGCACAACAAAGGAAACTATAAGCAAGGTGAAAAGACAGCCTTCAGAGTGGGAGAAAATAATAGCAAATGAAGTAACTGACAAACAACTAATCTCAAAAATATACAAGCAACTCATGCAGCTCAATTCTAGAAAAATAAATGACCCAATCAAAAAATAGGCCAAAGAACTAAACATACATTTCTCCAAAGAAGACATACGGATGGCTAACAAACACATGAAAAGATGCTCAACATCACTCATTATCAGAGAAATGCAAACCAAAACCACAATGAGGTACCATTTCACGTCAGTCAGCATGGCTGTGATCCAAAAGTCTATAAGCAATAAATGCTGGAGAAGTTGTGGAGAAAAGCAAACCCTCTTACACTGTTGGTGGGAATGCAAACTAGTACAGCCATTATGGAGAACAGTGTGGAGACTCCTTAAAAAACTGGAATAGAACTGCCATATGACCCAGCAATCCCACTGCTGGGCATACACACCGAGGAAACCAGAACTGAAAGAGACAACATGTACCCCAGTGTTCATCACAGCACTGTTTATAATAGCCAGGACATAGAAGCAACCTAGATGTCCATCAGCAGACGAATGGATAAAAAAGCTGTGGTACATATACACAATGGAGTATCACTCAGCCATCAAAAAGAATACATTTGAATCCGTTCTAATGAGGTGGATGAAACTGGAGCCTGTTATACAGAGTGAAGTAAGCCAGAAAGAAAAACACCAATACAATATACTAATGCATATATATGGAATTTAGAAAGATGGTAACAATAACCCTGCATGCTAGACAGCAAGAGAGACACAGATGTACAGAACAGTCTTTTGGACGCTGTGGGAGAGGACGAGGGTGGGATGATTTGGGAGAATGGCATTGAAACATGTATACTATCATATGTGAAACGAATCACCAGTCCAGGTTCCATGCATGATACAGGATGCTTGGCGTTGGTGCACTGGGATGACCCAGAGGGATGGTATGGGGAGGGAGGGGGGAAGGGGATTCAGGATGGGGAACACGTGTACCCCCGTGGTGGGTTCATGTCAATGTATGGCAAAACCAATACAATATTGTAAAGTAATTAGTGTCCAATTAAAATAAATAAATTTATATTTAAAAACAAAGACAATACAGGAAAGGTGGCAAACTATCTTTACTGATAATTTTTCATACTGATTTCATGTTGAAATGATAATATTTTGGATATACTGGGTAAAACAAAATATATTATGAAAGGTAACCTTACCTGTTTCTTTAAAAACATTTTAATGTGGCTACTAAATATTTTAAAGTACATTGGCTCACATTATATTTATATTAAACACTGTTGATACAAAACATCGAGGACCATAAGAGTTTGAATGAATAAATTTACATTTTAACATTAGGTTAAATTAAAAATTAACCTCTGAGCCAACAGGGAGCCTGGTGGGCTACAGTCCACGGGGTCGCAAGAGTCGGACACGACTGAGCGACTTCACCTTCACCTAAATTAAAAATTAAACAATGATGCCTATATCTAGGCAAGTGAAGTTTAGATACAACTGCAAGTGGTGTGACAGTCTCAATGGTAACACAAAACTCTTCCAATGGTCTAAATTTTACACCAATCACAGGCAATTACTACATTAAAAAGATGATCAAATCCACCTCTATTGAAAACAGAGGTGCCTATAATCACAGGTGCATCCAAGTTGTGTGGTGCAAGAAGACACCCTTAAAAAAAAAGTATAAAAACATTTACTTTTGCAATTTTATGACCACATTGCCCTGGAACCCCTATATGCAAGTGAGGGCTCCCTAAATTTGAATGTCACTAGCTTCTTGGTAGATCTCCTCCTTCAAAGGAGGTCAACAGGCACTCCATACACATACAACACCCCATAAAAAGGTGCTAGCTTCACAACCAGAAAACGAACCTTTAGACTTTGCTTTTTTTTTTCTTTCAATCTTTATTTTTTAATACAATTGTTTTTTGGCCACCCACATGGCTTGTGGGATCCTAGTTCCCTAACCAGGTAACTAACCTGGGCCCTTGACAGTGAAAGAAAGGAATAGAAACCACTGGACCACCAGGGAACTCTAGCTGTAGGGCTTAAAGCAGGTCTATCAAATGGCCTCAAGCACAGAATTCTCAGCTGTAAACCAGGAATAACAATATCTCCTTACACTGATGGTTTAGTCCTTAAGTCGTGTAGGACTCTTGTGACCCCATGGACAGAGGAGCCTGGCAGGCTACAGTCTATGGGATTCTCCAGGCAAGAATACTGGAGTGGGCTGCCATTTCCTTCTCCAGGGGATCTTCCCAACCCAGGAATCCGAATGTAGGTATCCCGCGCTGTAGGCAGATTCTGTACCAACTGAGCTACAACTACTTCGTAAATGGCGAAGAGCTTTAGAAATGTGAGTTAAGATTACAGGTCAACTCCAATTTCCACTATAGCCACGAAAATGTACAAAACAATGAAAAAAAAAATTAAGCTTTCCATTTCTATG
>SJXQ01010822.1:9677-20875 GCA_006408695.1 Aepyceros melampus | reverse complement strand
GGGACACGTGGAGTGGGACGGGGGTATTGTTTGGTAAGGCGATGGGTGAATGAGCTGTAGCCAGTGACCCGGGAATGGGGTTCATAAGAAGCCCAATCCTAAAAACGGTGCATGCAAGGATGACGCTCTAGAGATTGAGACCTGTGTACGCAGATTTCCCCGTGAATAATATACACCGTCACCAGGTGATCTGTAAATTGCGCCAGTCACAACCAAAACAATTTGAGATTCCTTCGGAGCTTTTCACTCATTTTAAGGAGCTGAACAGCTGCGAGGCTTGCCAGGTGTTTAGCTGCAAGAAATGAGGCAGCTCCTGACACTCGAACGAGCCAACTTCACAAGGACCCTCCAAACGCTTTTCCCCCCAAACGCTTTCTGCCCGCCGTGTGAATTTGGGCGAATTCGGAGTCTCTTCAGATCCAGCCTGCTCATTTCCAGCAGTGGAGGGGTGGCCAAACGCAGCAACTCCGTCCGCAGTTCCAGAAATGAGAGGCCTCCCTCCCCGCCGTCTCCTCTTCAATTTTCCTTCCTTTCCCCTTGTTTCTTCAACTTCGCCTCTGCTTTCCCTGGTCACCCCGCTCCCTTCCCCATTTCTCAAGCACTCGGGAGAAGAGGAGGTCACAAGCCTCTATCTTCAAAGCGACTCTCGCAGAGTTTAAGGGAATGGCCACTGGTCGCATCTTCCCGCACCCCCGGTTTGTAAGTTATTTACCTTCATCTCAAAAGATCCAGCAGCCGCGCGATCTAACAAGTGCGCAAGCGCACCCGGTCTCCATCAAGAAGGCTACCGCGTTCCCGTCACCCAGGAGACCGCGCGAGCAATAACCAATCAGCGAGCGCCAGCTGAAGGGCGGTGCCTCCAAACAACCTCGGAGGGAGTGGGCGGGAGGCGGGGACTTGAGTCACGTGATGCCAGCGAAGCAAGGCCCTAAGTAGTTGAACGTCGTGAGGCGTTGCAGAGCTTTGGCTTTCTGGCTGGGCCCTGATTGGATGACACCGGAGAGTTCTGTGAGATGTGGAAGCCGCTGGCGTAAATTTAGGCCTTGACTACAAAGAAATCAGTGGTGGCGAGTAGGACGCTGAGAACTTCAAGGAGCTGAGTGAAGGAGCTGAGTGTTGTATAAGAAGAGGCAGGAGTTGGTTCGTGGGGCAGTACTCTTACGCAGTTCACGCAAAGAGCTCACACTGCAGCTGTTCAAAGGATATTCAATTTGGAGGCTGATTTTGGCTGGGAATATGTTTGTGTCTTCAGATATTTAAATTTGGCTGCAAGACCCACACATTTAAACGGAGATGTCTTTAATAGATGATTGGGTGAGGGAGAAAAAGGTTAGAAAGGTAGAAATTCGGAAATTGTTTTTGTATTAATAATTAAAACAGAGTGAATGGGACTTCTTAGATTTAGGGAATGTTAAGAGGGAGAAACTTTTAATTTTAGGGGCTGAGAATTAAACTGACAGAAGACCAATTAACAGGAGAAAAGCTTACGAATTTGTATGTATTATGTTTTGCCGATATGGGAGAATTAGTTAAAAAGAGACACGAAACATGAAATCTCACATCAATGTATTAATTAGGGTGCTATATTTTTCTCTAGTTTTTGTCCCCGTGTATACCAGTTTTACTTTGTGTTTATAATTATGATATATGTGTATTTGACACAGTTATTTAGGTCAAATAATAAAGCACATTTTTTAGGGTGGTTAGTACTGTTAGGTAGCAAGTTAGGCATGTGCAACAAGGAGTGGCCTAGCCAAAAAGGATGCAAGCTGATCTCTAAAACCCCTCCCAGACACACTCAGGAAAATTCACAGATGCTATAGAAATAACCACAGAGACTTTTCTAACTCCTCTACATGTGCCCTAGGCACACAGTGGGTACAACCTAACCACAGGGGCTTCCTCAAGTAACCTTAGGCAACTAGGAGCCAATTAAGGGTTCATAAATATTCCACACACACACATATATATCTGATTATAACAGACTGAATTATGGGAAGACATGCACAACAGAGCCTGCTGTACATAACTTGCAGGTGCCAATTGGCCTATTTGCATTCCCTTTCTTGACTGGTGGTGGGTACAAGCCCTACTTTGACAGGGCACAGCCAAAAGGAAGAGACAGGAAGTATAAAAAGGGGGAGGTCAAGAGGGATCATTATGACCATGGCCTACTCCCATGTCTTGGGAGTGTCTGTCGAATAAAAAGATTTGCCTGCTTGTACTGTAACTTGTCTGTCGTTTTAAACAAGGAAGAGAAATAAACTGACCTGATAGTACTGAGTAATAGAGCATACAATCCTAATAAAATAGGTTTAATTTTCCCCTACTAAGTAAATCAATTTTTTCAGCTCCTTTCTGCAACTTTTGAAGCTGAATCATTTAGATCATTGGTTCTATAACTTTACTGTGTATTTGAGAGGTTTAGCGGGTGTTTGAATCACCTTGGGAGCCTGCTGAAACAGATTGCTTGGCCCACCACCAGTCTTTGATTAGTTATCCTTGGGTGGATTTGGAGGATTTCCAGGTCTAACACATTCTCAGGTGATGCTGATGATGCCCCTCTGGATTACACTGAGACCACTGTTCTCTAAATTTGTTTCCTAAATCCTCTGTATTATTTTTCATGGTGTTTACAAAGCAACAATTTTTTCCCAAGTATATGCCTGCTGAAAAGTCAACTGTCAATTTATTTTTAAGCTGCAAGGAACATTTGGTATTATTATTTTACATAAAGCAGGGAGCCTAATTAATGCCTAGTTTCTTATTTTTTATTATTCTGTTTTTCTCCTTAGGGTAACAGAATAGGCAGAATTTCAATATGTGAATGAAAGGATATTTAGAGGTAATGTACAGGGGAAGATAAAGACAATGTGAACCGAATAACTACCTCTTAGTAACTTAGATTATGTACTTAACTCTCAGCTCTACTTTTAAAAAATGGAGTTATATATTTGACATAGAGTGTCATGTAGATTTAAGGTATACACATGTTAATTTGATACATTTTTATATTGTAACATGATTGCCATTGCAGTGACAGTTATCAACTTCACTTTTCTTTCTTTTTTGGCCATGCTGTCCAGCTTGCAGGATCTTAGTTCCATGACCAGAGACTGACCCTGGCCATGGCAGGGAGAGCTCTGAGTCCTAACCACTGGACCATCAGGAAACTTTCCCTCAGGTTCACTTATCTATAATGAAACTTGAAAACTGGTAAGAATATATTTGGTTGTGGTATTCTTCTGGAAGTATTTGTATGCATTGGAAATATGTGTATCCTTACCTGAATACAAAATTATGTAAAATAATATTTGGGAAAAGATGGAACAGCTGTATATAGTCAGTAAAAATAAGACCAGGAGCTGACTGTGGCTCAGATTATGAACTCCTTATTGCCAAATTCAAACTTAAATTGAACAAAGTAAGGAAAACCACTAGACCATTCAGGTATGACCTAAATCAAATCCCTTTTGGATTATACAGTGGAAGTGACAAACAGATACAAGGGATTAGATCTAATAGAGTGCCTGAAGAACTATGTATGGAGGTTCATAACACTGTACAGGAGGCAGTGATCAAGACCATCCCCAAAGGAAAAAAAAATGTAAAAAGGCAAAATGATTGTCTGAGGAGGCCTTACAATATAGCTAAGAAAAGACGAGAAGCAAAAAGCAAAAGAGAAAAGGAAAGATATACCCATTTGATGCAGAATTCCAGAGAATAGCATGGAGGGATAAGAAAGGCTTCCTCAGTGATCAGTGCAAAGAAATACAGGAAAACAATAGAATGGGAAAGACTAGAGATCTCTTCAAGAAAATCAGAGATACCAAGGAAACATTTCATGCAAAAATGGGCACCATAAAGGACAGAAATGGTATGGACCTAACAGAAGCAGAAGGTATTAAGAAGTGGCAAGACTACACAGAAGAACTACACAAAAAAAGATCTTCGTGACTCAGATAATCTCGATGGTGTGATCACTCACCTAGAGCCAGACATCCTGGAAGGTGAAGTCAAGTGGGCCTTAGGAAGCATCACTATGAACAAAGCTAGTGAAAGTGATGGAATCCCAGTTGAACTATTTCAAGCCCTCAAAGATGATGCTGTGAGAGTGCTGCACTCACTATGCCAGCAAATTGGAAAACTCAGCAGTGGCCACAGGACTGGAAAAAGTCAGTTTTCATTCCAATCTCAAAGAAAGACAATGCCAAAGAATGTTCAAACTACTGCACAATTGCACTCATCTCAAATGCTAGCAAAGTAATGCTCAAAATTCTCTAAGCCAAGATTCAACAGTAAGTGAACCGTGAACTTTCAGATGTTCAAGCTGGATTTAGAAAAGGGAAAGGAACCAGAGATCAAATTGCCAACATCTGTTGGATCATAGAAGAAGCAAAAGAGTTCCAGAAAAACATCTTCTGTTTTTCTGACTATGCTAAAGCCTTTGTGGATCACAACAAACTGTGGAAAATTCTGAAAGAGATGGGAATACCACACCACCTGACCTGCCTCCTGAGAAATCTGTATTCAGGTTAGGAAGCAACAGTTAGAAC
Source organism: Aepyceros melampus (assembly GCA_006408695.1). Classification (NCBI taxonomy): domain Eukaryota; kingdom Metazoa; phylum Chordata; class Mammalia; order Artiodactyla; family Bovidae; genus Aepyceros; species Aepyceros melampus. The sequence continues at coordinate 16,319 of SJXQ01010822.1, read as the reverse complement.
TGGACATGGAATGACAGACTGGTTCCAAGTAGGAAAAGGAGAATGTCAAGGCTGTATATTGTCACCCTGCTTATTTAACTTATATGCAGAGTACATCATGCGAGATGCCAGGCTGGATGAAGCACAAGCCGGAATGAAGATTGCTGGGAGAAACATCAATAACCTCAGATATGCAGATAACACCACCCTTATGGCAGAAAGCAAAGAGGAACTAAAGAGCCTCTTTGATGAAAATGAAAGAGGAGAGTGAAAAAGCTGGCTTAAAACTCAACATTCAAAAAACGAAGATCATGGCATCCAATCCCATCACTTCATGGTAAATAGATGGGGAAACGATGGAAGCAGTGACAGACTTTATTTTCTTGGGCTCCAAAATCTCTGCTTATGGTGACTGCAGCCATGAAATTAAAAGATGCTTGCTTCTTGGAAGAAAAACTATGACCAACCTAGGCAGCATATTAAAAAGCAGAGACATTTCTTGGCCAACAAAGGTCCATCTAGTCAAAGCTATGGTTTTTCCAGTAGTCATGTATGGATGTGAGTTGGACTGTAAAGAAAGCTGAGTGATGAAGAATTGATGCTTTTGAAGTGTGGTGTTGGAGAAGACCTTGAGAGCCCCTTGGACTGCAAGGAGATCAAACCAGTCAAGCCTAAAGGAAACCAGTCCTGAATATTCATTGGAAGGACTGATGCTGAAGCTGAAACTCCAATACTTTGGCCTCCTGATGTGAAGAACTGACTCATTGGAAAAGACCTTAAGGCTGGGAAAGATTGAAGGCAGGAGGAGAAGAGGACGACAGAGGATGAGATGGTTGGATGGCACCACTGACTGGATGGACATGAGTTTGAGCAAGTTCTGGGAGTTGGTGATGGACTCCCATCACTAGGGAAGCCTGGGACCCCAGCCCTCCTCAGTCCCAGTGGCAGCGCAAGGTGGCTCCAGGACATCCTGCTTGGGAGACAGCGGTAGCCCCAGGCCCAGGGTGCCCTACGTGCTGTGACACTGTCTCAAGGACCAAGAAGCAAAAGAAGAAAACCCGGAATAGGGTTTCTGTTGCCAATGGAAGTGGGAAGACCCCAGAAAAGCAGGCCCCCGAGGAAGCCCCCCTAAGCGCAGAAGGCCTGGTGCATGGAAAAAGCTGGAGCTGGGACTGAAGATGCAGAGACCCATCCCTAAGCAGAAAGAACAAGCTCTTGGGGAAATCCGAACCCTGCGCAGCCAGAGAACCCCCCTGCCCCAGAAGAGGCAGCTGATGGCGCTCTTTGGGAACTATAGGGCTCAGACAGAAGCCGAGTGGTGTGAGACCCTGCAGGTTCTCAGGACTGCTGTGCACTCAGCTCAGATGCAGCCTGTAGGCGATGCTGCCAGAAAGAAGAACAGAAGCGTCTGCAGACCTCATCCAGAAGGAGGGTCCAAGGGCACCTCGGATACTCGTGATGAAGAGTTTAGGTTTAATTTCTTTGAGCCTCTTCCCTATTCTAGAGTGGCCACCTCTGCAGTGGTGCGGGGTTTCTCTGGAGTGCAGCACTTTTCCAGGAATGCTATGGGGCAGATGAGAGACCTGCATGTTTGGTGCTAACAAGTCCAGGACCCCATTTGTAGGTTTTCAGCTGGGATGTCCCTCCTGCAGAAGACGGAGGTTCCTTTAGATGGTTCTACAGTAGACTGAAGTGAATGTTCACAGTGTGCTGTGAAACAGCTGTCCCTAACCTTTTTGACACCAGGGACAGATTTCATGGAAAACAGTTTTTCCACAGAGAGGGTGGGAGGTGAAACTCAGGTCATAATGCAAGCAATGGGGAGTGGATATAAATATAGATGAGTCTTCCTTTGTTCACAGTCTTTCATCTCCTGCTGTGTGGCGTGGTTCCTAACAGGCCATAGACCAGTACTTGCCCAGGGGTTGGGGACCCCTATTATAGAAGACTCTCAGCAGTCTCAGGAGCAGACTAAGTAGGTGGTGTTCATAAGGGTTAGTGGGGAAGCTGTATAGTTGTACACTGGTGCTCACTTACGGAGGATGTCCTCTCAAGTGGTGTGGCGCTCCATACCATTGAGTCCCATTGCTGTAATAAAACCTTCTTATAAATGTGGATTAAAAAAAAAAAAAACTAGGGAAGCCTGGCATGCAGTACATGGGGTTGCAAAGAAGTCAGACATGACTGAGCGACTGAACTGAACTGAATATTTGGGAAAGGAGGGAAATACAGTGTCTCATTCTAAAATTTAAGAACTAGGGACATGGTTAAGCCTGTTCATCTGGGAAAGGATCTGGTGTCGACATGCTGGGGAAGAGACTGAAGAGTTAGCCAATCCATTATACAACCTATGGGAGGGGGTAATTCTAGAGTGCACAGAGCTATTTTAAAAAATAAACTACATAACTTAAAATTGATTGCTTATTTAAGTATAAATAAATATCTCTCAAATATGCTATCCTGAAGATAGCACTCTTCAGGAACCTCCAATTTATTTGTTAAAGTATGACATTATGAAAAATATTTGTCAGAATCTGCTATAAAAACTGGCAAAAAACAGCATGAAGTTTGTCAAAAGGATATAGAGAAAAATAACCTAACTTGTTATATCAGAAAAATGTTTTTCCAGAGAAAGAGAAAATGAGAGAGTTTCCATAGTGAAGAGGAAGGCAAGTATGGGATTGAGGATGGAAAAGAATGACATTTAATACTAAGTACAGATCAAGAAACTAGGAAATTTAGGTGGAATTTAGATTTTTAAAATAAATAGATATGATACAGAAAATTTTTATTGTGTACAATATTTCCAGTAAATTCCAGTATTGTTTGATCATCTTATATTTTGCTTTCAATTTATTGTTTACACTTCCAAACTTTAAAATGACGCCCATTAGAACAAATAGATAATTTTCTACCAATATTATATGGAAAGTCTAATAAGCGTGACAATTAATAACTAGGGAAAGACGGTATATTCAAAAATAATATCTGATCAGAGGATCCTAAATTGAGCACAGTACCTTTTTGTTTCCTAAGGAATATTAGTAGCTAAAAATATTAATGTCACTTAAACATTAATAGCTATTATATATGATTAATTTTAAGCTTAAAATATAATTAAATATTCAACATTAAGACAATTATTTTTGTCCAGTTCTGTGCCAAGCATGATTCTAGGTGCAGATACTTGACTGAATAAAATAGCCAAGGAAATTAATAAAATTAATTCTGGGTCCATGACGTTAATGATTCCTATTCTCTGGAGAAAGTTTTTGCATTACTTCCCCTGAGTTCATACTGTCATTCTTAATCCTTACTGCCATTAGAATTAGCTGGGGCTTACTTGCAGTAGCTTAGGCTCAACCCAGATTTATTGAAACAGATTTCTAGAGACGAATCCTAGCTTTTCTTTCTTTCCTTCTCTCTTTTTAAATTCTGTGGTGCACAGTTGAGAACCACTGGTCTAGAGTATGCCAAATGTAAAGAAGCAGATGGAAAGCCCATTTTGTTTCTGAAGATGGATAGCTACTTCTGTTAAAAAACCTATGCTCACTCTGTTCCCCTGGAAACAAGTTTGATGGCTCCTTAAAAAGTTCAACATAGAATAACCACAACTCAACAATCCCACTCCTAGGGATTATATCTCAAAGAATTAAAAACAAGGATTCAAACAAATTCTTGTACACATATGTTCTAGCAGCATTATTCACATTACTCAAAAGGCAAAAACAACTCAAATGTCCATGAATGGATTAGCAAATTTTGGTATACACATAGTGGAATATTATTCCATCAGTATAAAGTAATGAAGTGTTGGTACACATCATGCTACAATATAGATGAATCCTGAATATATCTTAAGTGAAAGAAGCCTGACATACAGAGCCACATGTCATATGATTCTACCTGAAATATCCAGAATGGGTAAGTTCACAGAGATGGAATGCAGACCTAGTGGCTGCCAGGAGCTGGGGAAAGGGTAGGGCTCTAACTGGCCATGGGGTTTTCTTTTGGGCTCATGAAAATGTTTTGGAATTAAACAGAGGGGGCAGTTATACAACATTATGAATATACCAAATACTACTGAATTGTTCACTTTAAAATGATTACTATTATATGAATTTGGCCTTAATTAAAAGAAAAACATATGAACAAACTGAATCTTTATAGTTAATGTGATTTTCTTGATGTAACAAAACTAGCTTTTCTGAAAATTAAAGCTTGTCATAAAACAATTATTGTATCTACTTATTCACATGATCCAGGCATTTTGTTTCATAAAGACCCTTAGGTAGAAACTGACTTACCTATATTCTGAATACACCTAAGGATATACTGTATTTGGACTTATTAAAACAAACTGGATGTTTAGGGAGCATGCAGTGACTAAAACGTATCCCTTGTTTCAATAATTACTATTAATGATTTAAAAACTTCTGGATGGACTTGTCCGCCAAGGGTAAATGATTGAAGATAATGCTTTCTCTAAAAGGGCAGAAGAGAAGCACGCCAGAGGGAGGGAAAGAAATTAAGGAAAATAATAAAATATAAAAAATATATAAACAAATAAAAAAAAATAAAAAAAATAAGAGAATAGGAAAAACAAGACTAGTAGGGTTGAGAGATGTGAATATTGTCTTTAGTAGCTACAGACTTCAAGATTTTTCTTGAAAACATGCCAAATGTGAATTTTTCTTCAAATAGTAGGGTTGAGAGTGTGAATATTGTCTTAAGTAGCTGCAGACTTCAAGATTTTTCTTGAAAACATGCCAGATGTGAATTTTTCTTCAAAAAAAGATACCAATACATTCTGATAAGTATTTAAAAATGCCAAGCAATGGGATACATTTGGGACCTGGGGAAAAGTTACTGTTTCAGAAACAATTTTCTGAAAGAATGGCAATTATAGATAAATAATGTAACTGTTATGCTAGAACAGTCTATGATAAACACACAGGATCAGACTTACAGGGCAGGAGTGGTCAGCAGCCCAAGACCTGCCATTAGATTTCTTCTAGATGATACTCATATTCACAGGAGGACCACTAGTATAACAGAGCTAAGGCCCTTACACACTCTGCTTACATCAGGTCTTTCAAATCCTAAGGCTGGCCCTGAGTATAAAATACCTTTTTATCTTCCTAGTTAATGTATAAAAGAATATGCTATTCATTCCAAAGTTTTCAGCATTTCTTTCCATGCCCCATTCATTTTCTCTAACCTCCTCCACAGGGAAGTCATCATTAAATGGTAATACTCATATCTACTTCATAGGGCTATTGTAAAGATTAAATGTATGAACATATATATGACATGCTTAGCACGTATCTGCCACACAATCAAGTTGACTTAACCCTCCTGTATTTCAGTAAACAAAAGGCCAAGTCTGTAGAAATTTAATAAAACATGAGATTTAGCCTAATTACATTTAAATGCTTCAAAACCTAAGAGATACTCTGCTAGTCTTCAGGCCGAAACTCAATTATTCATCCTCTGTCTTCTTTCAATAACTTCCTTGATGTTGGAAGCCCCACCTTGGTTTACCATTTTCTTCGCTATATTTCTCCACATCCTCTCCAACACTTTATTTTTATTTATTTATTTATTTATTTTTTATTAATTTTTTATTTTTTTAGTTTGTTTTGCTTTACAATACTGTATTTGTTTTGCTACACATCGACATGGATCAGCCACGAGTGTACATGATCTCCCAATCCCGACCCCCACCTCCCCCCTCCNACCTTTTCCAGTCCTGTGGCCACTGCTGAGTATTCCAAATTTGCTGGCATATTAAGTGCAGCATTTTCTCAGCATCATCTTTCAGGATTTGGCATAACTCAACTGGAATTCCATCACCTCCACTAGCTTTGTTCCTGGTAATGCTTTCTAAGGCCACTTGACTTCACATTCCCGGATGTCTGGCTCTAGGTGACTGATCATACCATAGTGATTTTCTGGGTCGTGAAGATCTTTTTTGTACAGTTCTTCTGTGTATTCTTTCCACCTCTTCTTAATATATTCTGCTTACAGGGTTCTCTAATTATTGGTTTTGAAGTCCGACAATAAAGCTTTGAGTTCTAATTTTCAAACGTTACTTTATTGAAGTGTTTATCTTTGATCTATCAATAATAGAGTGAAATGTTTCAAAATCTCCCATTATTATTTTTGATTTGTCACTTTCTCCCTATAATTCTATCAGTTTTTATTTTATATTTATTTTGTGTCAATTTATTAAGATCATATATGTTTCCGGTTTAATATTTCTGATGAATTTAATATTTTGTATAGTCTCGTTTCTCCGTCCCTAATAGTACGTTTTCCATTAAAGTCTATTTTGCGTAATATCAAGTAGCTACTCCAACTTTTCGTACTTGCCTATTATATCTTTCTCCATCCCTTCATTTTTCAACTAAATTTATAGCTCTTAATAGGAGACTATTAACATTTTTTTTAATTCCATCTGACAATCTCTGTCTTTTATCAAGCAGGGTAAATATGATTAACAGGAGTGTGTTCCTTTCTTCTGAAGTATACAATTTAAAAAATTCTTCTAGTTTAGGCTCTGAGTAGTTAATGCTTTTTAGTTTGTGTCCACATGAAAATAACTTTTTTTCCCCCTTTTTGTCTTGAGTGAACATTTGTTAGCTAAAGAGTTCTAGGTTG
>SJXQ01010821.1:0-59289 GCA_006408695.1 Aepyceros melampus | reverse complement strand
ATTGCAGGCAGATCCTTTATCAGCTGAGACACAAGGGTTTAACTTTTTTTTTTCAAGTATTGATTTATGCTATGCACTTTTTGTTCTGCGAATTGTCTATCCTCTTCCCCACAGTTGGAATTGTACATTATCAAATAATTGTGCTAATGAAGAGCTGTCTAGTGGACTTCCCTGGCATCCCAGTGGTTAAGACTGCACCCCTACGGCAGAGGGGGTGCAGGTTCAATCCCATTAGGGATCCTGCATGCTGCCTGGCATGGCCAAAAAAGAGTTGTCTCTTCTAGCCTTCAGGTTTGATTTTAGCTGATTTTAACTCACTGAAAATCCCAGCTGAGATCAGTTGTGCCCTATAGTAGGAGATGTATAGTTCTAAGTTTATTTTTTTTATGCATTGCTATCCAGTTGTTCCAAAGTCTTTGCTTACTAAAAATATTTTGCTCATTGTTTTAGGGTGCATATTTGACATCTGTGGCTTCCCTGGTGGCTCAGAGGTTAAAGCATCTGCCTGCAATGCAGGAAACCTGGGTTCAATCCCTGGGTCTGGAAGATCCCCTGGAGAAGGAAATAGCAACCCACTCCAGTATTCTTGCCTAGAGAATCCCATGGATGGAGGAGCCTGGTAGGCTACAGTCCACAGGGTCGCAAAGAGTCAGACACAACTGAGCGATTTAAATTAACTTAACTTAACTTAATGTTATATATGCTAAAAGCTATTTCCAATCTCTTTCCTCTGCTCCATTGATAAATATTTCACCTTTAAGCCAGCACCACAGTCTTAAAGATTACTGCTTTGTCCAGTTCAGTTCAGTTCAGTTGCTCAGTCGTGTCCGATTCTTTGCGACCCCATGAATCGCAGCACGCCAGGTCTCCCTGTCTATCACCAACTCCCAGAGTTCACTCAGACTCACGTCCATTGAGTCCGTGATGCCATCCAGCCATCTCATCCTCAGTCGTCCCCTTTTCCTCCTGCCCCCAATCCCTCCCAGCATCAGAGTCTTTTCCAATGAGTTGACTCTTCGCATAGGTGGCCAAAGTACTGGAGCTTCAGGTTTAGCATCATTCCTTCCAAAGAAATCCCAGGGCTGATCTCCTTCAGAATGGACTGGTTGGATCTCCTTGCAGTCCAAGGGACTCTCAAGAGTCTTCTCCAACACCACAGTTCAAAAGCATCAATTCTTCTGCGCTCAGCCTTCTTCACAGTCCAACTCTCACATCCATACAGGCTACTGCTTCGTAGCCTGCTCTAATTCATGGTGAGATGAATCTTACTTATTACCACTAAGACTATTTTTTGGTTTTCTTACTTATTTTCCTCTTTTAATCAAAACCATGTTAAAAAGTTAGAAAATCATTGAGAACAAATTGTCATGTTTACAAATATGCTGTTTTTCCGTTCAAGAGCAGGTGTATAGCAGGCCATTTCCATTTTACGAATCACACCTGAAACTTAAATAGTTTGCAAGTATTACTGAAGTCCCACAACTATTCCCTAATTTAGTCTCTCTTTAGAAAGAGGAGCCAGTTCTCTTTCTAACATTCAGCAGCTGTGGTAAGCAGAATAATACCTCTTCCCAAAGATGTCCATAATCCTTGGAACTTGTCATATTCCCTGGAATTTGTGAATATGCTATGTTACATGCCAAAGGAGAATTGAGGCAGAAGATAGAATTAAGGTTGTTAATCAGTTCAGTTCAGTTCAGTTGCTCAATCATGTCTGACTCTTTGCAACCCCATGGAGCGCAGCACACCAGGCTTACCTGTCCTTCACCAACTCCTGGAGCTTACTTAAACTCATGTCTGTTGAGTCAGTGATGCCATCCAACCATCTCATCCTCTGCCCCCTTCTCCTCCTGCCTTCAGTCTTTCCCAGCACCAGGGTCTTTTCCAGGGACTCAGTTCTTCGAATCAGGTGGCCAAAGTATTAGAGTTTCAGCTTCAGCATCAGTCCTTCCAATGAATATTCAGAGCTGATTTCCTTTAGGATGGACTGGTTGGATCTCCTTGCAGTCCAAGGGACTCTCTAGAATCTTCTTCAGAAGCATCATTCTTTGGTGCTCAGCTTTCCTTATAGTCCAACTCTCACATCCATACATGACTACTGGAAAAACCATAGGTTTGACTAGACAGACTTTGTTGGCAAAGTAACGTCTCTGCTTTTTAATATGCTGTCTAGGTTGGTCATAGCTTTTCTTCCAAGGAGTAATCGTCTTTTAATTTCATGGTTGCAGTCACCATCTGCAGTGATTTTGAAGCCCCCTCAAAATGAAATCTGTCACTGTTTCAATGTTTCTATTGTTTCCCCATCTATTTGCCATAAATTGATAGGACCAGATGCCATGATCTTTGTTTTCTGAATGTTGAGTTTTAACCCAACTTTTCCACTCTCTTCTTTCACTTTCATCAAGAGGCTCTTTAGTTCTTCTTCACTTTCTGCCATATAGGTGGTGTCATCTGTTTATCTGACGTTATTGATATTTCTCTTGGCAATCTTGATTCCAGCTTGTGCTTTATGCAGCCTAGCATTTCGCATGATGTACTCTGCATAGAAGTTAAATAAGTAGGGTGACAACATACAGCCTTGACATACTCCCTTCCCGATTTGGAACCAATCTGTTGTTCATGTCCAGTTCTAATTGTTACTTCTTGACCTGCATACAGATTTCTCAGGAGGCAGTTCAGGTGGTCTGGTATTCCCATCTCTTGAATAATTTTCCAGTTTGTTGTGATCCACACAGTCAAAGGCTTTGGCATAGTCAATAAAGCAGAAATAGATGTTTTTCTGGAACTCTCTTGCTCTTTCAGTGATCCAGTGGATGTTGGCAATTTGATCTCTGGTTCCTCTGACTTTTCTAAATCTGGCTTGAACATTTGGAAGTTCACAGTTCACATACTGTTGAAGCCTGGCTTGGAGAATTTTGAGCATTACTTTACTAGCGTGTGAGATGAGTGCAATTGTGCGGTAGTTTGAGGATCCTTTAGCATTGTCTTTCTTTGGAATTGGAATGAAAACTGACCTTTTCCAGTCCTGTGGCCACTGCTGAGTTTTCCAAGTTTGCTGGCATATTGGTGCACACTTTCACAGCATCTTTTAGGATTTGAAATAGCTCAAATGGAATTCCATCACCTCCATTAGCTTTGTTTGTAGTGATGTTTCCTAAGGCACACTTGACTTCACATTCCAGGATGTCTGGCTCTAGGTGAGTGATCCCACCATCGTGGTTATCTGGGTCATGAAGATCTTTTTATATAGTTCTGTGTATTCTTGCCACCTCTTCTTAATATCTTCTGCTTCTGTTAGGTTAATCAGCTGACTTTAAAGGAAGGAGATGATCTGGATTATCTGGGTGGGTCCAATGTAAGCACAAGGGCCCTTGAAATTAGAAAGAGGAAGGCAGAAGGGTAGGTGAGAATGATGAGATGTGAAAAGAACTCTGAATGGCCTTGCTGGTTTTGAAAATGGAAGTGGGGGCTCTTGCTACTATTAGTTGCTAAGTCATGTCCAAGTCTTTGCCAGCCCATGGACTGTAGCCCACCAGGCTCCTCTGTCCATGGATTTCCCCAGCAAGAATACTGAAGTGGGTTGCCATTTCCATCTACAGGGGATCTTCCCAATTCAGGGATCAAAGCCGAGTCTTTTGCTTAGCAGACAGATTCTTTACCACTGAGCCACCAGGGAAGCCCTGTAAACTACGAAGTTGGTATTAATTATTTTTAGCAACTTTAGCAAACTAGTATATCAGCTAAGTGAAAGCTGTGCAAATATTGTCCTTATACGGACCCTTGTGCTCTCTGCCCTTAACCTTCTACCCCTGAGGCCAGTAAAAATTAGCAGGCCTGTCCTTGGCCCCTACCTTTTTGGCTCTCAGAACATAGGAGATATGTTTCCAAAATTTAGTTGCTTCTGTTCAGTATATTCTATAACCACTTTGTTTAGCCCACCCACTTTTGTTCTTCACCCATCATCCCTAAGATACTTGGAAATCTGTAGGTGCTAATAACTGGGGGGAAATGAACAGGAGAGCTTGAAAGTACCCTCCCATTATACCGTCTCCCTGGGGTAGGTGGGGGGGAGTTGGTGAGTGTTCAAATTATAAAATGTTTGCACCATCCCATGACTTTCCCAAACATACATCTTGGCCCTGTGTGTCTGGTTCATGGAGCGACCGCCTGCTTTCTTTTATGCATTTGGGTTCTGTGGCCTAGCACCCCAGTCCCCCCCCATCAGTGATCTTGAGTGGAGGCCCATGAGGGGTCACCACTGAGGTTTCCACCAGGGCACATGCAAGAGCATGATAGCCATCCCCTCCAGTGGCTTGCTCATGGCCACTCATGACTACTACCATCACCTGTGCTCCACTTCCAGTAACAGATTCTCTGGAAGTGCCAAATACCCTGGGGAAGCCACCCCCGACCACTTGGATCTCCCCAAAGCAGACCCAGGACACTAGTGGGCCAGCTGTTTCTTCAGGAAGTCCACTCTCCTATTAATGGCCACAGTGTTGGAGTTCCCAGAGCACTCAGAGTTTGCCCAGGCTTCCACTGGCATGATCACCTGTGACCTGGCTCGGGAAGCCATGGGGAAGCAGCAGCCCAGCGGCCAGCCTGGCAAAACCAACTGCAGGCCCCTGTCCTGAGTGATCACCACCAACTGCCAGGCTTCCTTCCAAGGGGCTAGGCTCATCAGAATCCTCCCCTCCTTGTCCCCTCCCCAAGACTAAGCAGGTTGCAGCCAATGGAAGCAGTTTGGTTTTTAATATCAAAACAGCAAAACATCAAAAAGGAAGTTGAGAGAACCCCACTCTCTACTTTTTCAAGCCACAGGAGAGCCTTCCTTACAACCCATAACCCTGTGCCTTGCATCAAGTAAACAATAAACTCCAGGCAGTCAGCACACACACAAAAAAATATGTCTTCACTTTCAACTCCAGAAAAGATTTCCCAGAATCACCCAGCTCTAGTTTTCAAGTGTCTGAGAAGCTAGTTCTTAGGATGAAAAATCAAGAAGCTTTATGGATGACTGGATTTGAAATTTCCACATCAAACCTGTTGTGCCTTTGACAATTAAAATGTTTAGAATTAGAAGGAAAAATGCTTTCATCTCAAAGCAAAAGTATACTTTCATTTTACTTCCCATGTAAAGATGTATAGAAACACCAAGTCATGAACTAGATATTGCTGGGTAGCATAAGATGAAACCAAGCTTTTTGCTAAAGCACATTGATAGATGTAATATATTATAAACCATCCCCCTTTTGGTGGCTTTTATTTATTGAGTCTTTATTCTGTACCAAGTAATATGCTAAATAATTTAATGGATGATCTTATTTGATCATCCCGTTAATCCTAGGACTTGGTTACTATTATTTCCATTTAAAGATGAGGAAAATAAATATATAAATAAATAAAGATGAGAGAGTTGTTGCCCATGGTAACAAAATGAATAGAAGTTAGGATATGAAGTCTGTCTGACTCTAAAGCCCTTGTTCTGGCAAGATTAATACAATGGTGAAGCGCTTGGATGCTAGTGTTAGAGCAATCTGGCTTCCAATCCTAGCTCTGCCAGTTGTTTATTCCATCTGTTTGTTCCTGGGAAAGTTACATAACTTCTACGTCTTCTGCATTCTTCTCTCTAAGGTTGGAATAATAGAGAACTGATGAGAGGAATAAATAATTTATGTACCTAGCATAGCCTTTAGCCACAGAGTAGGCACTCAGGAAAGACACGCTACTATACTTCCCAGGTGGCTCAGTGGTAAAGACTCTGCCTGCAATGCAAAGCAGGAGACGTGGGTTCAATCCCTGGGTAGGAAAGATCCCCTGAGAAGGAAATGGCAACCCACTCCAGTATTCTTGCCTGGAGAAGTCCATGGATGGAGGAGCCTGGTGGGCTACAGACCATAAGTTTGCAAAGAGTCAGACACGACTTAGCAACTAAACAACAACAAATTAGTCTACACTGTCTCCTATCCTCATATACGCCTTTCATGTCACCACTTTTCATATGCGGCACAACAGAAAGAGGCAGATAGTCTGCGTTCTTGTGACAGCTCTGTTACTATCTCTGTAATTTGAAGAATTCACTTATCTATGTTATGGATAGCCCACTGTGTCTATGTTGTTTCATACAAATTGGAGAGCAAAACTCAGCCCCATCTACACAAAGCTGTTCTAAGGAGCGAGTGAAATCAGACATATGTTTTTAAAAAATCAGAAAAGTATAAAGGGATAAAGATATTATGCAGACATAAGTAATCATTCCATCTATTACTTTACAGAGAACATAATATCCTATTCATATTTCTACCCCCATTCCCCTTTCCTAGTCCAACCCTTCTTAGTCTTATTTCTCCTCAAAGAAAGAGAAAGAATCAGATGGATAACATGGAGAATTAAAAAGTTAGAGTGGATGTTTGATAATAATAAAGAATTGGTCATGTTTTGGCTGTGATAGTAATACAGTAGATCTGTTTACTAAAAAGGTTTTTTAGAGACATATATTGAAATATTTGCTGATAAGATGATACTGTGTCTGGATTTGTTTCAAAATAAATCCAGAGCTAGGGTAGCAGTACTGGAGAATGGGTGAGGGCACTGATCTATCAAGATTGGCCTTGAATGACAGTCATTAAAACTGGGTGGTGTGTGCATGGGGGCTCATCTTAGTATTCTCCCTACCTCTGTATATGTTGGATTTTTTTGCATAATAAAACGTGAAAAAAAATCAAGGGTTGCAAAGTCACATGCTTACAGAGTCAGACAGGTAACATAAATGAGTGAAGCAAACGGGATAGAAACTGTGGAAACTGGGAAAGAATATGTCTCATCCAAAGGGGGCGGTGGTCCTCAGCTCCAGCTGACTGTTACTGGATGGGGCTGGGCTGCCAGATTCTCCAAATTTTTCAAGAGAAGCCAAAAATTAAAAAAAGTTGTATATGAAATCTTCCAATCCTTAAGTGTTGATAACTCATTCAAATATGTTTTATAGATGCTGTGCTGGCCAACTAAAATCTGAGAACCAGATTCAGCCTGCAATTGCCGTTTGTAGCATCTACCTACAAGACCAAATTTAGGCAATTTTCACAACTCGGAAGCAGTAGAAAAGTTATAAAAAGCTCTTCCAAATCAACAAAATTAGAATGCCATCGTTCTGCCCTGTCTTCCTCATTACAAGTTCTGGTCCTATATATGCTTTGTTCTCCATCCTCTGTTCCTATCTGTGAGTTTGTCGAACTTTATCTTTTACTCTTTTTACCTAGTTCTGATCTCAAATCCCTAACCACTGAGAACCAAGACATCTTGAAGTTCCCAAACAAGAGGCCTCCTGATAACAAACGAAGCTTTAGGCCCCACCTGACCTGACTCTTCTTTCTGACACATTTTGCTGCTCTTCTGCATGATAAGCAGGTAACTTGGGAGAGTCTTAAGGAACACTGTGCCCCAAGGGGCAAGAGAATGGACTGGTAAGGGCAAGGTGTCCTAGCAGAGGAGCAGCTCTTGTGTTGTCCAAGAAACCCAAAGTATTCATTCCTGGCTGACAACCCACAGGGTAGGCATTTAGTGCATGTTTCCTAGTCATGGTGAGGAGGGAGAGGGTGGATCTATTCTGAGACCTCCACTCTCTCTCACTCCTTCTTCTGGAACTACAAGCTTATGAGATGTCTGGGGGGATGATAAGTATACAGTTGATCTAAGAGATCAGGGCAGGTTTTCTGAGAAGCAATGTTTAAGTTGACATCAGAAGGATGAGTAGGAGTTAACCAGATGGAGAATGGATGGAAAATATTTCAGGCAGTGAGTGAGGACAGTGTACACAAGAGCCCCAAGGTATGAGAGCAGTTGGCACTTTTGAAGAATTGACAGAAAGCCAGTGTAGCTGCAGAAAGGAGAGTGGCTAGAGACGGAGCTAAGGTTGCAGGCAAGGGCCAGATGATGTAAAGCCCTGTCAGGTCCAAACTGAAGAGCCCAGTGAGTCCAGGACACTGTGCTGGACACAATGGAGGCTACAGACACAGTGTAGACCTGGTCCCTGCCTCCAGGAGCAGGCAGTAGCCAGCAGGATTTTAGGCAAGGGCCATCAGGGTTGCTAAAGTGTTATTTGGAGGCATTGAGGAGGAAGTGATCACTGTGTGTGTGTGTGTGTGTGTGTGTGTGTGCCATGTAGCATGTGGATCTTAGTCCCTCGCCAGGGATCGACCCTGTGCCTCCTGCATTGGAAGCCCAGAGTCTTAACCACTGGACCCCCAGAGAAGTCCTAGAAGCGGTTACTTCTGAATGGAGGAAGAGAAGAGTTGACAGTTACTTGAACCCTGAAGAGTAAATGGAATTTCAACAGAGAACATGGTCAGAGAAGCTCTGGCAGTGGGTGCAACCTGCAAAAAGGAGCAGAGGCAAGGCAGTTCAGA
This sequence comes from Aepyceros melampus, assembly GCA_006408695.1. NCBI lineage: Eukaryota > Metazoa > Chordata > Mammalia > Artiodactyla > Bovidae > Aepyceros > Aepyceros melampus. The sequence continues at coordinate 50,887 of SJXQ01010821.1, read as the reverse complement.
ACATACTGGGGAGGAAAGGAGAGCAAAGCTGAGGGTGGGAACAGACTGAAAAATGATGCTATCGTGCAGTACAGCTGGGGGGCGGGGGGGCTTGAGTGCCAAGCTATTTTGTCTTCATTCTGTTGGTAATGGAGAGTTACTGAAGGCTTTTGACTAGAGAATCCAGTATTGGAGGTAACAGTAATTTACTGGGAAGTCATTCTTTTTGGTCTTAAGATCACTTGCCTTCTGTAAGCACAGGCAAATAAAGCTGGGTCTAACAGAAAATAAGTGTGATAATATCGCTTTTTAAATACTGTTAACAAAATAGAAATACAATAGAGACATATACAAGATATATAGCAAACAGTTCCCAAATGCATTCACATTTTTATACTACCTCAAATCATGTTAGCTTTTCAATTTCTACTAATAAAAGGAATATTAGTCTTTAAAAAAAAAAAAAAGAGGGACAACAACAACAAAAAAACCCTTAACTTTTGCAACGATCTCAGCAACTAAGTTAGGAAGAAACCAGGCTACTTACTATCTCCAGTTAAAAATATTTAGTGCAAAGTTTTGGAACTTTCCATGAACTGCTGAAACACACAGTTTAAGCATTCAAAAATCAGTTTAATTACCATATTAGCAAACTGAAAAAGAAAAACCATTTCAATAGATGCAGAAAAAGCATTTGGCAAAATATAACCTCCATTCCTGAGTAAAAAAAAAAAAAAAACTCCAGGGATAGATAGCAATTTCCTTAATCTGTAAAAGAAAACTATGAAAAATCCCTAATTAACATCATGATGGTAATGACTGAATGCTTTCTGCTTAAGAACAGAAACAAGGCAAGGAAGTTCAGGCAGTTGAAGGTATAGTCTCAGTTTTCTCTGTGAAGGAGACATTATTCTCTGCCTATGCCCGATTTTCTAACTCTATCAGTTTGTTATTGTTCACAGATATTGAAAGACTAACAAGGAAGAAAAAGAAAACTTGGCTTTGGGTAAGTAATGTAAAGCCCAATTCATTCATTAGAACCGCTTGCTCTGCAGTAGTTCATGAAGCATCACCATGCCAAGCACTACACATAATGGGATATGCACTTCAAGGATATCAGCTGTAATGAAGCAATAGTTCTCAAACTTTGGTATGCATCTGAATCATCCAGGAATACTAAACTTCATATTTCTAGGCCCTAACTCCAAAATATCTAGTTCAGTAGGTCTGGAGTGGAGCCTGAGAGTCAGAGAATCTATTCTTTTAAAAGCTTCTCTCAGTTCCTGGTACTGATGCAGGTGGCTCCTAGACTCCATTGGATATATTCTGTAGTAAAGACATCACAAATATTTTGCTGTTTTGCTATTTGTTATTTAGGTCGCTATATTTTGCAAACTAATTTTGCTATAAGGACATTGGATGATGACACTACTGAAACATTCCAGCTTCAGGGTTATCTGTTTATAGCATCCTAAGCCACAAAGACATACTCTTCAAGCTTTCTCTACCCCTGCCTCCCAAGACCCCAGTCTTTTCTAGGCTTCCTCCCTGTTCTCTGGCTGCCCACTTGACAGTTTGATAAAGACCAGCTCTGTATTGAGATATGTGAAATTCCCAGAGGGAAATTTTGGGGACCCCACCCTGCTGAAATCATATTTGTTCTGCTCTCTGCCCTCTTGGCCATTCATTCCTTTTCTTCTTAGCCTCTGGGATCATCTCTCTTTATCATCAGGGCTGTCTATGTACAAAACAATGGATCACATTGTAAGTGTAATTAAGGCCATTAAGGTCAAAAATAATTCCATATAGTGAAAAGATAACACTGATAAGCTAACCCAATTACACTTGTTTCCTGTCCACATTAATTTGTTTTGCAAGTGCAGAACACAGTTGAAAGAACAACATGCTGTCTGACAGGCCCTGAAAAGCAGCACTTGCTGTGAGTAATTTAAATTGAGCACTATCACCATTTACAGATTGATTCTGCTTAAAATCAATAAGAAGGGAAGGTCTCAAAGCTTTGCTGCTACTGCTGCTAAGTCGTTTCAGTCGTGTCTGACTCTGTGCGACCCCATAGACGGTAGCCTACCAGGCTCCCCCGTCCCTGGGATTCTCCAGGCAAGAACACTGGAGTGGGTTGCCATTTCCTTCTCCAATGCATGAAAGTGAAAAGTCAAAGTGAGGTCGCTCAGTCCTGTCCAACTCTTAGCGACCCCATGGACTGCGGCCCACCAGGCTCCTCCGTCCATGGGGTTTTCCAGGCAAGGGTACTGGAGTGGGGTCTGTCCACATTAATTTGTTTTGCAAGTGCAGAACACAGTTGAAAGAACAACATGCTGTCTGACAGGCCCTGAAAAGCAGCACTTGCTGTGAGTAATTTAAATTGAGCACTATCACCATTTACAGATTGATTCTGCTTAAAATCAATAAGAAGGGAAGGTCTCAAAGCTTTGCTGCTACTGCTGCTAAGTCGTTTCAGTCGTGTCTGACTCTGTGCGACCCCATAGACGGTAGCCTACCAGGCTCCCCCGTCCCTGGGATTCTCCAGGCAAGAACACTGGAGTGGGTTGCCATTTCCTTCTCCAATGCATGAAAGTGAAAAGTCAAAGTGAGGTCGCTCAGTCCTGTCCAACTCTTAGCGACCCCATGGACTGCGGCCCACCAGGCTCCTCCGTCCATGGGGTTTTCCAGGCAAGGGTACTGGAGTGGGGTGCCATTGCTTCTCAAAGCTTTAAGCTGATGCTAATCACTTTGGTTCAGTAACTCCTTGTAGTTAAGTTATATATATTTTTTCCTTCATCTCTTAGTCATTGTAGCCTCTTGAGCGCCAAAATGATCTTTAAATATTTTGCAAGTTCTCCTTTCTTTCCCGTCCCTGTCATCATATTTAGCATCTAGAAATTTTTGTGATAGAAAACTTTCCTTGAAGAGAGTTGATCACAAGTTCAAGGCAGGGGTGGAGGAGGAAGAAGCAGCTAATAGAAATACATCTTAAGGACAATATATGTCTGGTGCCTAAAGTAACTTTTTAAGTCCCCATTTTATTTTATTTATTTACTTTATTTTTTGCTGTGCTGGATCTTCGTTGCTGCACAGGCTTTCTCTAGTTGAGGCCAGTGGGGGCTGCTCTTCATTGTGGCACCTGTGCTTTTCATTGCAGTAGCTTCTCCTGTTGAAGAGCACGGGCTCTAAGGCACATGGGCTTAGTTGCCCTGAGTCATGTGGGATCTTACTGGACTAGGGATTGAACCCATGTCCCCTGCATTAGTAGGCAGATTCTTAACCACTGGACCACCAGGGAAGTCCCTAAGGTAATTTTCTTATGCCATATTGACAACTTCTGGAGAAGAAAATGACAACCTACTCCATTATTCTTGTCTGGGAAGTCCCATGGACTGAGGAGCTTGGTGGGGACATGCAGTCCAAGGGGTCGCAAACAGTCAGACACAACTTAGTGACTAAACAACAAAAACATCAACATCTTCTACTATCAACACAAGTCTTAGAATGAATATTGGTCTTGGAAGAACCCTGGTTCAATCTCCCCTTTTCAGACAGGAAAATTGAGATCCCAGCAATTTGAGTCTTGCTTTCTTCCTCCCTCTTGTCCTCCTTCCTGCTACCTTTCACTTGCCTCTGAGCCAGCTAGACTCTAAGGTTAGTCATTTAAGTCATTTTATATCTAGAAGCCAGGAACCCCTGACCCTTTTGACCTGTTTTGTCAGTCCTCCAAACTGGGGAACCCCACTGTTTGCATTTACCAAATCTTCCTTGACTCACTCTCTGGGACTTGCATCAACCTACTGCCAAATCTAATGATTCTACTTCAGCAACAGTTTCCAAGTCAACCCATGCCTTCCTGATTCTTGGTAGTAGTTTAGTCACTAAGTCGTGTCTGACTCTTGTATCTCAGTGGACTGTAGCTTGCCAGGCTCCTCTGTTCATGAAATTTCCCGAGCAAGTAGAGCAGACTGCCATTTCCTTCTCCAAAGGATCTTCCCAACTCAGGGATCAAACCTGGGTCTCCTGCATTACAGGTGGCCTCTTAACCAACTGAGCTACCAGGAAAGCCCTCCTAATTCTCACTGCCAACAGTCAGTTTCGAGGCTTATTCCTTTCCCCTGAATTATTGGCACAGCTTCCTAACTCTTTCCTCCCACCAGTTTCTTTGTCTCCAATCTTATCTTCACTGCCACCCTCAATAGATCTAGAAGACTAACATTCCTAAAACCAAGACATCCTATGAAAACTTTGCTTGAAACCTGTCAGTGGCTCCTGATAATGGACAATGCAAAGCCCTGAGTTCTTGGCTTGATATTTTAAGTCCTGCTCGAAATTGATCCTTGTTCATCCAGACTCATCAACTCTCCTTGTTGTACCATATGTCCCATATGAGACTCCTAGCCTTTTCCCCAAAGTACTCATGTTTTCTCTTATCCATACCTTCACTCATTTTGGGGGGCGGGGGCTGTGCTGGGTCTTTGTTGCCACATGTGGGTTTTTTCTAGTTGTGGTGAGCAGAGGATACTTTCTAGTTGCAGTGCATGGGCTTTTCATTGTGGTGGCTTCTCTTGCTGTGGAGCATGGGCTCTAGGGCCAATGGGCTTCAGTACTTGTGGCATGCTGCCTTAGTTGCTTCGCGGCATGTGGAATCTTCCTGGAGCATTGCAGGCAGATTATGAACCACTGGATAACCAGGCAAGTCCCTCACCTTCACTGTTAATTTTTCTAAGTGAAGTCGCTCAGTCGTGTCCGACTCTTTGTGACCCCATGGATTGTAGCTTACCAGGCTCCTGCGTCCATGGGATTTTCCAAGAATACTGGAGTGGACTGCCATTTCCTTCTCTAGGAGATCTTCCCGACCCAGGGATTGAACCTGGGTCTCTCGCACTATAGGCAGATGCTTTACCGTCTGAGCCACCAGGGAAGTCCTAAATGTTTCTTTGAGCCCCTCTTTTGGGTTGGGGGGAGGGGAAGGCAAGAATACTGGGGTGGGTTGCCATTCCGTTCTCCAGATCTTCCTGACCCAGGGATTGAACCCGGGTCTCCCGCATTGTAGGCAGATGCTTTAATGTCTGAGCCACCAGGGAAATCTAATTTTTCTAAGGACTGATTTAAATGTTTTCCCTGCCACATAGCACACTAGAAAGTTTTCTCTCTTTCATAGCACTTAATTATAATACATTTTTAGGAAAAAATTTTGATTATTTTATCCTTCCTACTCAAAGTATAAGCTTCTTGACAGTGTGAATCATCTACTTAATCTCTAATTCAAGCAAAACTCATCATTGTAACATGCAGCCACTGGAGCAGATTTGTGCAACGAAAATATAATATGAGTCACATATGTGATTTAAGAGTCTCTAGTAGCCATTATTTAAAAGTTAAAAGATATAGATAAATTTAATTGTAATCATATATTTAAATTCATCAAAATATTAACATTGCAACATGTAATAACATAACTGAGATGTTTTATATTCTTTCACACTACATATTTGAACTCAAGTATGTATTTTTTAAATTTATTTTTATTGTGATAACATTGGTGTATAACATTACATACATTTCATGTGGACAACCTTATATTTCTACTTCTGTATATACTACAGCATGCTTCTTGTTGTTGTTGTTTGGTTGCTCAGGTGTGTCTGACTCTTTGTGACCCCATGGACTGCAGCATGCCAGGCCTCCCTGTCCCTCACCATCTCCCAAAGTTTGCCCAAGTTCATGTCCATTGCATTGGTGATAACATACAGACATCTCATCCTCTGATACCCTCTTCTCCTTCTGCCCTCAATCTTTCCCATCATCAGGGACTTTTCCAATGAATCACCTGTTTCTATCAGATGATCAAAATATTGGAGCTTCAGCTTCAGCATCAGTCCTTCCAATGAGTATTCAGGGTTGATTTCCCTTAAGATTGACTGGTTTGATCTCCTTGCTCTCCATGGGCTGCTCAGGAGTCTTCTCCAGCACCACATTCAAAGGCATCAATTCTCAGTGCTTCGCCTTCTTTATGGTCCACTCTCACAACCATTCGTGACCACAGGGAAGCCTTGACTATACAAACCTTTGTTGGCAGAGTAATGTCTCTGCTTTTTAACACACTGTCAAGGTTTGTCATCGCTTTCCTGCCAAGAAGCAATCATCTTCTGATTTCATGGCTGCTGTCACTGTCCGCTGTGATCTTAGAGCCCAAGAAGAGGAAATCTGTCACTATTTCCACCTTTTACCCTTCTATTTGCCATGAAGTAATGGGACCAGATGCCATGATCTTAGGGTTTTTTTATATTTATTTATTTTCTTTAAGAAGTGCACCCAGATGGATTTTATTTTGTTTTGCAGTGTAAATCATTTATCATTATTATTATTATTTACTTTACAATATTGTATTGGTTTTGCCATACATCAATATGAATCCTCCACGGGTGTACACATGTTCCCCATCCAGCCAGCTCTTTCACTCTCCTCCTTCATCTTCATCAAAAGGCTCTTTAGTTCCTCTTCACTTTCTGCCATTAGAGTGGTATCATCTGCATATCTGAGCTTGTTGATGTTTCTCCCACCTATCTTGATTCTGGCTTGAAACTTATCCAGTCTGGCATTTCTCATGATGTGCTCAGTGTATAGATTAAACAGGATGACAGCAGACAGCCCTGTCCTACTCCTTCCTCAATATTGAACCAGTCAGCTATTCCATACAGGGTTTTGACTGTTGCTTCTTGACCTGTATTTAGGTTTCTCAGGAGACAGGTCAGATGATCTAGTAGTCCCATCTCTTTAAGACCTTTCCACAGCTTATTATGATCCACACAGTCAAAGGCTTTAGAGTAGTTGATGAAACAGAGTAGATGTTTTTCTGGAATTCCCTAGCTTTCTCTATGATTCAGCGAATGTTGGCAATTTGATCTCTGGTTCCTCTTCCTTTTCTAAATCCAGCTTGGACATCTGTAATGTCTTGGTTTGCTTAATGCTGAAGCCTAGCATGCAAGATTTTAAGCATGACCTTACTAGCATAGGAGATGGGTGCAATTGTCCAATGGTTAGCACATTCTTTAGTACTGCCCCTCTTGGGAATTGGGTTGAGGACTGACCTTTTCCAGTCCTGTGACTGGGTCTTCCAGATTTGCTGACATATTGAATGCAACACCTTGATGCCATCATCCTTTAGGGTTTTGAATAGTTCTACAGGAATTCCTACTCAAGGCTATGGTTTTTCCAGGGGTCATGTATGGATGCGAGAGTTGGACTGTGAAGAAAGCTGAGTGCTGAAGAGTTGATGCTTTTGAACTGTGGTGTTGGAGAAGACTCTTGAGAGTCCCTTGGACTGCAAGGAGATCCAACCAGTCCATTCTAAAGGAGGTCAGCCCTGGGTGTTCTTTGGAAAGAATGATGCTAAAGCTGAAACTCCAGTACTTTGGCCACCTCATGCAAACAGTTGACTCATTGGAAAAGACTCTGNCAGATGATCAAAATATTGGAGCTTCAGCTTCAGCATCAGTCCTTCCAATGAGTATTCAGGGTTGATTTCCCTTAAGATTGACTGGTTTGATCTCCTTGCTCTCCATGGGCTGCTCAGGAGTCTTCTCCAGCACCACATTCAAAGGCATCAATTCTCAGTGCTTCGCCTTCTTTATGGTCCACTCTCACAACCATTCGTGACCACAGGGAAGCCTTGACTATACAAACCTTTGTTGGCAGAGTAATGTCTCTGCTTTTTAACACACTGTCAAGGTTTGTCATCGCTTTCCTGCCAAGAAGCAATCATCTTCTGATTTCATGGCTGCTGTCACTGTCCGCTGTGATCTTAGAGCCCAAGAAGAGGAAATCTGTCATATTTCCACCTTTTACCCTTCTATTTGCCATGAAGTAATGGGACCAGATGCCATGATCTTAGGGTTTTTTTATATTTATTTATTTTCTTTAAGAAGTGCACCCAGATGGATTTTATTTTGTTTTGCAGTGTAAATCATTTATCATTATTATTATTATTTACTTTACAATATTGTATTGGTTTTGCCATACATCAATATGAATCCTCCACGGGTGTACACATGTTCCCCATCCAGCCAGCTCTTTCACTCTCCTCCTTCATCTTCATCAAAAGGCTCTTTAGTTCCTCTTCACTTTCTGCCATTAGAGTGGTATCATCTGCATATCTGAGCTTGTTGATGTTTCTCCCACCTATCTTGATTCTGGCTTGAAACTTATCCAGTCTGGCATTTCTCATGATGTGCTCAGTGTATAGATTAAACAGGATGACAGCAGACAGCCCTGTCCTACTCCTTCCTCAATATTGAACCAGTCAGCTATTCCATACAGGGTTTTGACTGTTGCTTCTTGACCTGTATTTAGGTTTCTCAGGAGACAGGTCAGATGATCTAGTAGTCCCATCTCTTTAAGACCTTTCCACAGCTTATTATGATCCACACAGTCAAAGGCTTTAGAGTAGTTGATGAAACAGAGTAGATGTTTTTCTGGAATTCCCTAGCTTTCTCTATGATTCAGCGAATGTTGGCAATTTGATCTCTGGTTCCTCTTCCTTTTCTAAATCCAGCTTGGACATCTGTAATGTCTTGGTTTGCTTAATGCTGAAGCCTAGCATGCAAGATTTTAAGCATGACCTTACTAGCATAGGAGATGGGTGCAATTGTCCAATGGTTAGCACATTCTTTAGTACTGCCCCTCTTGGGAATTGGGTTGAGGACTGACCTTTTCCAGTCCTGTGACTGGGTCTTCCAGATTTGCTGACATATTGAATGCAACACCTTGATGCCATCAGTCAAAGGCTTTAGAGTAGTTGATGAAACAGAGTAGATGTTTTTCTGGAATTCCCTAGCTTTCTCTATGATTCAGCGAATGTTGGCAATTTGATCTCTGGTTCCTCTTCCTTTTCTAAATCCAGCTTGGACATCTGTAATGTCTTGGTTTGCTTAATGCTGAAGCCTAGCATGCAAGATTTTAAGCATGACCTTACTAGCATAGGAGATGGGTGCAATTGTCCAATGGTTAGCACATTCTTTAGTACTGCCCCTCTTGGGAATTGGGTTGAGGACTGACCTTTTCCAGTCCTGTGACTGGGTCTTCCAGATTTGCTGACATATTGAATGCAACACCTTGATGCCATCATCCTTTAGGGTTTTGAATAGTTCTACAGGAATTCCTACTCAAGGCTATGGTTTTTCCAGGGGTCATGTATGGATGCGAGAGTTGGACTGTGAAGAAAGCTGAGTGCTGAAGAGTTGATGCTTTTGAACTGTGGTGTTGGAGAAGACTCTTGAGAGTCCCTTGGACTGCAAGGAGATCCAACCAGTCCATTCTAAAGGAGGTCAGCCCTGGGTGTTCTTTGGAAAGAATGATGCTAAAGCTGAAACTCCAGTACTTTGGCCACCTCATGCAAACAGTTGACTCATTGGAAAAGACTCTGATGCTGGGAACGATTGGGGGCAGGAGGAGAAGGGGACGACAGAGGATGAGATGGCTGGATGGCATCACCGACTCGATGGACGTGAGTTTGAGTGAACTCCAGGACTTGGTGACGGACAGGGAAGCCTGGAGTGCTGCAATTCATGGGATCCCAAAGAGTTGGACACGACTGAGCGACTGAACTGAACTGAACAGGAATTCCATCATGTCCACTAGCTTCATTAGCAGCAGTGCTTCCTAAGGCCCACTTGACTTCACTCCCCAGAATATCTGGCTCTGGGTAGCTGACCACACCATGTAGTAATCTGGTTCATTAGAATCTCTTCTGTACAGCTCTTCCGTGTATTTTTCCCATCTTTTCTTGATCTCTTCATGTCTACTAGGTCTCTACTATTTATGTCCTTTATTGTGCCCATCTTAGGGGAAAATATTCTCTTGATATTTTCAATTTTCCTGAAGAGATCTCTAGTCTTTCCCCTTCTGTTGTTTTCTTCTAGTTTTATGCACTGTTCAATGAAGAAGGCCTTCTTGTCTCTCCATGCTATTCTTTGGAACTCTGCATTTAGTTGGATATTTTGCTTTCTCCCTTGCTTTTCACTTCTCTTCTTTCTTTAGCTTTCTTTAGTAAAGCCTTCTCAGATAACCGCTTTGCCTTCTTGCTTTTATTTTTTTTGGGGGGGATATTTTCTTTGCTACCTCCTGTACAATATTACAGACCTCTGTCCATAGTTCTTCAGGCAGTTTACTATATCTAATCCCTTGAATCTATTCATTACCTCCACGGCATAATCATAGGGGTTTTGATTTAAGTTGTACCTGGTTTACCTAGTGGTTTTCCCCGTTTCCTTTAGTTTAAGCCTGAATTTTTCTATGAGAAGCTGTTGATCTGAGCCAGTCAGTTCCAGGTCTTGTTTTTGCTGAATGTATACTATGTATCACTCCATCTTCAGCTACAAAGAATGTAATCAATTTGACTTTGGTATTGACCATTTGGTGATGTCCATGTGTAAAGTAGCCTCTTGTGTTGTTGAAAAGGGTATTTGCTATGACCAGTGCATTCTTGGCAGAAATCAGTTAGCCTTTGTCCTGCTTCATTTTGCTCTCCAAGGCCAAACTTGCCTGTTACTCCAGGTATCTCTTGATTTCTTACTTTTGCATTCCAATCCCCAGTGATGAATAGGACATCTTTTTTGGTGTTACTTCTAGGAGATCTTCTAGGTCATCATTGAACTGATCAGCTTCTTTGGCATCAGTGATAAGGACATAGACTTGAATTACTGTGATACTGAATGGTTTGCCTTAGAAACGAATTAAGATCATTCTGTCATCTTTGAGGCTGTACCCAAGTATCGCATTTCAGACTCATTTGTCTGAACAGCATTGCATAGGAACCTCGAATGTTAGGTCCATGAATCAAGGCAAAGTGAGTGTGAGCAAGCAGGAGGTCGTAAGAATTAACATTGACATCTTAGGAATCAGTGAACTAAAATGGAAAGGAATGGACGAATTTAATTCAGATAACCATTATATCTACTACAGTGTGGCAAGAATCCCACAGAAGAAATGGAGTAGCTCTCATAATCAAAAAAGAGTCCAAAATGCAGTACTCGGGTGCAACAGCATGCTTACCCTTCCAAGAAAACTTAGTTTCCATCTGTCACCAGACAGTTGATCTCCTTTACCTATTTAACCCTCCACACCCTCCTCCCCTCTGGTAACCCTGCTACTCTGTTCTCTATATCTGTGTATTTGTTTGTTTTTTCCTTAATTTTGTTTTTGTTTTTATATGACTCATATGATTAAAATCATGCAGTCTTTGTCTTTCTCTGACTTATTTCACTAAGGATAATACCTCAAGGTTGATCCATGTTATCACAAAAGGTAAGATTTCATCTTTTTATGGTTAACAAGTATTCCGTGTGTGTGTGTGTGTGTGTGGGTGGGTGGGTGTACGCGTGCGTGCTTTTCTTGTTCAGTCACTATATTGTGTCTGACTCTTTTTGACCCCATGTGCTGCAGCATGCCAGGCTCCTCTGTCCTCTACTATCTCCCAGAATTTGCTCAGATTCATGTCAATTGAGTCAGTGATGCTAAACATCTTATCCTCTGTCATCCCCTTCTTTTGCCTTCAATCTTTCCCAGCATCAGGGTCTTTTCTAATGAGTCACCTCTTCACATCAGGTGGTCAAAGTATTGGAGCTTCAGCTTCAGCATCAGTCTTTTCAATGAATATTCAGAACTGATTTCATTTGGGTTGACTGGGTTCATCTCCTTGCAGTCCAAGGGACTCTCAAGAGTCTTCTCCACCATCACAGTTCAAAAGCATCAATTCTTCAGTGCTCAGCTTTCTTTATAGTCCAACTCTCACATCCATGCATGACTACTGGAAAAACCATAGGTTTGACCAGATGGACCTTTGTCGGCAAAGTAATGTCTCTGTTTTTTCATATGCTGTCTAGGTTGGTCATAGATTTTCTTCCAAGAAGCAAGCATCTTTTAATTTCATGGCTGCACTCACCATCTGCAGTGATTTTGGAGCCCAGAAAAATAAAGAAAGTCTGACACTGTTGCAATGTTTCCACAGTTTCCCCATCTATTTCTCGTGAAGTGATGGGACCAGATGCCATGATCTTAGTTTTCTGAATGTTGAGTTATAAGCCAACTTTTTCACTCTCCTCTTTCACTTTCATCAAGAGGCTCTTTAGTTCTTTGCTTTCTGCCATAGGGGGTATCATCTGCATATCTGAGGTTATTGATATTTCTCCCGGCAATCTTGATTCCAGCTTATGCTTCATCCAGCCCAGCATTTCTCATGATGTACTCTGCATAGAAGTTAAATAAGCAGGGTGACAATATACAGCCTTGATGTACTCCTTTTCCAATTTGGAAGCAGTCTGTTGTTCCATGTCCAGTTCTAACTGTTGCTTCCTGACCTGCATACAGATTTCTCAAGAGGCAGGTCAGGTGGTCTGGTATTCCCATCTCTTGAATAATTTTCCAGTTTGTTGTGATCCACACAGTCAAGGCAATTTAGCATAGGGGTGCATATATCTTTTATTTTTATTTATTTGTTTATTTTTTATTTTGGGCTGTGCTAGGTCTTCCTTGCTGTGTGTCGGCATTATCTAGTTGTGGTGAGTGGGGGTTACTCTTCATTGTGGTGCTCAGGATTCTCTTGTTGTGAAGCACAGGCTTGTGGAACACAGGCTTCAGTAGCTGCAGCACTTAGACTCAGCAGTTGCAGTCTGCTGGATCTAAGGTATGCAGGCTTCAGTAGTTTGGGCACAGGAGCTCATTAGTTGTGGCTTGTGGGCCCTGAAGCATGCAGACTTCAGTAGTTGTGACTCACAGGCTTAGCTGATCTGCAACATATGGAATCTTCCTGGGCCAGGGATAAAGCCCATGTCCTGTGCATTGGCAGGAAGATTCTTATCCATTGCACCACCAGAAAAGTTGTATTTTTTAATTGGAGAAAGTACTGTATATATACGAGCGGCTGAGCTGGCTCAGAGGTTAAAGCCGGGTTCGATCCCTGGGTCGGGAAGATCCCCTGGAGAAGGAAATGGCAACCCACTCCAGTATTCTTGCTTGGAGAATCTCATGGACTGAGGAGCCTGGTGGGCTGCAGTCCATGGGGTCACAAAGAGTCGGACACGACTGAGTGACTTTACTTACTTACTTACTGTATATATATATATATACACACACACACACACACACATATATCATGTGTAAAAGAGATAGCTGGTAGAAGTTACTATGTAAAACAAGGAGCCCAGCCTGGTGCTCTGTGATGATCATATATCTTTTTTTTTTAATTTTTATTTTTACTTTATTTTACTTTACAATACTGTATTGGTTTTGCCATACATTGACATGAATCCACCACAGGTGTACATGAGTTCCCAATCCTGAACCCCCTCCCACCTCCCACCCCATATCATCTCTCTGGATCATCCCCATGCACCAGCCCCAAGCATCCTGCATCCTGTATCGAACATAGACTGGTGATTCGTTTCTTACATGATAGTATACATGTTTCAATGCCATTCTCCCAAATCATCCCACCCTCTCCCTCAGAGTCTAAAAGTTCATTCTATACAACTGTGTCTCTTTTGCTGTCTCGCATACAGGGTTATCATTACCATCTTTCTAAATTCCATATATATGTGTTAGCATACTGTATTGGTGTTTTTCTTTCTGGCTTACTTCACTCTGTATAATAGGCTTCAGTTTCATCCACCTCATTAGAACTGATTCAAATGTATTCTTTTTAATGGCTGAGTAATACTCCATTGTGTATATGTACCACAGCTTTCTTATCCATTCATCTGCTGAAGGACATCTAGGTTGTTTCCATGTCCTGGATATTATCATATATCTTTTTGAATTAACGTTTTTATATTCTTTGGATAAATACCCAGAAATAGAATAGCTGGATCATATGGTAGTTCTATTCTTAATTTTTTGAGGAATCCCATACTATTTTCTATAGTGGCTATACCAATTTGCATTCCCTTCAATAGTGTATGAGGCTTCCCTTTTCTCTACATCCTAACCAATATTTGTTATTTCTTGGTTTTTTAGATAGTAGCTACTCTGACAGGTGTGAAGTGATATCTTACTGTGGTTTTGATTTGTATTTACCTAGTACTGAGTGTTGGACATTTTTTATGTGCCTGTTGGTTATCTGTATGCCTTCTTTGGAAAATGTGTATTCAACTATTCTGTCCAATGTTTAATTGGGTTATTTGTTTGTTTTTGTTGTTTATTGTATGAGTTCTCTATATATTGTGGATACTAACTTCTTATCAGATATGTGATTTGCAAATATCTTCTCCCCTTTGGTAGATTATCTTTTTGTTTTATTGATGGTTCCTTTGTGGCTCAGAAGGTAAAGCGTCTGCCTATGATGCAGGAGACCTGGGTTCAATTCCTGGGTGGGGAAGATCCCCTGGATAAGGAAATGGCAACCCACTCCAGTACTCTCGCCTGGAAAATCCCATGGACAGATGAGCCTGGTGGGCTACAGTCCATGGGGTTGCAAAGAGTCAGACATGACTGAGTGACTTCCCTTCCCTTGCTGTGCAGAAGCTTTTAAGTTTGATGCAGTCCTATTTATTTTTGCCTTGCTTCTGTAGAAAGATTGCTAAGACGGATGTCAAAGAGCATGCTGCCTATGCTTGGAAGAGTTTTATGGTTTCAAGTTTTTCATTCATGCTTTTAATACATTTTGAATTTATTTTTGTGTAGAGTGTAACATAACCATCTAATTTCAGTTTTTTTGCATGTGACTATGCAGTTTTCTCAACATCTTTTATTGAAGAGATGCTTTATTCTCCATTATATGTTCTTTGCTCTTTTGTCATAAATTAATTGTCCATATATGTAAGGGTTTACTTCTGGTATCTCAATTCTGTTCCGTTGATCTATGTAACTGTTTTTCTGACAATATTATGCTGTTTTGATTAGTATGGCTTTGTAATATAGTTTGAAATCAAGGCATGAGATGCCTGCAGTTTGTTCTTTCTTTTCAGTGTTGCTTTGGCTTCCCAGATGCTCTGACTCTGTGACTCCCTGGACTGTAGCCCACCAGGCTCCTCTGTCCATGAGATTCTCCCAGCAAGAATACTGGAGTGGGGTGACATTTCCTCCTCTAGGGGATCTTTCCCACCCAGGATCAAACCCATGTCACTTAAGTCTCCTGCATTGGCAGGAGGATTCTTTACCACTAGTGCCACACCAGAAGCCCATTAGTATGGCTTTGTAATATAGTTTGAAATCAAGGCATGAATACCTGCAACTTTGTTCTCTCTTCTCAGGATTCCTTTGACTAGTCAGAACCTTTTGTGGTTCCACATATATTTTAGAGTTTTTGGTTCTATTTCTGTGAAAAATGTCCTGTGAATTTTGAAACTAATTGCATTAAATCTGTAGATTGTTTTTAGGTAATGTGGACACTTAATAATATTAATTCTGCCAATTCATGAGCATGGAATATCTTTCCATTCATTTGTGTCATCTTTAGTTTCTTTCATCAGTGTCTTATAGTTTTTAATGTTACAGGTCTTTCACCTCCTTGGTTAAATTACCAGGTGTGTATTTAAAATTTACAGCACATTTCTGAAGTAGTTACATTTCAAGTGCTCAATAGTCCCTTGTGGCTAGTGGCTATCAAATTGGACAGTGAAGTTCAGCAGTCTTGCTGCCTAGGTTCAAATTTCAGCTCTATAATTTATAGCTGTGTAATCTGGACTAATTGCTTTAATGCATATGTACCTCAATGTGAATATCAAAAAATAAAATGAAAACAATAATTGTACCTACCTCATAGGGTGCAGTAAAGATAAATGATAAAATGTGAGTAGAAGGCTTTAGTGTTATCATCTTTGTAGTTACCGGAGCATCCAGAGAACATCCATAGTTTCCAACTAATGAATGTTTATTGAATTGAACTTAATTCTGCTCAGAGTTCCTCAAGTGGCAGAGGGATTAAAAAGCAATGCTTTGACAGATGAATGTATAAAGAAGATGTAGTACAGATATATAGTGGAATACTGCATGCATGCATGCTAAGTTGATCACTTGTGTCTGACTCACTTTGACTCCTTCAGGGGATATTCCCGACCCAGGGATTGAACATGAGTCTCTTATGTCTCTTGAATTGGCAGACAGGCAGGTTCTTTACCATTAGTGCCATCTGAGAAGCCCACAATGGAATACTACTCAGGCATAAAAAGGAATGAAATAATGTCATTTGCAGCAACATGGATGCGACTAGAAATTATCATGCTGCTACTGCTGCTAAGTCACTTAGTCGTGTCCGACTCTGTGCAACCCCATAGATGGCAGCCCTCCAAGCTCCCCCATCCCTGGGATTCTCCAGGCAAGAACACTGGAGTGGGTTGCCATTTCCTTCTCCAATGCATGAAAGTGAAAAGTGAAAGTGAAGTCACTCAGTCGTGTCCGACTCTTAGCGACCCCATGGACTGCAGCCTACCAGGCTCCTCCATCCATGGGATTCTCCAGGCAAGAGTACTGGAGCGGGGTGCCAGTGCCTTCTCCTCCTGAGGAACTAGGCTGTTGCAAATCTCCAACCAAGCCAAATGCTCTAGGCTGCAATTGCTCGCAGGTGCCACTCTTCTCCAGAGACCTGCTCTCAGCGATGGAACCTCCTTGTAACCCTCCTCTCACCCCCCTCCTGACCAGGGTGGCCCACAGCCAATGGCTGACTAATATGAGGCATAAAACCCCGCCCCCTCTTGCCTCATGTGGGTATAATTCTGCCATGTGGTTTATGCTCCAGTTCCCTGTGGGTCAGGCCCCCAGGCTAGATGTGACCTGACACACATCTTGTTTGTCTTGTTCCCTTTCTTTTCTATTTCACTCTTTCCATTGCCTGTTTCCTCCCAAAAGTGCTCCCTCAGTAAATGCCTGGAAGCCAACTTCAGTCTATTGGTGTCAATACTCTGCCGTCATCTTCCCAAATCATTTTCCCATTCATCTCTGAGGACTGTTCAGACCCATGCTCTGGGCTGGGTGTGCTATTGTGCTGAAAGTGGGCTGAGGGGCTGACTAAACAAATGGGCTCTATTGAAGTAGCCATAATTATCATACTAAGTGAAATAAGTTGGATAAAACAAATACCATCTATTATCACTAATGTGTGGAATCTAAAGTGGAAGTGAAAGTTGCTCAGTCGTGTCTGACTCTTTGCGACCCCATCGACTATACAGGCCATGGAATTCTCCAGACCAGAATACTGGAGTGGGTAGCCTTTCCCTTCTCCAGGGGATCTTCTCAACCCAGAGATCAAACCTGGGTCTCCCGCATTGCAATGGATTCTTTACCAGCTGAGCCACAAGGGAAGCCTGTGGAATCTAAAATATGACACAGCTAATCAATCTATGAAACAGAAACAGAACTGGGGCCATAGAGAGTATACTGGTGATTGACAAAGGGGAAACGGTTGAATTGGGAGTTTGGGATTAGCAGATGCAGACTGGAATATATCGAATAGACAAGCAGCAAGGTCCTATTGTATAGCACAGGGAACTGTACTCAATATCCTGTGATAAACCATAGTGGAAAAGAATAAAGTGAAGTTGCTCAGTCATGTCTGACTCTTTGTGACCCCATGGACTGTACAGGCTCTTTCATTCATGGAATTTTCCAGGCAAGGATACTGGAGTGGGTTGCCATTTCCTTCCCCAAGGGATCTTCCAGACGCAAGGACTGAACCCGAGTCTCCGCACTGTAGGTGTGGGAAAGAATATGAATATATATATATATATATAACTGAGTCACTTCACTATACAGCAGTAATTAATACAACATTGTAAATCAACTATATTTCAATTAAAAAATATTGGTGATATAAGCATACTTATGGATCCTTCATGTTGTTGTAGAGCAGAAATTAACACAACATTGTAAAGTGATTATCCTCCAATTAAAAATAAATACTTTTTTTAAAAAAATCAAACATATTTCAATTAAAAGTATTAGGGATATAAGGATACTTATGGCTGATTCACATTGTTGTATGGCAGAAACCAACAAAACACTGTAAAGCAGTTACCCTCCAATAAAAATAAAAATAAATCTTAGGGGGAAAATTAATACTTTGGAGTGAGAGGTCATAGTTTCAGACTCTAGTTCTTCCCCTTCTTAGTTCCATTCATGACTCCACTCCTCTCACCCCGGCACTCCTCTAGTCTTTTCTGCTCTGTAACACCTATGCTCCTTTATCTCTGGGCAGGAAAAGCCACTTTGAGATTGACACTTACTCCTTGGAAGAAAAGTTATGAGCAACTTTAGATAGTATATTCAAAAGCAGAGACATTACTTTGCCAACTAGGTCCGTCTAGTCAAGGCTATGGTTTTTCCCGTGGTCATGTATGGATGTGAGAGTTGGACTGTGAAGAAGGCTGAGCGCCAAAGAACTGATGCTTTTGAACTGTGGTGTTGGAGAAGACTCTTGAGAGTCCCTTGGACTGCAAGGACATCCAAACAGTCCATTCTGAAGGAGATCAACCCTGGGATTTCTTTGGAAGGAATGATGCTGAAGCTGAAGCTCCAGTACTTTGGCCACCTCATGCGAAGAGTTGACTCATTGGAAATGACTCTGATGCTGGGAGGGATTGGGGGCAGGAGGAGAAGGGGACGACCGAGGATGAGATGGCTGGATGGCATCACGGACTCGATGGACGTGGGTCTGAGTGAACTCCGGGAGATGGTGATGGACAGGGAGGCCTGGCGTGCTGCGATTCATGGGGTCGCAAAGAGTCGGACACAACTGAGCGACTGAACCGAACTGAACTGATCCTAAAAGAACAAACTAGAGCAAAATCCAGTCATTTTCTACAAGTGTACTTGTTTCTCAAGTAAATCCCTGTGGGAGAACACAGCTTAGAACAGATAACTATCTGACCTCTCTCATGCTTATCTTATCCTTTCTGTAAACCAGGAACTCAAGCAATGTCACTGAGAATAATTACACAATAACAGTTCTACCAGGCCAGCTTACCTGTCTCCTAAGAAACCTGTTTGTGGATCAAGAGCAACAGTTAGAACCAGACATGGAACAACTGACTGGTTTGAAACTGGGAAAGGAATATGACAATGCTGTATGTGTGTGTGTTAGTTGCTCAGTCCTGTCTGACTCTTTGTGACCCTATGGACTGTATAGCCCATCAGGCTCCTCTGTCCATGGGACTCTCCAGACAAGAATACTGGAGTGGGTTGCCATGCCCTCCTCTAGAGGATCTTCCTGACCCAGGGATCGAACCCATGTCTCTTATGTCTCCTGCATTGGCAGATGGGTTCTTTAGGACTAGTGCCACCTGGGAAGCCCACAGGGTTATATATTGTCATGGATATGTGTGTATATATATATATAGTCACACTGCTTGTTTAACTTCTGTGCAGAGTACATCATGCAAAATGCTGGGCTGGATGATTCACAAGCTGGAATCAAGATTGCTGGGGGAAACATCAATAACCTCAGATACACAGATGATAACACCCTTATGACAGAAAGTGAAGAGGAACTAAAGAGCCTCTTGATGAGGGTGAAAGAGGAGAGTAAAAAAGCGGTTTAAAACTCAACATTCAAAAAATTAAGATCATGGCATCCAGTCCCACCACTTTATGGCATGAAAGGGGAAAAAGTGGAAGCAGTAACAGATTTTATTTTCTTGGGCTCCAAAATCACTGTGGATGGTGACTGCAGCCTTGAAATTAAGACACTTGCTCCTTGGAAGGAAAGCTATGACAAAGCTAGACAGCAAATTAAAAAGCAGAGACACCACTTTGCTGACAAAGGTCTGTATTAGTCAAAGCTATGGTTTTTCCAGCAGTCATGTATGGATGAGAGAGTTGGACCATAATGAAGGCTGAGTGCCAAAAAAGTGATGCTTTTGAATTATGGTGCTAGAGAAGACTCTTGAGAGTTCCTTGGACTGCAGGGAGAGCAAATCAGTCAATCCTAAAGGAAATCAACCCTGAATATTCATTGGAAGGACTGATGCTGAAGCTGAAGCTCCAATACTTTGGCCACCTGATGCAAAGAACTGACTCATTGGAAAAGACCCTGATGCTGGGAGAGAATGAGAGGCAGGAGGAGAAGGGGGTGACAGAGGATGAGATGGTTGGATGGCATCACCGACTCAGTGGACATGAGTTTGAGTAAACTCTGGGAGATAGTGAAGGACAAGAGAGCCTGGCGAGGTGCAGCCCATGGGGTTGCAAAGAGTCAGACACAACTTAGTGGCTGAACAACAACAACAAAGCAATATAACTTCGATCGTTTGACTACTTATCTCAGTCATTTTAATGGGAAGGTAGTTATGGACAAGAAATAAATGAATAGTTATGGCTATGTTCCAATAAAACTTTATTTTAAACCGTGCAGCAGGCTGGATTTGGCCCACATTTTGTTGAACCCTGTACTATGTCCTGAGTCTCATCTCGACAACACCAAAGAAAAATGAATTCTGTGGTAGCCATAAAAGTGTCCACTGGGAGACAATCAGCCTCCAAGTATGCAACTATCCAACAGCTTCTACCTGCAGTTGACTTTAGGGCCTGCTAGTTTTAAGCTGAGCTCATGTCCTTATGACTGAGCATGGTAGTCATACAAAGACTTGATATTTCTGGCCAGCACAGGACTATCTTTGCACATCAGGAATCTTTGCAGAGCACCCCATTCAGCTGGCTGAGATCTTTTTGAGCTACACTGCAATCTGAGGACTTTCATCTCTAGTTCTTTCTTCCCTCTCTGCTTTCACAGGTATCAGACCTGCATCACAGTCTAAAGGCAAGTAATGTGATGACAGCTTAGACCTCAGTGATAGCAATGCTAGTCGCAAGACATGGTCAGATTCTGGACAAATTTTGCAGATAGAGCCAACAGGTTTGCTGATAGAGTGTAGATTGTGAGTTAAAGAAAGGATTCAAGGATGATGTCAATGATGATTCTATTTAGTGCATCTTTGTTTTCTAGTTCATTCATTTTTTGCTGTTCTTATTATTACTTGTCTTCTATTCTCTTTAGTCTTATTTGGTTGTTCTGTCTCTGAATTATTACCTTATATACTCAATGAATTAATTTTAAGCCTTTCTTCTTTTTTAATGAGCATTTAAAGCTGTAAATTTCCCATGAATAATATTTAGCTGCATACTGTGAGTTTTGAGGCATAGTATTACGTTTCATTCAGATGTATCTTTTAATTTCAGAATTTCTTCATGGACACGTGAGTTGCTTAGAAGTGCAATTTCAAATTCCAAAAATATGGACTTTTTCTAATCATCTCTTGTGAAATTTCTAATTTATCTGCATTATGGTCAGAGGAAATGGTCAGAAGAAGATTTTTTTTTTTAATTTGTTCAGATGAGTTGTAAGGCCTGGGATGTAGTCAAATTCATAAAAATGCTGGGTCAGCTTGCTGAAAATTCTGTAGTAATTTGGCATGGTGTTCTATGTATGTTGTTGTTCAGTTGCCCAATCGTGTCCAGTTCTTTGTGACCCCATGGACTGAAGCACACCAGGCTTCCCTGTCCTTCACTGTCTCCCGGAGTTTGCCCAAATTCATGACCATCGAGTCAGTGATGCCATCCAACTGTCTCATCCTCTGTCGTCCCCTTCTCCTCCTGGCTTCAGTCTTTCCCAGCATCAGGGTCTTTTCCAACGAGTCAGCTCTTCACATTAGGTGGCCGAAATTTTGGAGCTTCAGCATCAGTCCTTCCAATGAATATTCAGGGTTGATTTCCTTCAGGATTAACTGGTTTGATCTCCTTGCGGTTCAAGGAACTCTCAAGAGTCTTCTCCAACACCACAGTTCAAAAGCATCAATTCTTAGGTGCTCAGCCTTCTTTATGGTCCAGCTCTCATATCTGTACATGACTACTGGAAAAACAATAGCTTTGAGTATACGGATGTTTGTCGGCAAAGTGATATGCTTTTTAATATGCTGTCTAGTTTGGTCATAGCTTTTCTTCCAAGAAGTAACCATTTTTAAATTTCATGGCTGCAGTCACCATCCACAGTGATTCTGGAGCCCAAGAAAATAAAGTCTGTGAATGTTTCCATTTTTTCCCCATCTATTTGCCATGAAGTGATGGGACAAGATGCCATGATCTTAGTTTTTTGAATGTTGAGTTGTCTATATTCCATTAAGATTAATCTTGATAATTGTGTTGTTCAAATCTATATTTACTGACTTTTTATCTGCCTGACCTAAGAAACACAGAGAAAAAAATATTTAAAGTGCCCACTATAATATGAACTTGTCAGTATCTCCTTGTAGTTCTATAAATTTTGAACCTATGTTGTTAGGTGTATTCAGATTTAGAATTTCTGTATTCTTATGGTGACTTGAAACTTTTATCATTACTTAATGACGGCTGGATGGCATCATGGACTCGATGGACGTGAGTCTGAGTGACTCTGGGAGTTGGTGATGGACAGGGAGGCCTGGCCTACTGCGATTCATGGGGTCGCAAAGAGTCGGACACGACTGCGCAACTGAACTGAACTGAACTGAACTGAATGACCACCTTCTTTGGCATAATGATATTTGACCTCAGATCTATTTTGTTTGATTTTAATACAGCTATACCACCTTTCTTTTGATTAGTATTTGCTTGATATATCTCTCCCCATTGTTTGACCTTCAACCTTTATGGGACATGTCTCTCATAAAGGGCACTTGGCTTTTTAAAGATAAAAACCTAGTCATGCAATCATTTGTCTTTTAGAATTAGTTGTTTTATTTTGCTAAAACTTTGAAAAATATAGTTGAATTTCTTTCAGCCATTTTGTGCTTTCCATTTGTACTATTTTCTCTACATTTTTTCTCTTGCTTTTTTCTGAATTCAAGTTCTTTACTTACTCCATTTTTTCCCTTTACAGACTTGTAAGTTATAGCTTCTTTTTAAAATTGTTATCTTTAAAATTGAAATTTAATTTCTAGTCTGTATAATGTCCTTATAATATGTTGACTCTGGTAATCTCTTAGTGACTTAAAAACTAATTTTAAAGCATTTTATTGTAGTATAACATACCTACAAAACATTGCACATTAGTGTACAGCTCATTGAATTTCTACAAACTGAAAAGGCTAACTAACCATCAGCTGTATTGATAAATATAACATTACCAGTACACCAGAAGGCCTCCTCAGATACCCATCTAGTCATTAGAGGTACCCTAGACCCATAAAGGTAGCCACTATCCTGAGTCTAGCAACATAGATTAGTTTCACCTGTATTTTTTACACCATACATATAGTATAGACTCCTTATATTTCATTTATTTTGCTTAATATCATGTTTGTGAGATTCATCTATATTATGGGTGTAGTTATAGATCATTTATGGACTTCCCTGGCGGCTTGGTCAGTAAAGAATCCACCTGCAATGTAGGAGACCCAGGTTCGATCCCTGGGTGGGGAAGATCCCCTGGAGGGGGCGTGGTAGCTCACTCCAGTATTCTTGCATGGAGAATCCCCAGGGACAGAGAAGCCTGGTAGGCTACAGTCCACAGGGTTGCAAAAGTCAGACATGACTTAGCAACTAAACCACCATCACCACATAGATCATTTATACAAGATTGCATGCTATTTTATTGGGTAAATGTGCCCTGATTTATTCATTCATTCCTTTTTGGTCATTTGGGTAGTTTCCAGTGTGGGGATATTAGGGTATTGCTATAAATATTCCATATGTCTTTTACCAAACACACACCTTTCTATAAGGCATATATCGAAGAATGGAATTGCTGAAGATTAAGGTATATACATGTTTAGCTGTAGTAAGATACTGTCAAATAATTTTACAAAGTTCTAATTTCTGTATTCCCTCATCCACACTTGGATATGTGCCATTTTTAATCTATTTAAATTTTTTCTCTTTTTAAAAATAATATCTATTTTGTGAGGTTATAATGTCAATATTTTAGATTTACCAATGTTTTCCTTTTGGAGCCTCACCACTCCTTTTCTCCCCACTCATTTTTTTAAGTGTAAGGGACAAACAGTGAAATACACAGATCTTAAGTGTAACCATCCTTCCTTCCTGAAGAAACAGAAATGTTTAGAAACTTATTTAGAGAGTCTGTTGGTGGTAATGTCTGCTTTTGATTTTTAAAATGCCTTTATATTGCCCTCATACTTTTAAACTTTGAATTATTAAAATATTCAAACATATTAAATATTGAGGGAAGAATATAATTAACTCCCATGTACCTCTTGCCCAGCTTCAACAATTATCCAGTCATGCCAACTTTCTTTTTTCTTTGCCCCAAATTTTTCCCCTACCTGAATTATTTTGAAAAAAATTCCAAACATTATATGAATTCATCCATAAATATGTCAATATAGAGCCATAAAATATAAACTGTTTAAAAATTAAAGATAACTACAATATCACTATCACACTAGGAAAAATGAATGATTATTCTTTAAAATTTAGACCATTGAATATCCAGCCCTGTTCCATGTTCATGGTTTTCATGTCTAAGTGACAGGATTCTCCATCTTCTTGTTTTCCTGGCAATTTTTTTATTCAGGAAATTGGGTTGTTTGTTCTGTTGTGTTTCCCAGAGTATGGATTTTGCCAATTGTACCCTTTTGGTTTCCATTTGAGTTCATTTGAACTCAAACCAACCTACTATGTACAATCTTGAACCAAATGATACATATATAAACCAGGCCATCAAAATTTACACTTCATTTCTTCTGAGGTGTGCAAACAAGGATGGCATCATCTCTATCTAATGTGAAATGCTAGGTAATCAGGCACCCTCCCTGTTTACCTACTATTCCTTTATAGTGTTTTACATGTACACCAATGGTGACTTAACTAACAAAATTTAACAAAAAGATCAGCTAGAATTAGTAAACAATGTAACTTTAAGAGTGAGGAAAACATCAACTGCTTTAGGGAGTCATCTAAGGGGACCTAGATGGGGGAGGGGAGGAGGCTCAAGAGAGAGGGGATATATGCACAGTTATGGATGATTTGTATTGTTGTATGGCAGAAACCATTACAACATTGTAAAGCAATTTTCCTCCAGTTAAAAAATAAATTAATAAAAGGAAAAAACAAACATATTTCTTTCAACAGTCAAGGAAAAACTAGGTTCAAACTCCTGCTACAAATGATGATGTTTTAAATTATATAATAAACTATTTACTTAATCTGAATTCTTTGGGAGGTTTAAATGATCATACTCTCAACAGACATAGATATTTTAATAACTGTCTTATTAGCATATACTCATAGTCCTCTGATGACAATGTAATTTTATGATTGCATAAGAGATAAATTGAGTTAATACCACTAAGCAAACATGACATTTTTGTTGTACTGTGATCATAGATGAGTCACAAAGTAAAGTGATTACCAGTCAATGTTGCTAGGGTCACTGAGTGACATCAGAATGTGAGTACTACAGATGCTGAGTAGACTGGTTGTTTTGAGTATAGGTAAATGAAAAACTGCATAGATGGGAAGCTGGAAAGTAGGCTGGTGTGAGGCCAACCGTGGAGGTTCTTCAGATGTCCTAAGTTGTCTGAACTTTGTTCTGATGCTAGCTACTCAAAATGTAATTCATGGATCAGCAGCATTCATATCACCTAAATACTTGCTAGAAAGACAGAAGCTTGGGCTCCTATCACAGACCCACCAAATTAGAGTCTGCCATTTTAACTAGAACCTAGCTACATCAAAATTTTTAAAATGCTGCTTTTGTTTCTGATAAGGAGAAAACAGCTTTTGTGAAAAGACTGAACATGGAAAAGGAGGAGGAATGAATCAAAGATGACTGCATTTTTTGAACATACAAGACAGGATTGGTCTGCTCATGGCATTAGGAGATTTACAGAAGAATATGGCTGACCCTCAATATCAGATTCCCATACTTAATTCTGCATTAGAGTCACAAGAAGCTTTTAAAATGTTCCTTGGAGAAATGCTGATTCTAGGGCTGGAGCATCATGTAATGCCCAAAATAAAGTGCTCAAAACACAAAAGGATAGGAGTAGGTCAAAGGGATGCTGGCGCCAAGCTTTAAGAGTTCCCAACATCCAAAGCTGGAAAAATTTGAGCAACAAAATAAATAATATGGTATTATGTTGTAATCCAAAGTATAAAATAAATATCCATGAATCCATACTGATATAAATGACTGAATAAAGGAGAGGCCAATATCCAGGTGCTTAGTCCCTCAGTTGTGACCCCATGGATTGTAGCTTGCCAGGCTCCTCTGTCCATGGGGGAATTCTCCAGGCAAGCATACTGGAGTGGATTGCCATTACCTCCTCCAGGGGATCTTCCCAACCCAGGGATTGAATCCAGGTATTGAACCCAGGTCTCCCACACTGCAGGCAGATTCTTTACCATCTGAGCCACCAGGGAAGCCCAAAAGGGATCCAGTAATGCAGGCAGAAGTCACTGCAGGTGAAGGCCCAGTGAGGCACTAAGAGAAGGTCATAGTCAAGTATGACTGCAAGGAGCTACAAAAGCGTCTCAATTGGAGAAGTGGATCTAGGAGCAGCTCGAAGACTGCCAGGCCCTTGTTTCTCCCTCCTCCCTAACCCCTACCCCAGGAAGAGGAGATTCCAGAGCTAGAAATCGATGTGGATGAACTGGACATGGAGAGCAATGATACCTTGGCTACCAGGGTCAAGGAGTTGCTGGTTGACTTATAAACCCACTGAGGCCCTCATCTCTGGCCTGCTGGACAAGATCTGGGGCATGAAGAAGCTGAGCACACCCTAGAAGGAGTAAGGGTCCTCAACCCAGGTGAACAGTGGCTCCCACAGGACAATTGCTGGTCCCCTTCCCCAACCTCATAGCAACAGCAATGGGGGTGGGGGGCGGCCTGCAGCCAGGCCTGGTGCCATGAACAGGGCTCCCCGTACCCCTGGCCCAGGGGCCTCTTCTCTGCCCCCAGTTTTCCATTTTGGGGGTTTATTATTATTCTTATTAAACGGATGGGATTTTCTGTTTTCATGTTTACTGCAGTGTGGGCCCTCTAATAAAGCTAGGATATGTCTTTGGTGCAGCTAAAAAAAATCATGTTGATAGTATGTACACTTCAGGGTAATGAGAATGGCACCTTACCTCTATGCTCAGTGCTCTGTGCTCAGTTGTTCAGTTGTATCCAACTCTTTGGGATCCCCATGGACCATAGCCCACCAGGTTCCTCTGTCCATGGGATTTCCCAGAAAAGAATACTGGAGTGGGTTGCCATTCCCTTCTACAAGGGATCTTCCTGACCTTGGGATTAAATCCACATCTGCACTGGGAAGCAGATTCTTTACCACTGTGCCACCTGGGAAGCCCACCTCACCTCTGTTGTAATCCTCTCCGAATCTCAAAACCTCAAACAAACCCAAACTGAGGATGACATTCCACAAAATACCTGATCAATTCACCTTATATTTGTCAAGATCATGAAAAACAAGTGAAGAAAGAAACTGTCACAGATAGGAGAAGCTAAGGAAACATGATGATTAAATGAAAGAGGGATCCTGGATTGGATTTTGGAACGAAAAAGAACCTTAGTGGAAAAACTAATGAGATCAAATAACGAATGAAGAAATAATAAATCTCTAGTTTAGTTAATAGTAATGTACCAATGTTGATTTCTTAGTTTTGACAAATATACCATAGTTATGTAATATGTTAACATTAGGGCACCGGGTAGCAGGTATATAGGAATTCTCAGTGCAGTCTCAACAACTTCTCAGTAAACAGACTTATTCCTAAATAAAATGTCCATTACAACTCAGTAGATGTCCATGCCTCACTGTCTGAGATTCTGATTCACTATTTCTGGGTGAGGGCGGACAGGTGGTTAAATACCATTATTTTCTAAAAATTCCCCAGATCATTCTGATGTGGCGTCCACACTTTAACTACTGCTCTGTACCAAACTCTTATGGTGATTTCTCTCAAACCACTGTGAAAAATAACCATGTGATACAAAGCAGTGTTATACAGTGCAAAGAGCACTAGTTTACAGCTCAAGAGACTTCCTTCATCTACCATCATTCAGCCACAGAACCTGGATAAACCATTTCATCTCTCTTAGCCTCAAGCTTCTCATCTGCAAAATAGAGACTAATGACCATTAAATTAAATAAAATCTATAAAATCTAAAAATGTTTCCAACATTTTTACTATTTTAAAAACTTTTAAAATTATTTATTTGTGGCAGTGCTAGGTCTTTGTTGCTGCATAGGCTTTCTCTAGATGCAGAGAGCAGGGGCTACTCTAGTTGTGGTACTCAGCCGTCTCATTTTGGTGGCTTCTCTTGCTGCAAAGCACTGGCTCTAAGTGCTCAGGCTTCAGTATTTGCAGCACCATGGGCTCAGGAGTTGTGGCTCACAGGCTCTTGAGTGTGAGTTCAGTCGTTGTGGCATTGCCCCGCAGCATGCGGAATCTTCCTGGACCAGTGACCAAACCTGTGTCCCTTGCATCAGCAGGCGGATTCTTAACCACTGGACCACCAGAGAAGTCCTCAACTTTTCAGATTACCATCTAGTTCTGTTATCGCCAACTTAATAAATATTCCATGAAATCCACAGATGTATAGAACAGTCTTTTGGACTCTGTGGGAGAGGAAGAGGGTGGGAAGATTTGGGAGAATGGCATTGAAACATATATAATACCATGTAAGAAACGAATCACCAGTCTAGGTTCGATGCAGGATACAGGATGTTTGGGGCTGGTGCACTGAGATGACCCAGAGGGATGGTATGGGGAGGGAGGAGGGAGGGGGGTTCAGGATTGGAAACACGTGTACACCCATGGTGGCTTCATGTTGATGTATGGAAAAACTAATACAATATTGTAAAGTAATTAGCCTCCAATTAAAATTAAAAAAAATAAGTCAGAGCTAATTTATCTCAAATTAATAACATCCACACTTCATGGTATTACCATATACCCAGTCCAAGGATGCTGTCATTGCCCCAGATACTTTGGGGCTCCTTTAATATAGATAGAAGCCAGTTTTTAGGCCACAAAAGAAAAGTCTTTTAAAATCACACCTCATTGACCAAATGTAGCCAGCTTTCTCACCCATGTTTAACCACCAGACAGCCCTCTAAATGACCCTTGGTTATTTCTAAGAGCCAAAACTGCCCTAAAGGAACAGAGCCTGGGCCATTAAGGGGAAGAAAATTCATTTGAGAACTTGATAAAAAGATACACAGTCCTCCCCAGAAAAATATTATCAGCATGCAAAAAAAATTTGCCAACAATTTGAATCCCTAGACTTTATTTTAAAACTCCCAATCTGGGGAGATAAATATTTACCATTACTAAGAAAATCCAAATGTTCCGAAAGGACTCAGAAGAAATCCTTTGGAGGCAACTTCTCTGAAGGAAACAAACACACAACAGGAAAACACTAAGCTTGGGGTGTGAATAAACATCTTAAGATTTGGCTATGTCACTAATTTGGAGCAAAAAAGTAACCTTCCTCTTAACATCAATTTCCTCATTTGCAAAATGCAGAAAAGAGGATTGTGCTACATCAGTGGTTCTCCATGTGTTCATGGACCAGCCTCACAATCACCTAGGTCATAAAAGTGCCTACTGAATCAGAAACTTTGGGAGTGGGGCCCGGCCATCTGTGTTTTAACAAGCCCTCCAGAGGATTCTGATGTACACTCAAGTATGAGAACCACCAAGCTAAATGATCTCTAAAGTCTCTTTGAGCTCTCAAATTCTACAACTTGGAAAGTATAAACTTCAGTAATTCAAAATATAAAACCAAAACCAACAGTTTCAGTCACACATCTGTTAAAAGATTTTCTGAAATTAATTTCTAAGGGAAAAAGAATAAGAATCTTTACTTTTACCTTATATCCCCCATAGTACCCATGCATACCTATTTACAAATACTGGGCATTCATATATTTACCATGTGGTCCAATTTGGCTGAAAAAGAAAATTCTTTGACCCAGAGGTAAGTGAGAAGAAAATACTTAGTTCAATTTATCTTGTACAGTTATTTTCCCTACCTTATACCTGCAATCCAAATTATTCCATGGTTTTATTAGCAAAGTAGTAGGGAAAACTGGACTTTATTTTTATCTAAAAGCAATACATATCTTGTTTTCACTGGAAATATGCTCAAGACACACCATCAGGACTTATCAAGCAATAATAAAAATAATTATTCTTAGTGCTAACAAAAGTATAATTTTGAAATAAGGCTGATGGTAATGGGTTTGATTTCAAACAAGTAAACCAGATATTTAATATTAAGGAATTATTTTAATAAGTATGGTGATATCATAGTTATGTATAATATAGAAGTGCCATTATCTTCAAAAAAAGATACTGTAATATTTAAAAATGAAGAATACCTGTGAATTTTACTATCAAGTATTGAGCTAAGGTGAGTGGTTCAGTTCAGTTCAGTTCAGTTGCTTAGTTGTGTCCAGCTCTTTGCAACCCCATGAACTGCAGCACTCCAGGACTCCCTGTCCATCAACAACTCCTGGAGTTCACCCAAACTCATCTCCATTGAGTCAGTGATGCCATCCAACCATCTCATCCTCTATCATCCCCTTCTCCTCCTGCCCTCAATCTTTCCCAGCATCAGGGTCTTTTCAAATGAGTTAGCTCTTCACATCAGGTGGCCAAAGTACTGGAACTTCAGCATCAGTCCTTCCAATGGACACCCAGGACTGATCTCCTTTAGGATGGAATGGTTGGATCTCCTTGCAGTCCAAGGGACTCTCAAGAGTCTTCTCCAACACCACAGTTCAAAAGCATCAATTCTTCAGTGCTCAGCCTTCTTTACAGTCCAACTCTCACATCTCTTCACATCAGGTGGCCAAAGTACTGGAACTTCAGCATCAGTCCTTCCAATGGACACCCAGGACTGATCTCCTTTAGGATGGAATGGTTGGATCTCCTTGCAGTCCAAGGGACTCTCAAGAGTCTTCTCCAACACCACAGTTCAAAAGCATCAATTCTTCAGTGCTCAGCCTTCTTTACAGTCCAACTCTCACATCCATACATGACCACAGGAAAAACCAGTCTTGACTAGACAAACCCTTGTTGACAAAGTAATGTCTCTGCTTTTTAATATGCTGTCTAGGTTGGTCATAACTTTCCTTCCAAGGAGTAAGCATCTTTTAATTTCATAGCTGCAGTCACCTTCTGCAGTGATTTTGGAGCCCCAAAAATAGAGTCAGACACTGTTTCCACTGTTTCCCCTTCTATTTGCCATGAAGTGATGGGACCGGAATCCATGATCTTAGTTTTATGAATGTTGAGCTTTAAGCCAACTTTTTCACTCTCCTCTTTCACTTTCATCAAGAGGCTCTTTAGTTCCTCTTCACTTTCTGCCATAAGGATAGTATCATCTGCATATCTGAGGTTATTGATATTTCTCCCAGCAATCTTGATTCCAGCTTGTGCTCTTCCAGCCCAGCGTTTCTCATGATGTACTCTGCATAGAAGTTAAATAAGCAGGGTGACAATATACAGCCTTGACGTACTCCTTTTCCTATTTGGAACCAGTCTGTTGTTCCACGTCCAGTTCTAACTATTGCTTCCTGACCTGCATACAGATTTCTCAAGAGGCAGGTCAGGTGGTCTGGTATTTCCATCTCTTTCAGAATTTTTCAGTTTAGTAGATGGGGAGGTATAAGGAACAAGATTGGCCATGAGAGAAGCGCTGAAGTAGATATGGTGTATGGGGATGCATTTTACTCTTCTACTTGAAATTTTTTAATAAGACAAAGCAGAAAATATGCCAATTCAATTATCTGCTGTTTTGAGTAAAAAGCATATAGTGGGATCCTGCCAACCAAATGAATAAACTGGAATTTTAAAAATGTTTTTCCTCCATTATAAGGGAAGTAACGTACTTAAATTTAGTATCTATCAATTAAGAAACACAGATAAGGTACTAAAACATCCCACTTACCATGAGATTCAAACTGATAGTGAGGGAGAGGTAGAGATTGTCAGACCTACGTAACAGTGATTCTCTTAAGGCTGTCACATTACAAGAAAAAAGAAGCACTCTGAGGGATGATACTGAAATAAGCACAGTTTTTTTATAGGCTCTTTAAAAATGTATGTCCTAGTATTGTCACTTAGGACTGATTTTGCATCAGAGAAGGATGAACTCAGAGGAATATCCATGGTAGCACTCTTTGCAACAATCAAAACAGAAACTGGCACCTAATTTCTGCATCATTCAAATATAGTGAGGGAGAGGTAGAGATTGTCAGACCTACGTAACAGTGATTCTCTTAAGGCTGTCACATTACAAGAAAAAAGAAGCACTCTGAGGGATGATACTGAAATAAGCACAGTTTTTTTATAGGCTCTTTAAAAATGTATGTCCTAGTATTGTCACTTAGGACTGATTTTGCATCAGAGAAGGATGAACTCAGAGGAATATCCATGGTAGCACTCTTTGCAACAATCAAAACAGAAACTGGCACCTAATTTCTGCATCATTCAAACATTAAATTGTATTCATAGTCAAGTGAAATAGTCAATATTTGAGAAATTTCTCCATTAAACCATCAAGTTCCCAACTTAGATAGCGGCCTTAAGGAAGTAGACAATGAAATGCAGCACACTCTTCCCCTCATACCAATCACTTATAAATAGTAACTGTGGGCAGCAGTTTTGAGTCAATGATTACTGTTCACTGGTAAAATGATGATAGTGGTCACTACATAAAACATCAAATATCTAAATCTGTACTATCCAACAGATCTGTGATGATGGAAATATTCTATATCCTGTATTTTCCAATGCAGTAGTCTCTCACCATATATGGCTACAGCACTCTTGAAGTGGTACTAATGGGACCAAGAAGCTAAATTTTAATTTTCATTCACTTAAATAGCTACCTGTGGTTATGGGTTACCATAATAAACAGTATATACAGTTTTAGAGTACCTAAGAAACACATACACACAGATAAACACACACATTTCACTTAATATCTGACTCACATTTATTAAAAATTGAAATTACAGAAAAGCATGAATAATACTGGCTTTATTAAACAAGCTTAATTAACTTACCTTTGACTAACAAATCAAAGCATTTAATAGCACAAAAGGAATTTTGAGCATGAGGTCAATTCCAACCTCTGAAGTTAAAAACAAATGAAAAGCAGCCAAGACATTTTCCAAAGGAGAGAGCAACCACAGATCTCCCTCTAGTGGCAAGAGAAAAGTTGCTGCTGAAAAGCTGAACTCCTTCTGTACCAATACATAAAACTCCTCATAGACATTACTTTTATATAACTTAAGAAAACTCTAGAAGCAAAATAGATCTGGTTTTTGTAAACAACGTTAGACCTAATTTTCACTTACTATGAATTCTAATGTCTCTAGAAATTTGATCTTTCCAGGAGAAAAGAGATTTGCAAGTGACATCTGGGGAACTGGGACTTACACAAAACAAAAGCTATGGAGCCTTAACCAAACTGAGCAAAAAAAAAAAAAAGAGAAATTTTTCTCTGTTGATAAATGTTCTAGGATGGGACATGAAAAGGAGTAGATTCAGAAGTATAAAGTAGTAAGCAGCAGTGGGTTTGTAAAAATCCATGGTACATCAAAAGAGACAATCTAAAATATTACAAGTTTTTCATAACCAAAACACTTTTCATTCTTATAATCAGTTTCAAAAGACAGCTCTGCCACATTGCCATTTTAATTACAACCGTACATACTATATAGATTTAACTACTGAATGACTACTTTCAAGTACAAGAGGAAACTCAAAATAGAAGTGACTTGTGTTACAGCTATTGTTTTTCCCTAACAGCTTCAGGAAAAACAGCTTTTATATACACTGAAGTAAGTACAGAATGTACAGAAGACAGATATATATACAAAAGTGCATTAATACAGTAATACATTTAGCAGAAATACAGGAAAAAAATCCTGGTTAACAATCTGATACATTACAGTATTTAAGACTACTTGAAGATTCTCCAAACCAGTCAACTTCCTACTTGCTTTGGTTATGATATTGATGCTACATAACTAACCTTTGAAACTAAAACAAAACAATTGAAAATTTTAACCATCTGTGAAATGTTTTACATATACTTGTGTTTATTCTTAATAGCTTTTGAAAACAGTTCTATAAAACTCCCAACACAAAGATTTAGAATGGATAATACATATAATCTAAATTAGAGTATTCAAAGAGGAAATTAAATTGATCCACTAGAGGAACAGGCATGGCTGCTCCTTTCCTACAAGCCTCAGCTTGGTAACCTAACCTCCAAGTCTCAACTTAAATCCAATTGGTCAGCGACTATTAAAGAGCAAGCAGCTCCACAAAACAAGCCATGGCTTCAGGCCACTGTTCCTTAGAACAATTCACAATAGGTAAGTGTTAACTTGTCGTTTATACATATTAATTCTACAACTACCTTTACATAGTCAAAATGCATATGTATAATTAGACTACTCTCTGCATATGTATAGACTACTCTCCTCTTTTCTACCCCCATCCCTCACCGCAAAAAAAGAAAACAGATTTCCACAGGTTCCATTGACCACAAAAGATGTAACAAAGAAATCCAACAATACCTATTGAAATCAGAGAAGACCAAATCAGTTTTTCCAAGGTCAGTATGGGTATCAAATTAAAAAAATTAATTTACCATTATGTGATCTAGGTTAAAACATTAATAACCTTAATTTAAAATACAATTGTGAAGGGGGGCTGAAAACAAGTAATTTTCATATTAGAAAAAATATGTAAATAAAATTTTAGTGAGTCAACTCGGCTATACCATGCAACTTCCTATTTTTTTTGTCTTAAAATATTTTATTGAAGTATAGTAGATTTCTTACTCTTATTAATAATAGCCAGTTACTTAGAATTTGTAGAGTTTCTTCTAAGCCTTCTGGAATTTTCCAAAGAAATAAGAATTAAGCATTTCTAAGGAGCTATGTTCCAGATACTACACTGATAAGGATGCCTAGGTCTAAATCTCTCTCAGATTATCTCCCACCACTTAGCATAATTTAATTGTAAAGATAAAACTTATCTTACTTTGTCAGACTTAAAATGAATCCAAAGTTATCACAATACATGTGTATACAAATATTTATTTTCTACCTAATAGTCCTTTTAAGGATTAAACCTACCTCTAAGTTTAGACATATTGAATGTCAGTGTGCACAACATCAATACTATCATTTGACTGTAACTGGAAATTTTCCTATCAACCATCTCAAACTATAAACTGACTTTAGTAACCCCTTCCCAGTTTGAAGCAAACATTTTTTTTTGTAAACAGAAGTGTTAAGAAGTTAAAAGGAAGAGGAATGTTACGCTATTACATAAATGAATACAAGAATCACTAAAGTTAACAAACAAATCAATTTGCTATATAATTTCTGCTTTTGAAGTACTTTTGCCTTGAAAATTATCTTTTCAGAGTTAACTCAATTTTAAAAAATATTCTTGGGAATTCCTTGGAAGCCCAGTGGTTATAACTCCATGCTTTCACTGCCGAGGGCCTAGTTTCAATCCCTGGTCAGGGAACTAAGATCCTGCAAGCTGCACAGTGATGCCAAAAAATAAAATAAAATAAGTAAAATAAAAAATATTCTGCTCTATGAGTTTTATCAGGGGAAAAAAATAAACAAATATATTAAACTACACTTTAGATGACTTCAATGTTCTATGACCTAGCTGGGCCAAAAATCAATTTATATAAGTGAAACTTAAGACCTGAAGGTTTTCATTATGTACTCTATTATCATTGATTAGTTCGATACAATGCCTTTGCTTACTGATATTCGTTTTATAAAATGAATTACAACATTTAGATTGCTTTTGAATTTGGAAAAGCCTAATATTGACGAAAAGTATAGTGTTCACCTTTAAGGCACAGGAAGCTATAAAGAGCAAGCCACAAACAAAAGACTCTATGCTAGAGAATCCTGGGAACAAGACTTTTCTATTTGTCATGAACTAACATTTTTGGCTTAAATATGAAGACATTTGCTAAATTTCACAATTTTTAAAGCTCATCAGAATCTGGATACCTTTATATAGTAGTTTCTTAAAAGTTTTCTTTTATGAGGAGTTTTAGCACTTCTAAGAGCTAAATAAAATGAGATGTCTATCCAATCCACGGAGTCATCAAATTTCAAATCAGTTTCTGGCATTAATTCAGCAATATCTAGTTAACCCAAAGGACTGACAAAATGGACAAAACAGCCACCACTTAACTAAAAATGAGACAAGTCTCAAAAAATAAAGTTATTTACTCTAAGTTCTTCTTGGGACAGAAGAACAGTATAAAGTCCTTTGTACTTCACTACACATTATACTACATTGCCTCACTTAAACTCAGTTGCAAAAATGTAGAAAAAAATACGTCATTTTGTTTAAACTCAAGGTTTGTACTTTTAAAACCTGTGGTAGGGACTGACAGACTTCTACAAGGTCTCTTTTCCCCAGTTTTGTTGAAATATAATTAACATACACACAAGATCCCTAATAAAACGTTCTGGATAAATGTGATGTGACTTCATTATGCCCTTAATTAAAAAGTCTTATTTTTTAATCATGCCCTCATGTAACAAGGCTTATTTTTAAAGGGAAAGACTTATTTGCTCTAATGTCAATTCTCTACAGTTGAGAACTGACAATGGAGCAAATAAGTCTCACATTTTTATTAATTGGTCAGTTGAGGTTTATACTTTTAAAGAAAAAAAACTGAGTTGGATTTGTTTTAAGCTGAACTTAGAGATCAGACTAAATTTATTATTTATTCTAAGAAAGAAATAATTCAAACCTGAATTATCTACATGAGGCATTAAGACCAAAAAAGAAAAGTATAGCACATTAACAAAGACAAGAATTTTTTGTCTTTTTCTGTTGTTTTATTTGGGGGGTGGGGGTAGGTAAAGACTTTGTAATCTCCCTCTTTAATCATAAGCAAACACAAATTGCTTAACTTTTTTTTCTGTTCTTATTTCAGTGTCTTCCAAGCCACCTTACTGAGCTATCTCTAATTTATGATACCATAAAGACTGTGCATCCAGATTTGCACAGCATTTCATGGTGTACTTTACTATAAACACTCAAACCTTTATAAACTTTAAAAATTGGCTTTGTGGCACTTTGGTAAACTTGCTAAACAGTGACTTAAGTTAAATCTATGGTAATAAGACTGCAATTATTGGGAGAGTAGAGGAATTGGTCTTACTAGGATCTTCTTTTACTGGTCACTGTCAAGTAAATTGTTTCCAAGTATTTAACAGATACATGCTGCTCTATGGTCTCAAAAGGGGCCTGTTTTCCTTGAAGAGTAACGAAAGCGAACAGGCAGTCATTCCCTGGAATTCTGCTTTTGCTAAGAGCAGGTAGAGAATTCAGCTGTATTTGCTCTTCTATCTACTCTTTCTGTATTTAGAAGGGAAAATACTCTTTCTGTATTTAGAAAGGTGGACCCTTTCAATCTTCCTCAAGAGTATTCTGGGATTTATCCCCAAGCTCTCTTTGGGCCCTCTAAGCTAGTCAGAAGCACTAAAGAGGGGATAAGAGGAAAGTTAGAGGGAGTACTCCAACTGACAGCAATATACACATATATACTATTATTTCAGTAAAATTCTGAAGTATGAACTTAGTAGTCTTCAAAATGTTACAACCATACCACAGACCTCAGTAAAGCTGCAATATATCAATTTTTCCCCTTAGTTTCAATTCTTTAACTTTTGAGGAACCAAAATAAAAATTTCAAAACATATGATTGTAAGCAAAGGTTATGCTGAGAATTAAGAATTCGCAGCTGAGAATTAAGGATCTACATTGTTAATCTTTTTAACGGATTACTTGATATGATACAGTGTAAAAAAAGTAGGAATCTATCAACCTCTGACTCTAGAGTTTAAAAAAATATTGACAACTCATCCTACAAAGTCATGATTACCTCCCAAGTTTCCACAATAAAAAGAAAATCATGAAAGTCAGAAAGCAGCTTGATTGTCAGTAGTATCAGTTTCCATTTTCTTTAACCCGTGTGAATGTTTAAAGATGTGTGGGAAAATAAAAGGAATCACACTACTTATAATGTTCATGATAACAAACTCTTCACGAAAACATTTAGAGACTCAATGATTTCACATTTAAAATTAGAGTACTATTAGTAGCCAAGAAGCAAAGTTTTTTAGTATCTCACTGCTCAGTGTATTTCTAGCGATTTACAGAGTTTAGCAGAACTGTAAGGGTTTTCTTGAGTTAATTCTGAACATTAACTTGTTCACATGCCATAAAGCTGTTACACCAAATATTTAAAAATTAGAGCGTGCTGAAAATAAAAAAAACCTACAAAAAGAACTTGACAGAGATGCTTCTTGCCTTTAAGACAGTTTCACAGCCTAAAATTTCAAAAAGCAGTGAAAAGTAGAATTGGTTGTTTTGCTTGCTGGATTTTTCCATTTGAATATTAATCAATGTAGCATTAAGTCTAAAATTCAGCTACTAATAATATTATTTTCTCAGTAGTCATCACTTGCAGAAAAGATTCTGAATATACATAAAGTGAAAAACAAAAACAAACCTAACAAAAGATGTTAGGGCCTATTTTTTACACATTTGAGTTAAAATGAATGAAAACAAATAAACCTAATGAAGGCACTATTGTAAACAGCAATCCACATTCTATCCCTACAACCTCAAAAAAAAGACGTCCACTAGGAATTGAGAATTATGTATGGCCCTTTAGAAAAGCTAAGAAATCATAACATTAAGAAGAAACTGAATTATGATCTCTATACATTCTATACTGACATAATAAATTATCTGTCAGCAGTACCTTGAAATCTCCTAAACTGTTAAATTAACCATTCTGAAGTTTAAATAGTCAAAACATTTACTAAATCAGTGGTTCTTAAAACTAGAGTGTGTGGCAGAATAACCTAGTACCTGTTGAAACACAATGCTATGCCCCTCCCCCAGCATTTCTGATTCCCTAGGTCTGGGGTGGGACCCAAGAGTATGCATTTCTAATAACTTCTCGGGTGATGCTGAAGCTACTGGTCTGAGGACCATCTGCTGAGAACCACAAACCTAAATTATGAACGGTACGTCAGCACAGCCCTAACCAAAAGTTTGGTCAAGATGCATGTAAACAAATAAGGATAGAATAATGCTTAGAAACAATGCTGATAAATTCACCCTTATTACATCAAAACGTCTACATCTGCTTCATGGTCTTCCTCAGTCACTTTCAAGGACAGCACTTCTTCATTAAGGAAGAGCCCACTGAGCCTCTCCTTCCGAGCCTGCCTCTGCTCTTTCAGCTGCCTCTTGCGTAAGGCCTTCTGTGTAACTTCCGCTGTTTGGATCGCTTCTGTCAAAATAAAAATTTCTAAATCAGTGAGATTCAGTTCTGACGTACCCACCCCAAAGTACTGTATGGATCAAATTCGATATTTTCTGAATAGAGATGTTTAAATTCCTCTGCAGTACAATCCTAGTTCTAGTAAGTGAGCCATTAGCTTAGACATGAAAACAATTTTTCAAGATTCTATATTTATGGTATTTGACTAGGAAATCTTTTGATTAGGAAGGTTTGAAACTTGATCATTTGACTAGTTATGGATAATCAATCATTTCTAAGGCTTTTTTTATATTAATGTACACTGGTGTCAGTGCAGAGGAAACATGCAGTGAATAATGAATACAAATGTAGAGAACACTGTCAAAATCTCTAATGCTTATTCTTTGAAGGTGCCTTTCATCCAAAAGCATTAGCAATTTTACAATGGCTGGGAAAGAACCACGTCTTTTTCATATTAAGCAAATGCCATCTTTTAAGCCCATTAGAAACCCAGTGGGTACTCTATTTCTTGCCACTGGTGAACTGATGCCAAAAAAGAATGACCACATACACAGAGGAAACCCTTGGCAACCAACAAAGCTGGCTATGTTTCTGCTACTTTGGTTAAGAACCAAGTAAAGAATCACTTTCCAGGAAAAGTCACCACTGGGTTCCCAAGAGTTATAGAGATACCCTATCATCTGTAAGTTGGCTCCACACTGTCACCACTGCAAGGAACCGAACCTTCCCACTAAGCATCACAGAACTATTCTATATACATTTAAACTTTCTATTTTTTATGCATCCAAAAATACTATAGAGTTTTTTCAACTGTGAAAAGAGTAGTAAGAAATTAGAGAAAGCATTATTACATTTTAAAAAGAGCTACAAAGAAACATTCATGGTTAAAACTTAAAGAAAACATTTAACACACACATAAGACATACAGGACATTTTTAGGAGCTAATAGACAGCAACATCAGCAACCTAGTAAGATCTGCTTATTAGTAAGTTGCAGTCAGTATTGAATCTTGAGACTCACTCATTATTTCCATCAATTTATCTTACTTAAAACAGACACAAAAATCAGATAAAATTGAAGATAATATGGCTGTGGGTCAAAACAGCATTTCAAAGCACTCAGTGTAGAGGGCTTTGTTCAACAGCAGAGAATCCTGCTTGCTCAATTAAAATCAAAACCCACAGGCATCTATAGAGCAGGATAATTTTAACTCTTCAAGAACTGTATATGAAGGAATACTAATGTTAATATTGAAAGGTAAAGTTTTGTATTGATTAGACGTTTTACTTTTGAATCCCGAATCCGCTCTGCTGCACTTGCAGACAAGTTGCTGTCACTGTGTGCTCGACTCATGTTGGCACTGGAGTTTGAAGCAGAGTTTCCAACACTGGACCCACTGCTGCTTGCAGAACTGACCATGCTGGCACTGCTGCTGCTGGCACTGGCACTGGCGCCGCTCACTCCACTGGTGCTTGCACAACTAAAGTTGCTTCGCTTCCAGGCCTCTCTTGTGGGCCGTAGGCGAGGGCTATGCTCCTTGATATAGTTTCTGACCTTGGAACAGACAGACAAAAACTGGTTAGTATTGTACCTTGACGTTCTGCCCTCAAAATAATGGAGAAAAGAATACTGTACTTAAAGATTGTCAAAAGTGCTACAGATGCGTATAGGTAGACCAGAAAGACAAAAGAAATCTCTAAATGTAGAAAATTCTGGTGTTCAAAATTCTAGAATAAATGTTATGAAGCTAGATTTTTTTTTAAGTATATAAAATATAATCAGTAAATGATAAGCTACTAGCTTCCAGAATTTAGGAGTGTAAGAAAATAACACTAGAAATAGAAACTAATGATAAAATAGATAAGAGTAGGCATTTTTTAAAAGGTTGCCACTTAACTATGCTGCTGATTATATTAGAGTGTTTCCTAGATCTTAGATAGGGGCCCATAATACCTGTCTTCAAACGCAAGGCATCAATTTACCATACTAGTGAAAAATGGGCTGAAATGTAAAAAATTATATAGTCTTCTTTTGAGAGAAACACTGAGAGAAATTTTTCATAAATGATGACAAATAAAAAAAATTAAAATGTTCACTCAAATATAGCTCTCAATAATATTTTGATTCTGTCCACTGGTCTTTTGTAAGATAAGTTAGAATAAATCTATACCTTAGCATAACAACTCCTTAAATTGTGAAGTCAAATTTCAAAACCTATATAACTAGAAAGTAGGTTCTAGATCCAAATGATCCCAGAAAGGTATGCTCACACGAGATGTACATAAAACCTCTTAAAACCACATGTTCTAATATTACATTTCACAGCAGTGATTTTGACCTTAATTATCTATATATTTATATATGACTATTCAAGTCATATATGACTATTCAAGTATAAAAAGCAGAAACATTACTTTGTCAACAAAGGTCCATCTCATCAAACCTACGGTTTTTCCAGTAGTCATGTATGGATTTGAGAGTTGGACTATAAAGAAAGCTGAGCACCGAAGAACTGATGCTTTTGAACTGTGGTGTTGGAGAAGACTCTTGAGAGTCCCCTGGACTACAAGGAGATCCAACCAGTTCATCCTAAAGGAAATAAGTCCTGAATATTCATTGGAAGGACTGATGCTGAAGCTCCAATACTTTGGCCACCTGATGCGAAGAACTGACTCATTGGAAAAGACCCTGATGGTGGGCAAGATTGAAGGCAGGAGGAGAAGGGGACAACAGAGGATGAGATGGTTGGTTGGCATCGCCTACTCAATGGACATGAGTTTGAGTTAACTCCGGGAGTTGGCAGTGGACAGGGAGCCTGGTGTGCTGCAGTCCATGGGGTCGCAAACAGTCAGACACAGCTGAGCTACTGAACTAAACTGCTTCAAGGATACATGTTATAAAACAATGGTATT
Organism: Aepyceros melampus; assembly: GCA_006408695.1. Taxonomy (NCBI): domain Eukaryota; kingdom Metazoa; phylum Chordata; class Mammalia; order Artiodactyla; family Bovidae; genus Aepyceros; species Aepyceros melampus. The sequence goes on along the minus strand of SJXQ01010821.1, from coordinate 8,685 downwards.
TTTAATAGCTGTACAATCTGTATTTTCTTTACATACCTGCTTCAGTTTTTCATCTGTGAGACAGTTAAGTTCAATAATAAACTCACTGTCAGTAGGAGAGATTTGAGCAGAAGGATCAATTATTTTAATAATATCAATTGTTCCCGAAGACCCATCTCAGTACTGACTTTACGACTCAGATACTCAATATATTCCACCTATATGATGAAAAATTATAATAAATACGATCAATGCCAAAACCTATGATCTTTTAGTGTACAACTTATAATATGTTTAAGTATCAGAAACACTTATATTTTCCCCTACAAAACAATTAGAGCTCAAATTCATATTTACTAAGCAATCCACATTAATCCAGTAGCTTTAAGTTAGACAATAAATGAAACTTCACATATTCTCCACATATACACTTTTAATTAAGAATGTCAAGATCTCTACCTGTTCATCGTTTGTCATTGCACTCCAAGGAAGTTCATCTAAATTCCGGTGCTTGTTCTTCTTTTTAGGAAGCAGGCAAGGTGAACTTGGAATACTGGGTATGACATCAGAAAGTACATCACTCCCGCTGGCAATGTCACTGCCAGGTAACTTTATAAAAATAAGAAGGTAGGGAAAGAAAAATTAAAAGCAAGAGTTTAAATGCCATGTTTCACATTGATTAAAAATTACTTTAATAAAAGACTAATGACAAATACTGTATCAGGAGACACTAACTCTGATCCACTCTTATTTTAGACAAAGCAGCAACATCAACATACTCTTTGTATATGCAGTCAGTTATTCAATAAGCAGCATTTTCCAAAAGTTTAAAATCACAATCAAAGCTTATTAAAATGCTAACTTAAGAATCACTCATCATTAAGGTTTTAAATTCATGTGAATACAGGCTAGGGCCCACACAGCATAGTGAATAAGGAGCACTAGTCTCTATCTCAAGAAACCTGAGTGATCTGCCACTATCTGGCTCTTTGCCAGACACTGTGGTAGACACACTGCCAAAACAAAGACAAATAAATCATAGCCCTTATCCTCATGACTGTATTAATAACCTCAAGACAATTAAAATAATTTAAAATATGTTGTTAATATGTATCCATGGCACTGTAACAGGTACATGGAATCCAAAGGAGTCTAAGTCATGGTCCTTACACAAGAACTTATATTCTACTTGGAAAGAGAACACAGTAGCACAAACATATAATTATACAACATAACAAACAACAAATGCATGTTTGAGATGACAAGTCATCAATGGAAATAACTAGCAACAAATTGAAGCTCCAAGATTAAAGCTTAGAGAACTACTAGGGGATAGGCACTGGGGAGTCAATTGAATAGAAGAGATGTATGAAGCCACAAAAAGGGGGTGAGTCACTCTGCAAGGTGATCATTTTTACAATGGAGTTATCTAAATTAGCTATTCCCCCTTAAAAACTACAGTTTTACTTTGATAGTCATTGATGAATCCAAGTACATAAGTGACATCCAACAATCTATGACTTCCTTCAAAATCTCATTAACTGACAGTGCTTGAATGGTTCACCCTTATCCCAAATGTCAGTGTTCAGTTCCGTTCAGTTCAGTCACTCAGTCGTGTCCGACTCTTTGCGACCCCATGAATCTCAGCACGCCAGGCCTCCCTGTCCATCACCAACTCCCGGAGTTCACTCAGACTCACATCCATTGAGTCCGTGATGCCATCCAGCCATCTCATCCTCGGTTGTCCGCTTCTCCTCCTGCCCCCGATCCCTCCCAGCATCAGAATCTTTTCTAATGAGTCAACTCTTTGCATGAGGTGGCCAAAGTACTGGAGCTTCAGCTTTAGCATCACTCCTTCCAAAGAAATCCCAGGGTTGATCTCCTTCAGAATGGACTGGTTGGATCTCTTTGCAGTCCAAGGGACTCTCAAGAGTCTTCTGCAACACCACAGTTCAAAAGCATCAATTCTTCGGCGCTCAGCCTTCTTCACAGTCCAACTCTCACATCCGTACATGACCACAGGAAAAACCATAGCCTTGACTAGACGGACCTTAATCGGCAAACTAATGTCTCTGCTTAAATGTCAGTGTAATAGTCAGTATTAAGAATGATTGCTGAATGCATGCACAAAGGCCATCTTTTTCCGTTTTTAACATCAATAAAACATTTTGGTATTTCCCCTTTGAAAAACTTCAAATCACACATTACTATGTTAAAGATCCTCCTGGGGTTCCTAAAACAAAATAAGGTACTCCTTATCAGATGAAAGGCCTCCCCTACTTCAAACTACTTTGATAAACTAGTTAGAGAAAGGAACTTTCAAAATATTTATACTCTCAAAACATAAGAAAAAATTTCATCTAAATCTTTAGCAAATATCTGTTAAGTGCCAGACTACATGCTAAGGATTTTAATTTGTCCCTTTAATTCTGTTTACATAGTTGTTGGGGGGTGGGTGGTAAAAAACAGGCAATTAATGGTCCTTTGGTCATTTTCTTTTTCTGGGGAGAAGTAAAAGATTCCAGAGTTCAAATCCCAGCCCCACTGCTTACTAGCTGTGTGATCTTATAGAGGTTTGTTCCCTTCTTTGAGCCTCAGAGTCTTCAGTAAGTTATGGTTACTATCATCCATCTCAAAGGACTGTTGAGAGATTATATGAGGTAACATGCCTGGCACATAGGTGATACTCAATAAATTGAAGTGTGTCCTTTTTTCTGTACCTTGCCATGGTTTTAAAAAGAAAGGAACATAAACTCTGAGAATACTTCATGTTGCTTAAGTGGCTGGGTTCAGTTTCACATGTTAGTCTCTAAGAATGACAGCATGGGGAAAAGGAAGAGGCATTCACATAAAGAGAATAATAGAACCATAGGTAGAAGAGAAAAAAAAAATCAACACAGAATGAGATTAAGAAGACCTACATAATTAAAACAGAAAATCAGTGCTAGGGATTTAAAAGCTTTACAAATGAACCAGAGCTATTATATGATATAAAGGAGGCCAATAACATTTCTAAATAGAAGAAGTAATAATGAAATTGGTCTTGAAGGAAGATGAGTTAAAAAGCAGTGTGGGGACTTCCCTGGTGGTTCAGTGGTTAATAATCCTCCTGCCAATGCACAGGACATGGGTCCAGTCCCTGGTCTGGGAAGATCCCACATGCCTTGGAGCAACAAAGGCTGTGTGCCACAACTACTGAGCCTGCGCTCTAGAGCCTGAGAACCCAACTACGGAAGCCCTTGCACTGCAGAGCCTGTGCTCTGCAAGAAGAGAAGCCAGTGCAATGAGAAACCTGCACACCTCCACAGAGTTGCTCCTGCTTGTTGCAACTAGAGAAAGCCCACGCCCAGCAATGAAGACCTAGTGCAGCCAAAAATAAATAAGTAAATAATATTTTAACAAAATACAGTCTGGGAACAAAATAGAGGAAAGACTGGAATTAGGAAGCTCTTGTGATTTGGACCTGGACTAAGATAAGCAAAAACGGAAAGAAAAATGGAAACAGAAATACAATTTACAAGACTATTTGATAACTGAATAGATAAGGATAACAAATCAACTGGGGCTACCCAGGTGATGCAGCAGTGAAGAATCCACTTGCCAATGCAAGGGATTCAGGTTCAATCCCTGGGTCAGGAAGATCCCCTTGGAGTAGAATGGCAACTCGCTCCAGTATTCTTGCCTGGAAAATTCCACAGACAGAGGAGCCTGGTGGGCCATAGTCCATGTGGTTGCAGAGAGGCAAACACGATTAAGCACAGGGCACACAATAGTCAAATGACCATATGTGAGACCAGAAGAAAATTGGCAACATTTCACAGTCATACATGCCATCCAGGTTAACACACAACCCTTAAAGACCTCATTTTTTAATGGCAAGAGACCTGAAGTAATGTTATATAGATCTTCTAGACCAATACCTCATTTTAAAAGTTAGAGAAAAATGATATCCAGGGAGGGTCATATGGTTAGTGGCAGCATCCAAATCAGGACACAAGTCCAGAACTTTCAACTATATCAGGCTGTCTTGCCATGCAGGTAGTTTGGAATGAAAGAAGAAGGCAATTTGGAGTATGGTGAGTTTGCAGTGATAATGAGAAAACAAGTACAAATGTTCTTTGAAATTACAGTAATCATTTTTCAATACAATATAAGACATGTCACAAAGCAGAGTCTTTTTTTCCCTCTTTTTCCCTCCATGGAAACACAGTAATTGGAAGTTGCATGACTGATTAAGGATTCAGCACAGATAATGGGTTAGCATTAAATAATAAGGTCATTCAAGTGGAGATGTCAAGTAGCCAATTGGAGATATGGGATTACAGCTGCAGATGTACAGAAGAATTAACTGTACAGATTCCTGTGTATTTATTAGAGCAGCAATTTTCCATTTTATAACTGAATATATTTCAGAGTCAAAATGCTTAATAATTCTCATATTTTTCATGGACAACAATATTTTGTATATTTATATTAGAATCAGTAATTGTGACAAGGAGAATTAAATCAAACCTCTGCCATATTTTCTGTAGCATGTAGCAAAATTTTATGAGTAAGCTCATTTCTGTAACAGCTGATGTGCAATTTCAAATTGCACCTCTAGGTTTCAAGCATGACAGCTGTATTACTCACTTTCTAAATTTTCTATGCTTTCCTGCTCAGTAATAAAATAATTCCTCAAGCTCTAAGACTAGTCAAATATATCTTTAACAATAAAAGGACTTCAAGCAAAGAAAACTATGTGCAAGGCAAAATGCTTTGATGCCACTTCAAATGCTAAGATGCTTTTCATTCTAAGGTTAAAATCCTGCCTTATCAGGCAGTTAGCATTTCTCTTCTGAGAGAATCTATTAATCATTTATATTTATTTTAGTAGTAACTGAAACATCTGTTTAGAATAAAGATTTAAACATATGTAGATTTTAATCACAACAGAGGTAATATGAATTTTTTAACTACAGTCAATGATTTTTAGCCTATATTAATCCTAACACATAATTTGTAATTATCTTCTAGGGTAATTTGCTATTCATCTCCATGAGATCTCACAAAGATAAGAGAGCTTTTTAAACCTTTCAGCATATTTAAACAGCAAATATCCATGGTAACAGAGTACCTACACTCCAATTTCAGAAGTGGGAAAACACATTACTAAGGCAGGCCTTAGCTTGTTTCAATGTTGTAGTCAGTCATGTGCATTAATGGTGAGTGGTTGGGGATAGTTTTCCACTCCACTCATAAAATGAATGAAGAAGTCAGCAATTAAGATTTTAAAATGCCTGCCATTTTGCAACATTATGGAAGATAAGAACTCTAAATAAGTCACATGAAATAAGCAAAAAAAAAAAAATTTCTCAGAATTATCAGAACTCCATCTGCTTACACTTTGTTAAAAATCCTTGTAGTCGGATATTAAATACAAAGTGTGCACTTCAAAAAAACGAGACAGTGGGAAGTAGAGGAGCAAAGAATGAGAATTTGTGATTTGCAGAGGCAAACTATTATATATAGGATGGATAAGTAACAAGGTCCTACTGTTCAGCACAGGGAACTATATTCAATAGCCTGTGATAAACCATAATGGAAAAGAATATATACATATATGGGAGTGTGTATGTGTATAACAGAGTCACTTTGCTGACAGAAGAATTTAATACAATATTGTAATCAACTATACTTCAATAAAATTTTTTTAAATGAGGCACTGAAGAATAAAAAGGTATAATATCTAAACAAAAATGCACACTACATTATTTATAATAGAAAAAAACTGAAACAGATATGAATAGAGGAATAAGGTTTCATAAGTTCTGGAATATCTAGTACCAGGAATATTATGTAGTCATCAAATGAATAATTTAAATATCACAAAAAAGTTTATACATTAAATGAAAATTTTTTATTACAGCATCTTATCCAGAAGAAAAGCGAACACTGCCCAATTCATTCTGTGAGGCAAAGTGATACAAAGGCATCACAAGAAAGGATAACTACAGACCAATATCTCTCACGACTACCGATGCAAAAATGTTCAACAAAACAGTAGCAAATCAAATCCAGCAGCAATTTAAAAGGATTATATACCATGAGCAATTATGATTAATCCCAGGAATATAAGGGTGAATTATTATTAGAAATCAATATACTACATCACACTAACAGAATGAAGAGAAGAAACTGAATGATCTCAATAGACATGGAGAAAAAGCATGTGACAAAATCTAACACCTTTTCAGATTAAAAACATAGAACTCAGAATAAAAGGGAAATGCCTCAATATGACAATAAAGAACATCTGTGAAAAACCTACAGCTAACTACTCAATAGTGAAGGACAAAACTTCTCACCTAAGATAAGGAAAAAACAAGGATGCCTGCTTTTGCCAGGGGTATCTATATCTTCTCTCTTTCAACACTGTACTAGAGATCTCGTTAGGGCAATTAAGCAAGGGAAAAAAGTATCCAGATTGGAAAGGAAAAAACAGAACTACATATCCATAGATGACATGATCTTAAATACAGAAAACCCTAAAGAATCTATACACAAAAAATTATTAAAAATGAGTTTAGCAAAGCTTCAGGATACAAAATCAATATATGAAACACAACTGTATTTCTATACACTAGCAGTGAATAATCCAAAAAATGAAATTAAGAAAACAATCCATTTACAACTATATTGAAATAATAAAATGTTTAGGAATAAACTGAACCAAGGAACTAAAAAGACATAATTAAGCATAGAAAACTATTTGAAAAATCACTGAAAGAAATTAAAGAAGGCTTAAATATATTCCAGCCCATGTTTATGGACTGGAATATTTAATAATACTATTAAGATAGCAACATTCCCCAAACTGACCTACAGATTCAATGAAATCTCTATCAAAATTCGAACTTCCCTTTTTGAAGAAGTGACAACCTGATCCTAAACTTTGATAAAAAAAAGAACAAAGTTGCAGAAATCATACTTTCTGATTTCAAATTTTGTTACAAAACTAGAGTCATCAAAACATAAGGATAAGAATATCTTGCCATAGATAGATATATGAATCAATGGAATAGAATCAAGAGTCCAGAACTAAACCTATATATGTCTATGACCAATTCATTTCCACAAAGGTACCAAGACCATTAGATAAGGAAAAAATACAGTCTTTTCAACAAGTGGTGCTGGGACAACTGGATATCTACATTCAAAAGAATGAATCTGAAACTCCTACCTTATCCCATATACAAAAAGTAACTCAAAAGGATCAAAGACCTAAAATGTAGGAACTAATTAAAGCTATAAAATTCTAAGAAGGAAACAGATGAAAAAATTTGCATGATCTTAGATTAAAGGATGGTTTTAAAAATATGACATGATAAGCACAGAACTCAAGAAAATATAAATTAAAATTCTTTAAAATTTAATTTTTTTGTAATATTAAAGGACATTATATCAAGCGAACAGACACAATCAAGTGAAAAGACAACACACAGAACGGGAAATATTTTTGCAAATCATGTATATGATAAGGGTCTAGTAGTCATCATGTATAAAGTATTCTTACAATTCAATAATAAAAGACAACACAACTTAAAAATGGGCAAAGGATTTGAAAAGACATTTTCCCAAAGATATACAAATAGTCAATAAGAAAAGAAAAGATGCTCAACATCATTAGTAATTAGGGAAATGAAATCAAAATCACAATGACATACCAACCTTACACATAGTAGGATGGCTGTAATAAAAAAGACAAACAATATAAAGTGTTGGAAAGGAAGTGGAGAAACTGGAATTTTCATGTATTGCTAGTAGAAATGTAAAATGGTACAGCCACTTTGGGAAACATTTTGGCAGTTTCCCAAAAAAGTGAACATAAAGTTATCACATGACCCAGCAACTCCCAATGTATCTTCAAAAGAGTTAAAAATAAAAATCCATATGAAAACTTCTACCTGAATGTTCATAGTAGTAGTATTCATAATAGGTCCAAAGTGGAAATAATCCCTCAGTTGATGATGAATTAAACAAAAAGTGATGTATCCATAAAATGGAATATTCAGTCATAGAAAGAAACTGCTATGGACTAGATGCTTGTCACCCTCTAAATCCATATCTTGAAGCCCTAAACCTCAATATGATATTTGAAGGTGGGGCTTTGGGAGGTAATTAAGCTTATAAGAAGTCCTGAGGCTGGAGCCCTTGTGATGGGATTGGTGACCTTAAAAGAGAACCAAAAGAGGATACTGCAGAAGACAGCATCTGCAAGCCAAGAAGAGTGTGCTCACCAGAACCTGTCCATGATGGCATTCTGATCTTGGACTTTCAGATTCCAGAACCATGAGTGTTTTTTTTTGTTTTTGTTTTTGTTTTAATTAATTTTTATTTTTTTAGTTTGTTTTGCTTTACAATACTGTATTCGTTTTGCTACACATCGACATGAATCCCAGTCAATGATATTTGTTACAGGAGCCCGAGCTGACTTAAGACAGGAATGAAATACTCTTATGTGCTATAACATGGATGAACTTTGAAAACAGTGAAAGACCACAGACACAAAAGGCCACATATTACATGCTGCTGCTGCTGCTAAGTTGCTTCAGTTGTGTCCAACTCTGTGCGACCCCATAGATGGGAGCCCACCAGGCTCCCCCGTCACTGGGATTCTCCAGGCAAGAACACTGGAGTGGGTTGCCATTTCCTTCTCCAATGCAT
>SJXQ01010820.1:52727-81990 GCA_006408695.1 Aepyceros melampus | reverse complement strand
ACACTCGTGGCTGATTCATGTTGATGTGTAGCAAAACGAATACAGTATTGTAAAGCAAAACAAACTAAAAAATAAAAATTAATTAAAGAAAAAAAAACAAACAAAAAACCTCCCACAAAAGTCTGTTCTATACATCTGTGTCTCTTTTGCTGTCTCGCATACAAGGTTATCATTACCATCTTTCTAAATTCCATATATATGTGTTAGTATACTGTATTGGTGTTTTTCTTTCTGGCTTACTTCACTCTGTATAATCAGCTCCAGTTTCATGTTGATGTATGGCAAAACATAAACAGTATTGTAAAGTAAAATAAAGTTAAAAAAAAAATTGTCTTGTTAGTTGATGGGGGAAAAAAAAAAAAGAAAGAAAACTCTCCCTGATGAAAGAACATTGGAATTAATTGTCTTCTATAAAATGTATTTTAATGTTGATATTCAAGAATTTTTACATAAGGATATAAACATACTGTTGGCGATTTCATGAAATGTTTGTTAGTGTATACCTGAGAATTCTGATATGCATAATTAATATAATTTAACAAATTTATTTATATTTTACTGTTGGTAATAAAGACTAAACTACCTGAAAATTTAGTCATAAAATAGAGACTAACAGAGAAATGTCATTCCATCTGCAATAGTCTCTCTGACAAGTAATTTGTGTTGACCATGCAACATTTTTCTAACAGTGTTCTTGCTGTAGTGTCTGTCAAAGGCCCATCATACTTCTCTATAATAAACTCTATTGTCTACAGCTTATGCATTGGTCAGACAAATAAACAGTGGCATGGCATTTTTCTTGCAGAATGTGGTCTTGTTCGGAAAGCAATTTTCCTTGTATAATTTCTATTTGAAAATCCATTCATTTGTGACAGTAGTGTAAAGAGAACATTAATTTTAGTAGTTTGGGGATTGTTTTCCTTAGTGGGCTATGCGACATGGCCTATGACAGTGTATAAAGAGTGAAACTTCTCAATAGCAGCCTCTCAGGAACAGGGCTATCAGAGAGACTGAAAAATAGGCTTCAGGACACTTGATGTGGCCACTTGGAGTTCCCATGTTTCAAAAACAAAATATGCTGTAGAAATAACATGTTGGGCTTCCCAGTGGTAAAGAATCTCCCTGCCAATACAGGAGAAGCTAGAGACATGGGTTCAGTCTCTCAGTTGGGAAGATCCCCTGGAGAAGGGAATGGCAAACTGCTCTAGTATTCTTACCTGGAAAATTCCATGGACAGAGGAGCCTGGCAGGCTACAGACCATGGAGTCACAAAGGGTCCGACAAAACTGAGTGCAATCACACACTCACACACCATATTAGGGGCAGCCACCTTTATAAAGTGCCAGACTTTCTCTGTGCAGTGGGCTGCTTCTTTTAACACAGAAGGGTTTCTAGTTGGAACTTGGGCATTTACAAAGATTGAAAATGGTGATACAGCCAGGATTTTCAGTTTTCTTAATCTTATAAAGGCTCCCCTTCCATATACAATTACAATAGAGATGTATTTCTGCAAAATTGTATTTTCCAGGAATCAGGGAGATCATGTTTTCTAAAGAAATTATCCTGAATTACCTGTGCAGAATATTCCAAAGGTGACTGTGAAAGTACAGATTCTTAGAGTCCAAACTGGTATCTCTGGAAAGAGTGGAGACTATTTTTTCAAGTGGAAATTTTGTGTTACTTACAATGGGGAAATTTGGAAGGGAGGATAGTATAATGTTTAAAATATATTTGTTTTTCTAAAAATACATTATGAATGAATGCCATTTTTACAACTTAGTATGCAATCTCAGAAAAGGATTTAATCTTTCTTCATCTTATTTTCCTTTGTACAAAGTATATATCCAGTGAATTTTCCAGTTCATTAGAGTTTCAAGAAGCTGGTTTTCATACAATATTCCAATGTATTTTATTCTCAAAACTGTAGGATCAGAAAAATATTTAATTCCTTGCAAAACTATATATTCCATAAAATACACTTGAGAATTCTTCTTGGTATTGATAATGAAGGAGTGGTTGTAGGCAGGGTTGAGGTCACAAATATAATTTTTATTAGCAGGCTTAAATTATTCCACTATATTTAAAGTAAAAAATGTGATGTTTTAATATTTTTTACTGCAATAAATTAGATCTAAATTGAAGCCATAAATACCAAAGTTTCCATGCAATTTTTAAAAGCTTTCTCTTCCTTCCATGTTCTTTGTCCAAATCTAAGGATTAAGTGATCATAGGAAGCTCCCTGATACACCATCTTTGGTATAAAGAGATACTGTTATAGAATCTTTCCCAATTCCAGATTGCTCATTGTGGACAATAGAATAATATTTCTTTCCTAGGATGTATATGCCATTCTCCTTGGAAGCTGTGAATATGTTCTGCTACATTTCAATGGGGAATTACATTTAAAAGTAGTGTTACAATAACTGATTCAAATGATTTATCCTGAGTTATGGGATGAACTCAATGTAATCCTAAGGGTTCTTTAAATGTAGAATAGGGAAGCAGAAAAGTTAGAGTCAGAACCTGAATGAGAGAGAGAGAGAGAGAGAGAGAGAGAGAGAGAGAGAGCGCCTTCATATAGTAAAGCCGTGGTTCTCAAACATCTCTCTGTGAATACACATAGCATCGCTACAGGTGTCACAGGACATCATTTACAGAAATGAGGGATACAAATAGACAGACTGCTTCCTCAGAAGGAAGGAAAAAGGAAAAATAAACCTAGTTTATTTTATAGCAAAAATAAATCAGAATGTTCCTTTTTAGCTACATGTTTTGAGAAGTCTCTATGCTAGGTTTCAATTATAAATTAAGAATAAAAAAAGCAGCTGACCTGTGATTTCAAATTAAATGAGTGTGTGTGTGTGAGTGTGTGTGTTAGTCATGTCTGACTCTGTGACTCCATGAACTGTAGTCCACCAAGCACCTCTGTCCATTGAATTATCCAAGCAAGAATACTGGAGTGGGTTGCTATTCCCTTCTCCAAGGGATCTTTCTGACTCAGGGATGGAACCTGAGTCTCCTGAATTGTAGGCAGAATCTTTACCGTATGAGTCACCAAGCTTCCCTGGTGACTTAGGCACATTTGATTTATACATAACTGGACTTATGCACAATTACTGACAGACCAGTCCCAAGTTTATATTTTAGACCTTACCTTAATCTAAACTGAAATATTCATGTACTACATAAAATCCAGACAACCTCACTGTATTTACTATCATAAATTTGCTTCCCTTTTCTTTTATCAGTGCTTTCATAGAGTTTATTTCTTTTACCTAGACTTTCCTTCTTTTTAATCCAATCAATCAAAGGGATGACTTAAACACACTGCCTCTTTTGAAGCCTTCTAGAAGCCAAAGTTTGACATACTTTTATCCTCCTATTTCATCCTGACTTCCCAGAACACTTTTGGAGCTCTTACTTAACTCTATTCTATATTATATAGTTATGTTTCTATTAATTTATCTCTTTCATTTGCTTCAATATCTCTCCAAGAAGATAATTTTGGATTATTTGTTATAAATAAGGATTTACTTCACATTGGATTATTGGCACCAGTAGATTGGACAATGTGAGGAAAATTCTAGTCATGCAATGTGATCAAGGGAGAAAGATTTCTAACTACCTCCTATCTGAACATGTACATTGAAGACATGAATCATAATTCCAGTTGACTTCAGCCCTTGAGAAGGAGATTGCATAATTAACAGAAGGCCTTAGTCATGGAATGGTCAATGGATTTTTACAGGTTATCTGAATGGTTGTATACCACCAGCATCTGGGCGAAACAGTAGCTGTGAGAACAAGTCTAACAAAGAAAAAACAACTCAGAAATGAAGTTATAGCCCATTTATCAGAACTGAGAATTAAAATCATTATTATATTAGTAACTAGAGTAATTCAATACTGATTACAGAGCTCTGTAAAATTCTTTCTTTGGTTCCATAAAGTGAGGCAAGGCTAGATCCCCAAGATACAGCTCTTATGAAAGAATTGAAAAGTGGTCTTCTCATGTTCATGAAAACATTCCTTTCTATGTATCCCTTGGCAAATAAAAAGAATATTTCTATCAAATTGATAATTAATGAACTTAGAATAAACATGGCTCCATCATCAGGACTGCTGCTGCTAAGTCACTTCAGTCATGTCCGACTCTGTGCAACTCCATAGACAGCAGCCCACCAGGCTCCCCCGTCCCTGGGATTCTCCAGGCAAGAACACTGGAGTGGGTTGCCATTTCCTTCTCCAATGCATGAGACTACTAGTAGGCAAAAAGAATGTTCATCAAAGAAACAAGTGAAAAGACACATACTGTTAACAATGATATATGTTTTGATCATTTTAGATTACATTATCTTACATGGAAGAGATTTTCTTCCTCTATCCCTCTTTCCTTTTCTTTATATCTTTCTTTCTTCCTTGCTTCTTTATTCTTTCTTTTCCTTTCCTTATTTCTTGCAAGTTTGTCACTTAACAACCAAAAATACATAGAATATTATTGAGTGCAAATTATGTGTAATCAATATTAGAAATATAGCATTGATGGTAAGAGCAGTCTAAAAGATTAAAAGTAATTGAGTTTCATTGCACATTTTTTTGAACATGTTACAGATAACTGTGTGGACACTGTGGACCATCTGTGTGAAAATTTCTTGTACAAATTCCTAACAGTTCCTACTTCTTTCAGTATGTAATATAAAGTGACAGGACAAGTTTCTCACCAATAAGGTCATTCACATTGAAGATATCATTTAAAAAAAAGAAAAAAAGAAAAACTCAATTTTGTTTAACAGAGCAAAGTGAAACAATGACAACAGAAAACTAAACAGTGGGCCAACTGATAATGAGATGAAGAGGGGTGTTTGAGAGTGCTAGAGACAAAAGTGACACTTAGAGAGCATGTAGAAGCCCAACTTCAAAGTATTAACTTTCTGAAAGGAATGAACCTGATATGCCATCCCAATATAAAGCCTCCAAAAATGAGGAAACTGTTTATCAACAAAGTCATATTACAGTCCACAAGGTGAAGAGGTGAGGAATTGAAGCTGCCAACTGTGACAAGCGATAACATATCTAACTTTTAATCACAGTTCTATACATGGATATTTGCAGTGCCAATAAAGTGATTTACTCAATGTCTTCTATAGAAAGATTTTTTTAAAAATTCACCATGACATGGAATCACTTTCAGTTGAAACAAATTGATATTTTAGGCTTAATTATTATTATCATCTCTATTGGCCATTAGACAAGAATATCACAGCCATCAGGAATACCTGAAGCCTCTAAAGTCACTAAAATCAAGAAAACATTTTGTTATGAACATATTATAGAAATATAAGACTAAAAAATTAACTCCATTAACAATTCATAGTAAATATGAAATTTAAGATGACTGGAAACTAACCTTTTTAATGCTACAAACAGCCAATCCCTAATATAGCTGTAACCATATTTTTTTCTCAGGAAAAAAACAAACAAACAAACAAACAAACCTGATACAGTCTTTCTTATCTGCACTTCACTTTTTCTTGGATTTAATCAGAGAAAAATATTAACAGCTAACATTACTGAATACTTTGCATGTATTAGCTATTTACTCATTTAACCTCCATAAAAATCATAGAAGGTAAGAATGATTATTCTTCCATTTTACTGTCAATTATATAGGCATTACATAATTTTCAAGGGCCAAATATACATGTAGCTACCTACAAATCCAGGAATTCTGATTCCAGCATTGACAAATACATCCAATACATTCTTCTAGACTCTGTTGGATTAGATGGAAAACTTCTTGGAAAACAGCAACTACATAAACACAATGGTTTATTTTTCAGACACATTATCTACCATTAGAAATGTGGTAATAGCTAGGCCAATATCCTTTAATGTGATGCTTTATGGTAAGATATGAAAAAGAAATTGACTTGAAATAAAAATCTAATTTTAAAATATGCATTAGCAGCTGATTATTAAAAAAACATTTGGTGATATCTCATTTTTTACTATAGAAAAGGAGGAACAGATCTTTTTCAAGGAAAAGAAAATGAATATAAATAGTTGTCAGAAACCCAGTTATTTCTCTGTGATGACCTAATTTATTCTTCTCTTTGCATATATGTTTTCTTGACTTCACAAACCACACAATATTCAGAAGATGACACATCCAGAGCCCCAAATTTACATTGAAGTCATTTCGTCTCAAACTAGAATAGTCTGTATTCAGTTCTCAAGCATAAGAGCAAAAATTCTCTTGTCTTCTGTCTGATTTTACTCCTATCCAAGCAACTGTGGCCAAAGAATTGAGTCATGGGTAACACACAAACAATTGTGGTTTAATTCCTGAAACTGGAAAATAGGCCACTTGCTGTCTATAACAAAATGGAAATATTTCTAGATAATGATGGACATGAGTTACCATCTTCAGTAGAAGAGTAAAAGGCATCAATACTATTTTTTTCCAGATGCTTTTTTCCATCTTAGGTAGGTATTTCCTTGTAGAATCAAGTATGAAGTATTGGTTATAATTTCAGATCACCCATAAAATTTCTTTGTCTCTATCTTACATATGCAAAAGTAGTGATATAACTTTAGAAATGAAGAAGAAATTTAGCCTTAACAAAGGGCTTCCCTGGTAGCTCAACTGGTAAAGAATCTGTCTATAATGCAGGAGACCTGAGTTCAATCCCTGGGTTGGGAAGATTCCCTGGAGAAGGGAACAGCTATCAACTCCAGTATTCTGACCTGGAAAATTTTCATGGATGGTGTGGTCCATAGGATTGCAAAGAGTTGAACATGACTTTCACTTTCACATGTGGTGTTATAGATTGATGTCCCTAAATCCAATCATTTTGTATATTTTTTCTTCCCTTATTTCCTATCGTTGAATGTGCTTTGTTCTCTTTGTTTTAATAGTCTGTGATCTTGGTTTAAGGAAGATAGTATTAACTCTCCTTTAAGACGCTGAAAATGATTTTCACTCATTTATTCAGAGCTGTAAATGGCATGAACCACCTGTGTCTCAATAGCATTAGAAGGGCAAGGGAAACAAGAATAGCTTTGAAAGAAAGGATGCAAAACACAGGGTACTGTATTTACATACTTCATTCTGTCTATATTTATTTTATGTTTTAACCTCTCTATTTCTGTGGTTTGGAAGCACACATATATTTGAGGCATCTTGGTATCAATCTGTCTGTTAGTCCAAAAATGTGAAAACACTTTGCCTGGATGCCTAGCAATCAAATATAGAAAAGAGACCTATTTCAGGAATGAAGTGAATGTGATCTTTGAGGTGAAACTCATAGATATTGAAGGATCTTGATATTAATATGTCTCTCTTTCAGTTAACAGCCTTGTTCCCCACATCCTTGTCCTCATTCTCACCCAATTCAGGACAAGAAATATGTTGTGCACTTTGGAGAAGAGAGCACACTGAAAGTAAGAAAAGGTGTTAGTTCAGCTGACAATGTAAATAAGATGGCGGAATTGCAGAAATAAATTAATTTCCTTGGAAGATGCATATGGAATATGGTATCCAAACTCTTAAATGCTCTATCTGAAGAAAGATAGAATTGAACATTCTCCTTAGGTCAAGCCTTGTGGCTGAGGTGCAGGTTTTGGTTCAGTTAGTTACTTGTGTATCAGAATGAACCAAGCCATCTGTGAATAAAATGAAAACAACTGTAGATGTGAAGTGATGCTCACTTGATACTCTAATAACCACTTATATCAGAGACAAAACTAGTTCCCTGAGGAGAGAAACATTACATGAGTCGTTGAATATAAATTCTGAAAAAAGTAATATGCACTTTATTGCAAAGGGCTCTTGTAATCTTGAGAGGCTGCTGGTTACTTTAATTTTCATCTTCCATTCCTCACTTTAGAAATTTAATTGAAAAATATCAAGAGATGAAAAAAAGTAAGTTAGATAAACACAATTGAATGGCAAATAAATCATGAAAATCAAATCAATCACAGCCAAGATGCAAAATCATATGCAAGAATTAAAGTCACATAACAGATATAATTTACCATGGTTAGAAAACATCTTAATTAAACATATTGGGCAGAAAGTTAGACATTTGTTTGATTTTTTTGTAATAACAGTGTGTGTACGTGTACAAGCATAATATATAATGCTTTTTTTTTTTAATTTGATAGGAAGATGGGAGTAATATTCATACAGACTTGACTATAATTTTTCATCTAAATCATAATTGCTAAAGTTCTTCATCTTAATTTAGCTGTTCAGGTCAACTAACATGCATTGATTCTCTAGGGAGGAATGGCACCAGGTAATAATTGTCTGGGTCCAGTGATAGGTAGAGATAGAGATTGTATATAATACAACAAAAAATGTATTAGAATTTCTAACCTCCAAGCCCTTAAAAATAACTGATTATGCATGTAAGTGTGCATGTAGGGTGACCCATAGTTAGACAAGAAGAGTTATTAATAATAGATAAATAGCTAAAATAGATGGTGTGATTTTTTTTAAATCCAAAGAAAAGCATCAATTAAACAGAATTTTAAACTGGGAACTGTACAGAACAACTTTGGTTCCACATTCACCCACTTCATTCACCTTTTTCAGCTTGTTTTATTACCTACATACAATTATAGTTTATTTCAACTTTACATCTTCTGAATGAGAAATGCATTGGGAATTCAAAGGCAGAGAGGTTATATTCTGTAATGAGAAATTTAGAAAATATATCATAATGGTACAGTATTTAAAAAGTGCTTTGAAGTAAGGTTATTTGAGTGTACATTTAAAACCACTTAAAAACAAACCTTGAAAACATGTCTAATGTGCAAGTATAACTTTTAAAGAATTCCAGAAATAAAACACAAAATCTTCCAAGAAATATAACAGAATTCAACATTGAATATATACTAGAACTGGAATGCATGCCAGATGATTTAATGAAGTTTATTGTAAACCTTGAAACAATCACTGAAATATTAAAACACAACTGCTTATCTAAAATACAAAAACATTTTTAAAGGCCATAAAAATTGATCCATAGAAAGCAGAAAAAAATAAGATAAAGAGGACAGATGGGACTAAAAGAAAACAAATAGCAATATAATATGTTTAAAACCCAACTCTATTGTTAATTAGGGGTTCCCCTGGTAGCTCAGTTGGTAAAGAATCCGGTGGTATTATTATGTTAAATATAAACATAAACAATCAAATTACAATTAGAGATTATAAAAATTGCATTAAGATACACAAATGCATACTGTCTACAAAAGCATATTTTAATTTTAAAGTTATTGGAAGGCTGAAAGTTAAAGATGTAAAAATATACACAATCAAAGAAATCATTAGAAGCAGATTGCAGGATTTCCCTAGTGGTCTTGAGGTTAAGACTTTGCCTTACAGTGCAAGGGATATGAGTTCAATCCCTGGTCAAGGAGCTAAGATGCCACATGACTTGTGGCCCCAAAACCAAAACATGAACCAGAAGCTGTAGTGTAACAAATTCAATAAAGTCTTAAAAATAACAATCCACATTAAAAAATCATTAAAAAAAAAAAGCAGGCAAAGTAGACCTCAAAATATGGAATATGGATAACTAATGATTATGGATATTCTTAATGATAGTATGTCATAATTATTCACACAAATAGAAAAATTCTAAATGAAACACATGATAACAACTTTGAAAATGTAAATAAGATATTGATAAAACTGAAAGAAAAAATATAGAAATCCACAATGATTATCATAGAGTCAGATTTCAAAACTCCTTCCACAAAAGAGTGGAATAACACCATTAATCTACCATAATATGACCTAACATACCATATAACCATTGAATGCACTTTTTTTTTTTTTTTTTTTTTATGGCATGGAACATTTACCAAGGTAGATCTTAGTCTGGGCCATATACCAAGCCTCTTATTTTAAAATACTGAGTTTTCATCATATGTTTTCAAATAACAATGGAATTAAGCTAGAATTTCATAACAGAAAAAAATCTGGAAAATGTCCAAATAGTTGGAAATGAAATAACACATTTGTAAACTAAGGATAAAAGAACAAATCACAAGAAAAATTAGAGATTATTTGTGACTGAATGAAAATCCAACATATAAAAATTTGTGACATATGCTAAAGAAGTGTTTAAAACTTTATATGCAATCCTATAATTACCTAGTGGGCAATTGAAACATAAACACACTGCAAGTAACCTGAGTAATATTCACCCATTCCTGTCCATTTTACTTTACTAATCCCTAAAATGTCAATGTTCACACTTGCCATCTCTTGTTTGACCATTTTCAAATTGCCTTGATTCATGGGCCTGACAGACCAGGTTCCTATTCAATTTTGTTCTTTACAGCATTAGAGTTTATCTCCATCACTAGTCACATACACAACTGGGTGCAGTTTTTGCTTTGACACTATCTCTTCATTCTTTCTTGAGTTAGTTCTCCATTGACCTCCAATAGTATATTGGGCACCTACCAACTTGGGGAGTTCATCTTTCAGTGTCCTATCCTTTTTGCCTTACAAGAAATGGAGTACTATTCATAATCAACAGAGTCTGAATAGCAGTACATGGATGCAATCTCAAAAACAACAGAATGGTCTCTGTTCATTTCCAAGACAACCATTCAATATCATAGTAATCTAAGTCTCTGATTTGACCAGTAATGCTGAAGAAATTGAAGATGAATGGTTCTGTGAAGAGCAACAAGGACTTCTAGAACTAACACCCCAAAATATGCCCTTTTCATTATTCCAGTCTAGGGACTGGAATGCAAAAGTAACAAGTCAAGAGATACCTGGAGGAACAGGCAAATTTGCCCTTTGAGTACAGAATGAAGCAGGGCAAAGACTAACAGAGTTCTGCCAAGAGAATGCACTGGTCATAGCAAATACCCTCTTCTAACAACACAAGAAAAGGCTCTACACATGGACATCACCAGGTGATCATTACAGAAATCAGATTGATTATATACTTTCCAGCCAAATATGGAGAAGCTCTATACAGTCAGCAAAAAAAGACTGGGAGCTGACTGAGGCTCAGATCAAGAGCTCCTTATTGCAAAATTCAGACTTAATTTGAAGAAAGTAGGATAAACCACAGGATTATTCAGGTATGACCTAAATCCAATCCCTTACGACTATACAGTTGAAGTGACAAATAGATTTAAGGGACTAGATCTGACAGAGTTCCTGAAGAACTATGGACAGAGGTTCACGATATTGTACAGCAATCAGTGGTCAAGACAATCCCCAAGATAAAGAAAAGGAAAAAGACAGAAAGGTTGTCTGAGGAGGCCTTACATGCAGCTATGAAAAAACAGGAGGAAAAGGCAAAAGAGAAAAGGAAATATATACCCATTTGAATGCAGAATTCCAAAGAATACCAAGGAGAGATAAGAGAGCCTTCCTCAGTAATCAGCGCAAAGAAATAGAAGAAAACAATAGAATGGGAAAGACTAGAGATCTCATCAAGAAAATTAGGGATATCAAGGGAACATTTCATGCAAAGATTGGCACAATAAGGAACAGACATTGTATGAACCTAACAAAAACAGTAGATATTAAAAAGAGGTGACAAGAATATACAGAAGAAATATACAGAAACAATCTTCATGACCCAGGTAATAACGAAGGTGTGATCACCACCTACAGCCAGATATCCTGGAATGTGAAATTAAGTGGGCCTTAGGAAGCATCACTATAAACACAGCTCATGAAGGTGATGGAATTCCAGTTGACCTATTTCAAATTCGAAAAGATTAATAAGCAAGAGAATTCCAGAAAAGCATCTACTTTTGCTTTATTGACTATGCCAAAGCCTTTGACTGTGTGGCTCACAACAAACTGTGGAAAATTTTGAAAGAGATGGGAATACCAGACCACCTGGCCTGCCTCTTGAGAAATCTGTGTGTATGTCAGGAAGCAACAGTTAGAACTGGACATGGAACAATTGGTTCCAAATCAGGAAAGGAGTATGTCAAGGCTGTATATTATCACCCTGCTTATTTAACTTATATGCAGAGTGCAGCATGAGAATGCTGGACCGGAGAAGCACAAGCTGGAATCAAGATTGCCAGGAGAAATATCAAGAACCTCAGATATGCAGATGACACCACCCTTGTGGAGTAAAGCGAAACAGAACTAAAGAGCTGCTTGGTTAATGTGAAAGAGGAGAGTGAAAAAGTTGGCTTAAAACTCAACATTCAGAAAACTAAGATCATGGCATCTAGTCCCATCACTTCATGGCAAATAGATAGGGAAACAGTGTCAGACTTTATTTTTTTGGGCTCCCAAATCAGTGCAGATGGTGACTGCAGCCTTTAAATTAAAAGACGCTTGCTCCTTGGAAGTAAAGTAATGACCAATCTAGGTAGCATATTAAAAAGCACAGACATTACTCTGCCAACAAAGGTCTGTCTAGTCAAAGCTGTGGTTTTTCCAGTAGTCATGTATGGATTTGAAAGTTGGGCTATAAAGAAAGCTTATGTCTCCTACATTGAATTGATATTTTTGAGCTGTGGTGGTGAAGAAGACACTTGAGAGTCCCTTGGACTGCAGGCAGATCCAACCAGTCCATCCTAAAGGAAATTAGTACTGAACATTCATTGGAAGGACTGATGCTGAAGATGAAACTCCAATACTTTGGCCACCTGATGTGAAGAACTACTCATTGGAAAAGACCCTGATGCTGGGAAAGATTGAAGGTGGGAGGAGAAGGGGATGACAGAGGATGAGATGGTTGGATGGCATCACCGACTCAATGGACATGAGTTTGAGTAAACTCTGGAAGTTGGTGATGGATAGGGAGGCCTGCCATGTTTCAGTGCATAGGGTTACAAAGAGTCAGACATGACTGAATGACTGAACTGACTGACTGACTAATTTTCAAGATCCACTCTCTTAACTACTTTCAAATATACAATATGTTTGGGTTCTGTGCTAATGAAGTCCCTTTACTTACTCAGGTATACTTTATCCCTTTACAGTGTCTCAGATTTGAGGAAAAGTCTGCTGGTGGAAGTTAAAAATTTTGAGCAAATCTAACCTATTTGATAAAGGATGATTTACTAATTGATATATGAGATTTTGTCAATATCAGTTAGAAAGAATTATTCTCAGAGGTGGTACTAGTGATAAAGAACCCTCCTGCCAACGTAGGAGACATAAGAGATGTAGGTTTGATACCTGGGTTGGGAGGATCCCCTGGAGAAGGAAATGGCAGACCCAATATCCTTGCTGGAAAATCCCATGGACAGAGAAGCCTGGCAGGCTACAATACATGGGGTACCAAGGAGTCGAGTATGACTTAGTAACTGAGCACACACATACACACACACACACACATGCACGCACTAATACACCTAGCACTTACAACACACAGAGAAAGAGACCTACGGAGAGAAATAAAAGAGCAAGATTAGAGGTCACTTCAGTCATGTCCAACTCTGTGTGATCCTATGGACTGTAATCAGCCAGGCTCCTCTGTCCATGGGATTCTCCAGACAAGAATACTGAAGTAGTTTGCCATACACTTCTCCAGCAGAAAGCTGGAGGTAATAGTCACTATCCTGTGCTCAATGCTGGATTAGGGATCTACCTTTGTGTCTTTTTTTTTTTATTAATTTTTATTTTTTTAGTTTGTTTTGCTTTACAATACTGTATTCATTTTGCTACACATCGACATGGATCTCACAGCAATCTTATTGAAGTAGAGGGTATTAACCAGTAGATGATATGACAGAAACTTTTTATTTTGAGGGGTCCATCCAGGAACTTAGCTGATGAGCAAAAGAAAAAAAAAAGATTGTCCATGGCACGGATGGATAGATCACAGTAAACCAAAAGAAACTCTAATCTTTTCCCACTGAGTCTCAGTAAAAGTATAGTCTTAACTGGAAATGGAAACACATTTGTAATTAAATTATATAGGTATTGAATTCAGTTGAAATGTTTTATTTCTAAGTAAACCCAGAACTAATTATTAGTTTTTATTCTGCAGAAGGAGGAGACATTTAGGAAGATGGGTATTGGTATTTTAACACAAACTTTTAAACAAACAAACAAAAACTGCATAGAGAAGCAGGAAGGTACTAACTATATTATCAGATTCATGTTCCAGGGCTGGTGATAGTCAAAATTGTGATATGACTGAAATTAATTTTACTCTTTCTAAACCTTGTCTCTGTAAACATTTTACAGATTTTTTTTTAAATGGGCCCTTTCCTCAGTTATCTTAAAAAAATTCCCTTTTGAAGTACTATTCAGTAATTAAAATAATAATTCACACTCCTTTATATTTTTATCAAATACTCTGTCTTTCAATTTAAGATTTATGTTAAGTTGGGTAAGGAGAGATTTTGCCTCCGTTAATGAAATATATAGTTACAACAAACAAGTTGGCTAGGTTTGACTGTAATGACCCTAAAATCTGCATTTTTTGTCAATTATGTCATTCTCATGATGTCTAGCCATAATTCATATATTTTCAGTTTAAAATCTCTAACTCATTGTTCTTCAGTTCTTACTGAATTTCTCCGCATTCCCCTCATCTATCTTTCTCGAAATTCTTTTAGAGGTGTGAACCTAAGATGGTCCCTTCATTTTTTTGTCAATTATGTCATTCTCATGATGTCTAGCCATAATTCATATATTTTCAGTTTAAAATCTCTAACTCATTGTTCTTCAGTTCTTACTGAATTTCTCCGCATTCCCCTCATCTATCTTTCTCGAAATTCTTTTAGAGGTGTGAACCTAAGATGGTCCCTTCACCAGTGTACCTCTTTACCAATTTTGAACCAATTCATTGTGCCATCTCTAGTTCTAACTGTTGCTTCTTGACCAATATACTGGTTTCTCAAGAGACAGGTAAGATATTCTGGTATTCCCATCTCTTTAAGAATTTTCCACAATTTGTTGATATCCATATAATCAAAGACTTTATTGTAATCAGTGAAGCAGAAGTGGGTGAAACTGGGTGTTATCTCTCTAGAAGCAGTCAAGGGTTGTGCTTAGAGATGGCTGTGGTCTCATGATGACTTCATGCAATCTGTCTGTTGATGGGTGGGGCTATGGTCCCACCCTATTGGTTGTTTTTGGCCTGAGAGGTCCCAGCACTGAAGGATGTAGGTTTTTGGGTAGAGCCAAGTCTCCATGCTAAAATTGTGACCTCTGGGAGAGCTCATATTCATGTATATTCCCTGGGGCTACTGCCACCAGTATTTTTGCTCTTAGTGAGCCACAGCCAACCCCTGTATCCCCTGGAGACCCTACAATACATGCAGGTAGGTCTGGCCCAGACTACTATGAAGTCACTGCTTTGGCCTGGATCTGAACTTGTATGCATCTTCCAAGAGTAGAGTATCTGATCCCCCTAGTTCTGTGGATCTCCTGCACTTAAGCCCTAATGACCTTCAAAGTCAAATGCTCTGGAGGTCCTCCTTCTGATGCCAGACTCCCAGGCTGAGGAGACTGAAGTGGTGCTCAGAAAATGCAATCCTATGGAAGAACCTCTGTGATATAATTATTTTCCAGTTTGTGAGTTGCTTACTTTGAAGGTATGGTATTTGATGTTGCTGTGAAATTATTAGAACCATGTGACATGCGTCTTGGACACAAAGCACACATCCCGACCTTGTGCTATATTATTGCTAATTCATACTCCCTTATTTTGTAAAACAATTGAGCTTGGACAATGTTCAAGGGCATTTGCTTGAAGCTCTAATGTTATTTACATTATAAATGTCTTCATAGAATCAAATTATTTCTAATTCAATTTCATGTTCTACTTTTAAACTATTATTACAATTAAAATATCAAATAGGAAAAGGAGTACGTCAAGGCTATATATTGTCAGTTAAACTTATTTAACTGTATATTGTCAGTTAAACTTATTTAACTTATATTCAGAGTACATCATGAGAAACGTTGGGCTGGAGGAAAAAAACTGGAATCAAGATTGCCAGGAGAAATATCCATAACCTCAGATATGCAGATGACACCACCCTTATGGCAAAACTGAAGAGGAACTAAAGAGCCGCTTAATGAAGGTGAAAGAGGAGAGTGAAAAGTTGGCTTAAGTCTAAACATTCACAAAACTAAGATCATGGCATCTGGTCCCATCACTTCATGGCAAATAGAGGAAGAAACAGTGGAAACAGTGGCTGACTTTATTTTTGGGATTCCAAAATCAAAGCAGATGGTGATTGTAGCCATGAAATTAAAAGACGTTTACACCTTGAAAGGAAAGTTATGACCAATCTAGACAGCATTATAAAAAGCAGAGACATTACTTTGCCAGCAAATGTCTGTCTAGTTAAGGCTATGGTTTTTTCAGTGGTCATGTATGGATGTGAGAGTTGGACTATAAAGAAAGCTGAGCGCAGAAGATGCTTTAACTGTGGTGTTGGAGAAGACTCTTGAGAGTCCCTTGGATAGCAAAGAGATCCAACTAGTCCATCCTAAAGGAGATCAGTCCTGGGTGTTCACTGGAAGGACTGATGTTGAAACTCCAATACTTTGGCCACCTGATGCAAAGAACTGACTCATTGGAAAAGTCCCTGATGTTGGGAAAGATTGAGGGCAGGAGGAGAAGGAGATGACAGAAGATGAGATGGTTGGATGGCATCACCGACTCAATGGACATGGGTTTGAGTGGACTCTGGGAGTTGGTGATGGACAGGGAGGCCTGGCGTGCTGCAGTTCATGGGGTCGCAAAGAGTCAGACATGACTGAGCGACTGAACTGAACTGAATCATAAACTTAAAAAGAATGCATGATTTTAAAAATGACACACCTGCCATTTATCTTGAATAATTAGTAAGCAACAAAGTGTGTGAAAATATTTTTGTCAGATAGAAAGTAAATTGGTACACTATTCAGGGAAAGAGTTATGATCCAGAAAGACTAGAAAACTAAGTCTGCTAATTTCAGCTAAATGGACTGTAAGCTAATAACCTTGACAAAAGAAAATTATTTTATGGTTACAATAATATCCATGAACCCAAAGCCTAATGTATGGATGAAAAGATAGCAGAATTCTTTTAGAGAAATTGCATTTAAACAAGAGCAATCCTTATGTGATTCTGGACATGACTGGAACATGTTGTAAACTACTGGTTGGCATATAGCCATTCAACAGCATAATTACCCTTGAGGGAGCAGAGCACACAGTATATCAGAATCAATGATGTTATTTGAGAGAAAAGTTTGAGGAAATTGGGCTTATTCATTTTAATAAAGAAGCATTAACCTTTCATGACCTTATTGAAGTTACAGAATTCTGAAAGCAATAAATAAAATTGATCCTAATAAATTCTTCTGTCTACTGTAAAAATCAATATGAAGAGAAAATGATCTCAAAATTGGGAAACTGGGGCCAGAAATGAAATTGAGGTATAGGCATTTCATTCACGGCATGGGATAAATGGCTACTAAAGTAATCAGAGCAGGGCAGCAGTGTGTGAGTATGTGAGTGAAATGCAGAAGGATGGGAGAGACAGAGGACTTTGAAAGAATAGAATGCAATAGCTTATAATGGATTAACCCACTTAAAACATCACTGTCAGGATATACCATGTTAAATATTTATGTTAATATCTGGATGTAATCAAATTAATAAAGAAAGAACTTCAGTTGTTACAGTAACTTCCTGGCTTCTCTCTAAAGCAAGTCTCTTTCTCAGCAGTTTTCTTTGAAAACTGATGGTGAAAAAATCACTTTCATCATGCTTCTCTCTTTAAATGATACACTACTGCCAGCATAATTAAATTGAAACTCTTTACCTGGTCATTCAAACATTCTAGATCTGACCACAATGTACCTTTCTAGAGTCACTTCTTTAGTTTCTCTACTGAAGTGCATAGCAAGATTCATATTTTGAAACACTGGTCTCCAAAAAGACTTAAGAAAAAACAAACAAACAAAAAGATGAAAACAAATTTGCAAATTTCTACAAAGTAAATAAATCTTCAATATGAAAGTATAGTATATACACTACTTCAAATTTATTTGACAGGAACTTTTTTTTTTTTTTGAGTGAGGGTAGAGTGGGAACATACCATGAATTAATATTCTTTGGAACAATTTTGGTAATTATAACTTTGGATAGAAGCCTAGATCAATATTTACTAACCTATTTTAGTGTCACAGAGTCAAGAATAAATTGCAGGAAAGAAAATTCTGGACTTCACTTTGAGAGAAGCAATTCTTAGGTAGGTTGATAAGGAGTCCAGAGCCTTCAAGGAGGAAGGGGTCTGGGGCCCTCAGGAAGGAGAAAGGTGTTTGGAGCTCTCAAGGAGAAGAAAAGCACGAACTTTTTTTTTTTTTTTTTCTAAATTGCATTGTCTTAGTCACATATTTTCTTTAAGCCCTGAGCTAATGGATTACACAACAAAACTCATCTTGCTCAAAGGTATGTTGTTCCTTAAGCTCTGTAATAATGATTGTATAATAATAATGTAACTTGTTCGAGAATATGTTTCTCCTTCTTAACAAGAACCTGATTAATCTTGTTATCTTAAGATGTATGTTGTTAGAATGAGTCTGGTAAAAGTATATAAGGCTTTGATAAAACTAGCAAATGGGGCACTCTCCATCCCCCTTCTGATGTCTATGCCAGAAGCTTTCTCTGTCTCTTTAATTACTTTGGTAAAATTCTACCTCACAAAAGCTCTTGAGTGATCAAGCCTGGTCCCTGGTCTCGAAGCTAAATCTTCTTCAGAGATCACGAATCCGACTATAAACTGTCAACTTCATCCCCCTAAATTCACATACTTTAATTTAGACACAAAGTAGGGGAATTCAAAGGCTTCCTCTGACAATATCCAATTTCACAATTCCTATGTTTTATTATGATGTTTATGCATAGAAAATGAATATTATTGTATTCTAATCAATTCTTATTTTAAATTACTTGCCAAGATTAAAGATAATTAAATAAAAATAAGTACATTGCTACAATTAATTTTCTTCATAATGAGCACTGAAATTAAGTTTAAATAAAATTTAAATTGTTTATGAAATATAAATTTTAAGCAGATTTTATATTATGATTAAAAAAAAAAAACTACAAAATTATTTGCAAGTTTTGCCCAAAGATTGTTAGAATATCTTAATTAGAGGAAATATTATTCAACATAGGTGCCTATTTTAAAATGTGTTCTACTTTTCCCAGTATTCTTCCAGTCTTTAGATTGAGTGTCTCTTAACGGTACTCTTGACTGGTATAAGAATTTTGAAAATATATGGATTCTCTAGAAGCATGTCATTTTCATCTAAATAAATGTTGGCTTTTTAAATCACAATGGAAACAGTGAGAGACTTTATTTGGGGGGGCTCCAAAATCACTGCAGATGGTGACTGCAGCCATGAAATTAAAAGATGCTTGCTCCTTGGAAGGAAAGTTATGACTAACCTGGACAGTATATTACAAAGCATAGACATTTCTTTACTAAAAAAGTTCACCTAGTCAAAGCTATGGTTTTCCTAGTAGTCATATACTGATGTGAGAGTTGGACTATAAAGAAAGCTGAGCACCAAAGAACTGATGCTTTTGAACTGTGGTGTTGGAGAAGACTCTTGAGGGTCCCGTGGACTGCAAGGAGATCCAACCAGTCCATCCTAAAGGAAATCAGTACTGAATATTCATTGGAAATACTGATGCTGAAGCTGAA
This sequence comes from Aepyceros melampus, assembly GCA_006408695.1. NCBI lineage: Eukaryota > Metazoa > Chordata > Mammalia > Artiodactyla > Bovidae > Aepyceros > Aepyceros melampus. The sequence goes on along the minus strand of SJXQ01010820.1, from coordinate 62,313 downwards.
ACTCCAAAACTTTGACTACCTGATGTGAAGAACTGACTTATTTGAAAAGATTCTGATGCTGGGGAAGATTGAAGGCAGGAGGAGAAGGGGGCAACAGAGGATGAGACTCAATGGACATAAGTTTGAGTAAACTCCAGGAATTGGTGATGGACAAGGGAGGCCTGATGTGCTACAGTCCATAGGGTGGCAAAGAGCAACTGAACTGAACTGAACTGAAATACTGGTTTTTAAAAGATAGAAGCCATTAACATTATATGGAGGAAGAAGATTTAACATTTTGAATTTTTATTGATTTCGAGAGCATTTCTTTTAATATCCATCCTTCTGAAAGCTTTTCAATATTGTTACTGCTTCAGAAGTAATCAACATTTATAAGTGTGTTTGGTAAATTTGTTTATGATTTTCTTCAAAATCTATTGCCAGTAGGTTAAAATCAAATTTATAGTCAGATTTTCACAGTCCCTAGAGAAAATTCTATAGTGCTTTTCAATGCAACTGAGAAATATGTTGGAATATTAAATATATGAATATAATTATCTTGTATAGATTTGTTTCTACATAAGACAGAGTGAATATTTTTAATAACCTATATAAATTTTTCTTAGTTTATAGAATGGTATAGAAAAGGCAGAGGGACCGAGATAAAATTGCCATTATCTGTTGAATCATAGGAAAAGCAAGGGGAGGGAATTTCAGAATAACATCTACATCTGCTTCATTGACTATGGTAAGATTTTGACTGTGTGGATCACAACAAACTGTGGAAAATTCTTAAAGAGATGGGAATACCAGACCACCTTACCTGCCTCCTGAGAATCTTATATGCAGATAAAGAAGCAACAGTTAGAATTGGACATTAGACAGGGAAAAACCCATTGGTTGAAAATTGGGAAAGGAGTACAGTCAAGGCTGTATACCGTCAACCTGTAAGCTATGTTGCTCAGTTGTGTCCAACTCTCTGTGACCCTATGGAATATAGCCTCCAGGCTCCTCTGCCCTTAAGATTCTCCAGGCAAGAACACTGGGCTAGGTTGCCATGATGTTCTCTCGAGAATCTTCCTGACACAGGGATTAAATCTGCATCTCTTATGTCTCCTGCCAGAGAACTGACTGTTTGACCTTAATGATAAAAACAACAAAAACTTCCTTAAACTGGACACTTAGTTTCAGGACAACCCCATATTTACTCTGCATTTTTAAATTTTGATAAAGAAGCCCACTTACTAGGCCATCATAATTGAGCCTGGCTGTGACGGCCGGCACACTCAGCGCAAGTGGCCAAGAGGAGCTACCCCACGTCTGAGGTCAGGGGCAGTGACCGAGAGTGCCAGGATACGATGGTGCAGGGATGGCTGAGAGGAGCCACCACGCATCCGAGGTCAGGGGTGGCGGCCGGGAACAGCCACCCTGCATCTGAGGTAAGGGGCAACAGTCTGGAGGAGACACCCCACTATGAGACCAGGGTCAGGGGCCGGGAGGAGCCACCCCACGTCCGAGGCCAGGGACAGTGGCCAGGAGGAGCCACCCCGCCGCACCCGAGGCCAGGGGTGGCGGCCAGGCAGATCAACCCACATCCAAGGAGCGGTGGCTGTGCTGGCACAGGAGGGCCTAGAGCAGCTATCTCACATTGAAGGTCAGGAAGGGCGGTGGTGAGGAGATACCCTTCGTCCAAGGTAAGGAGCAGCGGGTGCACTTTGCTGGAACAGCCATGAAAAGATAACCCATGCCCAAGGTAAGAGAAACCCAAGTAAGATGGTAGGTGTTGCAAGAGGGCATCAGAGGGCAGACACACTGAAACCATACTCACAGAAAACTAGTCAATCTAATCACATTAGGACCACAGCTTTGTCTAACTCAATGAAACCAAGCCATGCCCATGGGGCAAACCAAAACTGGCAGGTTATGGTGGAGAGGTCTGACAGAATGTGTTCCACTGGAGAAGGGAATGACAAACCACTTCAGTATTCTTGCCTTGAGAACCCCATGAACAGTATGAAAAGGCAAAATGATAGGATACTGAAAGAGGAACTCCCCAGGTCAATAGGTGCCCAATATGCTACCGATGATCAGTGGAGAAATAACTCCAAAAAGAATGAAAGGATGGTGCCAAAGCAAAAACAATACCCAGCTGTGAATGTGACTGGTGATAGAAACAAAGTCCGATGCTGTAAAGAGCAATATTGCATAGGAACCTGGAATGTCAGGTCCATGAATCAAGGCAAATTGGAAGTGGTCAAACAAGAGATGGCAAGGGTGAATGTCGACATTCTAGGAATCAGCGAACTAAAATGGACTGGAATGGGTGAATTTAACTCAGATGACCATTATATCTACTACTGCGGGCAGGAATCCCTCAGAAGAAATGGAGTAGCCATCATGGTCAACAAAAGAGTCTGAAATGCAGTACTTGGATGCAATCTCAAAAATGACAGAATGACCTCTGTTCGTCTCAAAGGCAAACCATTCAATATCATGAATTTAACTCAGATGACCATTATATCTACTACTGCGGGCAGGAATCCCTCAGAAGAAATGGAGTAGCCATCATGGTCAACAAAAGAGTCCGAAATGCAATACTTGGATGCAATCTCAAAAATGACAGAATGATCCCTGTTCGTCTCCAAGGCAAACCATTCAATATCACGGTAATCCAAGTCTATGCCCTGACCAGCAATGCTGAAGAAACTGAAGTTGAACGGTTTTATGAAGACCTACAAGATCTTTTAGTACTAACACCCAAAAAAGTTGTCCTTTGCATTATAGGGTACTGGAATGCAAAAGTAGGAAGTCAATAAACACCTGGAGTAACAGGCAAATTTTGCCTTGGAATGCGGAATGAAGGAGGGCAAAGACTAACAGAGTTTTGCCAAGAAAATGCACTGGTCATAGCAAACACCCTTTTCCAACAACACAAGAGAAGACTACACATGAACATCACCAGATGGTCAACACTGAAATCAGATTGATTATATTCTTTGAAGCCAAAGATGGAGAAGCTCTATACAGTCAACAAAAACAAGACCAGGAGCTGACTGTGGCTCAGATCATGAACTCCTTATTACCAAATTCAACAGTACATGAACTGTGAAATTCCAGATGTTCAAGCTGGATTTAGAAAAGGCATAGGAACCAGAGATCAAATTACCAACATCAGTTGGACCATTGAAAAAGTGAGAGAGTTCCAGAAAAACATCTACTTCTTTATTGACTATGCCAAAGCCGTAGACTGTGTGGATCATAACAAACTGGAAAATTCTTCAATGATGGGAATACCAGACCACCTGACCTGCCTCTTGAGAAACCTATATACAGGTCAGGAAGCAACAGTGAGAACTGGACATGGAACAACAGACTGGTTCCAAATCAGGAAAGGAGTACATCAAGGCTGTATATTGTCACCCTGCTTATTTAACTTCTATGCAGATTACATCATGAGAAATGCTGGACTGGATGAAGCACAAGCTGGAATCAAGAGTGCCAGCAGAAATGTCAATATGCAGATGACACCACCCTTATGGCAGAAAGCGAAGAAGAACTAAAGAGCCTCTTGAGAAAGTGAAAGAGGAGGGTGAAAGAGGCTTAAAACTCAACATTCAGAAAACTAAGATCATAACATCTGTTTATTTCACTTCATGCACATAGGTGGCAGTGGAAACATTGACAGACTTTATATTCTTGGACCTCGAAATCACTGCAGATGGTGACTACAGCCATGATATTAAAAGACACCTGCTCCTTGGAACAAAAGTTATGATCAACCTAGGCAGCTTATTAGAAAGCAGAGACCTTTGCCAACAAAGGTCCGTCTAGTCAAAGCTGTGGTTTTTCCAGTAGTCATGTGTGGATGTGAGAGTTGGACTATAATGAAAGCTGAGTGCCAGAGAATTAATGCTTTTGAACTGTAGTGTTGGAGAAAACTCCTGAGAGTTGCTTGGAGTGCAAGGAGATCCATCCAGTCCATCTTAAAGGAAATTAGTCCTGAATATTCATTGGAAAGACTGACGTTGAAGCTGAAACTCCATTACTTTGACCATCTGATGTGAAGAACTGACTCATTAGAAAAGACCCTGATGCTGGGAAAGATTGAAGGTGGGAGGAGAAGGGGATGACAAAGGATGAGATTGTTGGATGGCATCACTGACTTAATGGGCATGAAGTTTGAGTAAACTCCAGGAGTTGGTGATGGACAGGGAGGCCTTGCATGCTGCAATTCATGGGGTTGCAAAGAGTCAGGCATGACTGAGCAATTGAACTGAAACTGAATAGCTTTCCTAGTTTTCTTCATATTAAATTTAGGTAATTTCTGTTCTGTCTTTACATGTGAAGTTCCGTGCTGTGTCTTTACTTCCCTAATCTTTAATTCCTCTTTTTCTTTTGCTCTATGTGTTTAAAATAAGGTTGCTAATATTCATTTTAAGGTAGATGTTGCCTTTAAGGTATAAAACATATGCCTAAGTTTTGGGACACCTGTGGTCAGACTTTAAGTATTTAAGTATTTAAGAGGTTCATTTGTTTCTTCCATACTTTCTGAAGTTTGTTCCAGTGAACCATTATGCATACTTTGAAATGAGCTGTTCCCTGTTATAATTCTTTAAAATCATACTTGTTTTCAAATCCTAAAGCCACAACCTGCAGGTTGCTTCTCTATTCCAGAGTGGTTATGGTTTAACTTTTTAGGTGATGAAAGCCTCCCTTAACGTTTCATAATACAGTATTAATAGATAGAAGACATTCATGTCAAAAACTATAAATTTTTTAATAATCTTTAATCTAGCCATTTGGAGAACAACTGTGCTGTTGTACCATCTAACCTGAATGAGAAAAATTCAGAAATCTCATAGACCATCTATCACTGTGTTTCTTTTTTCTTATTTTCTCTGTACTCTTTGATTTTCATGACTGCATTTATTTATAAAGTTTTAAGTTACGTTATTCAAAATAATACACAATGTCCAAAGCACTCAACTAAATTAGTGTTTGTATATCCTCTTATTTTATTCTAACTTTGAATCAAAGGTTTAAATAAAATAATAGCATTTATTTAGTACTTATTATATGGATTACCCTGGTGACTCAGTAGTAAAGAATCCTCCTGTAGTGCAGGAGCCAAAGGAGACCTAGGTTTGATCCCTGGCTCAGGAAGATGCCCTGGAGGAGGAAAGGCGACCCGCTCCAAAAACCACTTAATATTACAGTACTGCAAGATAGAAATTGTGATGCCCATTTATAGTAAAACTAAAGCTTAGAGTGTTTAAATTAACTGTCTCATATTAAAAACTAATAAGAGGCAGAAGTGGAGTTTAGCCCAAGGTAAGCCACAAGCTGCTTGTAATTTGGAAATTCATGTTGAATAATTAAATATGTTTTATGAACTACTTATAAGACTTTGTATAATTTAATGTGTTCTATGAACACATTTTAAGGTTTATATGTATTTTATTAATTGCCATGGCCAATGATGACCAAGAGTACATGAAGGATTTTAAAAAACAAGTTAAAAATATTTCTTTCAGTAATACCTAACATTTTTTAGACATTCTATTTATTCTATAAATAGAAATGAGGTAGTGATGGGATGCTATTTGTTCATTCTGTTTAAAAGGACATATATGAAGAAAGCATAATATAGTAATTCCTTAGAAAAATTTGGATGGGTATAAGAATCTCTAGCTAGGAGAGAAATGAGATATGAAACTGGAATAATTATTTGAAGCTTAAAGCAGGTAATAATTTAGACTTATCAGTGCTTTTTCCCCTAGTAATTTAGAGTTATAAAGTTATTAAGAGATATCCTGGTTCCCCACCTGGGCTGGATTTCCAAACAGTATTTGAGATGAGCATGCTTGTTACAGTCCTCAGTGGACTTCTCAGGTCACCTGAGGTTTTGTAACTGCCAGTACAACCTTTATTTTTTTCCAGGTGTGTCATGAGAGGTATTTATATTAAATGTTTCTTTTTGTAAATTGATTTTTATTACCTTCAGAATATTTTCTTTTAAATGCCATAGGGATGTTTTAGAGTCTACATAGTTTGATATCAGAAGATATTTTGGGAAGACTCATCATTAATTAATAAATTATTTTACTGAATATGGTTTAGTTGCTCAATCGTCTCTGACTCTTGTACCCCATGGGCTGTAGCCCGCCATGCTCCTCTGTCCATGGAATTTTCCAGGCCAGAATACTGGAGTGGATTGCCATTTCCTTCTCCAGGGTATCTTCCTGACCCAGGAATGGAACCCAGGTCTCCTGTATTGCAGGCAGATTCTTTACCAACTGAACTATAAAGGAAGCTGTTTAGTGAACATAGCTTTAACTAATAGAATGGATATAAGCAAATTTCCCTTTTTATTAAAAGTAAAGCTGCAGTGTTTCATATTGAAAGTGAGACCAGAGAGATGTAAAATTTGAGCCACTTTATTTGGATAGATACTTGATTTTGTCTAGCTAGTTCTTCAATGGGAAAAGCATAAGTGATGAGAGCTGGTCAGGGCCATCCTTCAGCATTGCTTCACTTTGCCAAAACCAGGCTTACTCACTGTGCCCACATAAGTTTTGTTTCCTTCTAAACATTTAAAGAGCATTCTGCTCATTACTTCTAGTCTCATTCAGGTTTTTGTGCATGCCCCTTTTCTTGATCCCATTGATCTCTATTTATAGTCATAGTTGTGATTATTTGATTGTTTCCTTCTGCCATTGGACTGCACACTCTGTGAGAGCAAAGCCTAGATGTGTTTTTGCTTATCTGTATCTTGAATAGTTATCACGGTTCCCAGAACAAAGAAGGTGCTTGTTAAATATTTCCTGAGTGACTAAGGGTTTTCTTTGTCTTTGTTTTTGCGTGTATCTGGCATAACAATTGATGTGTAAGTCAGATCAGTCAGTCAGTTCAGTTGTTGAGTCGTGTCTGACTCTTTGTGACCCCATGAATTACAGTACGCCAGGCCTCCCTGTCCATCACCAACTCCTGGAGTTCACTCAGACTCACGTCCATTGAGTCAGTGATGCCATCCAGCCATCTCATCCTCTGTCATCCCCTTCTCCTCCTGCCCTCAGTCCCTCCCAGCATCAGAGTCTTTTCCAGTGAGTCAGTTCTTCACATGAGGTAGCCAAAGTACTGGAGTTTCAGCTTTAGCATCATTCCTTCCAAAGAACACCCAGGACTGATCTCCTTTATTTTTTGTTTTTTTTGTTTTGTTTTTTTTTTTTTGAGTCTTTTTTTTTTATTTTTTAGTTTGTTTTGCTTTACAATACTGTATTCGTTTTGTTACACATTGACATGAACTGATCTCCTTTAGAATACACTGGTTGGATTCCTTGCAGTCCAAGGGACTCTCAAGAGTCTTCTCCAACATCACAGTTCAAAAGCATCAATTCTTCGGTGCTCAGCTTTCTTCACAGTCCAACTCTCACATCCATACATGACCACTGGAAAGACCATCGCCTTGACTAGATCTTAGTTGGCAAAGTAATGTCTCTGCTTTTGAATATGCTATCTAGGTTGGTCATAACTTTTCTTCCAAGGAGTAAGCGTCTTTTAATTTCATGGCTGCAGTCACCATCTGCAGTGATTTTGGAGCCCCCCAAAATAAAGTCTGACACTGTTTCCACTGTTTCCCCATCTATTTCCCATGAAGTGATGGATCAGGTGCCTTGATCTTAGTTTTCTGAATGTGTAAGTAGTGTTCAGTAAAGGTTTACTCAGGTAAATTGGAAAAAAAATCTGTTTAATGTACATAGACAAAACATAGCTCAAACAAAACCTTGTACACACCAGGATCCAGAGACCCCACAGAGACTGAGCCAGACCTGCTTTTGAGTGTTTGAGTGTCTCTTGCAGAGAGGCATGGGTCATCTGTCGCCTGGGGCGAGGGTAGGGGGCTCTTGACTGCAGCAGACCTGGATCATGCAGCCTGTGGCATAAGCTGTCTTGGAGGAGGTCGCCATTAGCCCAACCATAGAGCCGCCAAGCAGGAGGCCCACAAACTTAGAATAATTATACCAAAGAAATTCTCAGACTGTTAAGAAAGTTCTAGGACCCACAACAGATTTCCCAACCTAGGGATCTGGCAAAGGGACTGAGAACCCCTAGGGATTTGACTTTGGAGGCCAGTGGGATTAGATTCAGAACTTTGACAGGACTGGGAAAACAGACTCTTGGAAGGCACAGAGAAGACCTTGTCTGCACCAGGAGCTGGAGAAAGGAGCAATGTCCCCACTAGAGCCTGAGCCTGACTAACCTGTGAGTGTCCAGGAGTCTCTAGTGGAGGTGTGGGTTGACAGTGGCCTGCTGCAGGGTCAGGGGCACTGAATACAACAGTTTCTGCACAAATCCTTCTAAGAAGATTGCCATTATCTTCATTGTCCTTACCATAGTTTGGCCCAGGCCAAACAACCAGGGAGGAACACAGCCCATCAAAAGAAAATTGGATTAAAGATTTATTGAACATGGCACTGCCCATCAGAACAAGACCCAGTTTCCCCCACAGTCAGCCCCTCTCATCAGGAAGCTTCCATGAGCCTCTTATCCTTATCCACCAGAGGGCAGACAGAATGAAAACCACAATCACAGAAAACTAATCAAACTCATCACATGGACCACAGCCTTGTCAACTCAATGAAACTATGAACCATGCCCTGTAGGGCCACCCAAGGCAGACAGGTCATGGTGGAGAGTTCTGACAAAACGTGGTCCACTGGAGAAGGGAATGGTAAGCCACTTCTGTATTCTTGCCTTGAGAACCCCAGGAACAGTATGAAAAGGCAAGAAGATAGGACACTGAAAGATGGACTCCCCAAGGCAGCAAGTGCCAATATGCTACTGAAAAGAGTGGAGAAATAACTCCAGAAAGAATGAAGAGATGGAATCAAAGTGAAAAGAACACCCAGTTGTGGATGTGGCTGGTGATGGAAGTAAAGTCTGATGCTGTAAAGAGCAATATTGCATAGGAACCTGGAATGTTAGGTCCATGAATCTAGGTAATTGGAAGTGGTCAAATAGGAGATGGCAAGAGTGAGCATTGACATTTTAGGAATCAGTGAACTAAAACGGACCAGAATGGGCAAATTTAATTCAGATGACCATTATATCTACTACTGTGGGCAAGAATCCTTTAGAAGAAATGGAGTAGCCCTCATCGTCAACAAAAAGTCCTAAATGCAGTACTTGGGTGCAATGTCAAAAATGACAGAATGATCTCTGTTCGTTTCCAAGGCAAACCATTCAGTGTCACAGTAATCCAAGTCTATGCCCCAACCACTAATGCTGAAGAAGCTGAGGTTGATTGGTTCTATGAGGACTTACAAGACCTTTTAGAAGTAACACCAAAAAACATGCCCTTTTCATCATAGGGGACTGGAATGCGAAAGTAGGAAGTCAGGCGATACCTGGAGTAACAGGCAAGTTTGGCTTTGGAGTACAAAATGAATCATGGCAAAGGCTAACAGAGTTTTACCAAGAGAACGCACTGGTCATAGTACACACCTTCTTCCAACAACACAAGAGACAGCTCTACACACGGCCATCACCAGATGGTCAACACTGAAATCAGATTGATTATATTCTTTGCAGCCAAAGATGGAGAAGC